>JAVLUZ010000154.1:16305181-16340772 GCA_036768485.1 Mermis nigrescens
ATTATGGGTACTGCTGCGGCAACATGGCACGAGTTGCCTCGTACTTCTGGAACCGGCTCAACGAACATTGCAAGCAGCAATGGAAAATGGCCGCTGCCGACTATTGCCTCAAGCACGGCTTGACGGGCAAGCGCAAAATTTGAGGCTTCTGGCAATTTGCCTTGGCCTTCGAGCGCATGTGGCTCAACTATGAGACGGCCCTCTACTACGAAATATGGCAAAACATGCTTCCAGAGTAGTCGCACCGTTTGGCTCATTCCCGGTGGCAATACGCTTGACTACGAGATTGACCGCATATTGGGGTCATCAGTCGACAATTTATCGTTATAACCGCGCTGCTGTGTACATATTTGTTTGCTTTGTACATGTTGCGTATTTGTTGGAAATAAAAAAACAACAAAAAAAACAAATGGCCTGCGCCGAAGTCTCGGGTCCACGCCCCGCAGGCTGGACAACTCTTACGAGTTGACAGAGGACTTCATTTATATTAGAAAAAGCAAGACGAGAATAAGTTTAAAAAAGATGGATTTACGTTTTAAACACCCTTTTACATGTATCGTTGCTGGTCCAACAAAGGCTGGCAAGACAACTTTTGTTAAGAAACTTGTTGAAAATGCACAAAGTTTCATTTCTCCAGCTCCTAAATTTATTTGGTGGTTTTTTGCTGAAGATTACGAAAAAATAGAAAATGTAATTTTTATGAAAGGCCCTCCAGATTTGAATTTAGTTAGACAGAATTCGCCCGAACCACAACTAATAATTATTGATGACTTGATGCATGAAATGAATAATGAGATATTATTTACACGTGGTTGTCATCATTGGAATATTTCTGTTGTACACATTGTTCAAAATTTATTTTTCAAAGGTCTAAGAACATGTCGAATAAATGCAGAGTATTTAGTATTAATGAAAAATCCTTCAGATCGATTGCAAGTACAGACTTTGTCTAAGCAACTCTATCCTCATAATGCAAAATATTTTTTAGAAGCATACAATGATGCGACTGAAAAACCATTCTCATTTATTTTAGTTGATTTGACGCAAAGTACGCCCGAAAAATTTCGGTTGCGTGCCAAAAATTTTTTCAAATAGTCCAGTAGTCTATACTGAGAAATTATAAAAGACTTGCATAATATATTTTCTTCATACAAAATCATGGTTGCTCCAAAACGCTTACAGAAAAACATCACTTGTCTCGACGTTTTAACTAAAGCAAAGCCAAAATTACGCCAAGCTATAATAGAAAAAGCTGATGATGATTTAATTTTATGTTTATGTGAGTGCATACTTAATGTACTGAATGGTAATGTTCCATTGCAGCCGCGTGAGCTTCAAAAACTGAGCAAGTATAAAACGCAACTTCGAAAAATTGTAGCTCCTGAGGCAAATTTGAAAAAGAAAAAGGAATTAATCACACAAAAAGGTGGTTTTTTGCCAGTTTTACTTGCGCCTATATTAGGAATTGCTGGCCAATTGTTAGTTGATGCAATAATTAATAAACAATGATTCACACTAATAAAATGATTCTTGTCCCACACGAAGTTGTAGGAGGTAATGAACACACGGCAAAGTTTATGTCAGACTTGGATCGAGAAATGTTGCGCATAATACAAGATAATTCAGTGCCTATTGATGCCAAAGTTTTACAGTACAATCAAATACTACGTAGGTATCAGATAATGAAGCAAGATGTTGAAAAACCGCATCAATTAGAGATACGAGACGTAGCAGCAGCCCCTGGAGTAGAAAGCAAGGTAGAAGTTGATCCTTTTCAACAAGCAGTTATTGAAACAGTACCGCATAAATGGCACAAAAATGCACTATTGTTATTAAAGTATGCCCGCAAAAATTCACACATTAAATGGTCGGATAAAGGAGAAATGATTGTTGATGGGAATAAAATTGTAGGCTCAAATATTGTAGATTTAATTAACGATTTTTCACGAACTGGCAAGTCTAAGCCGGCAATAGGAGCCAATATTTTTTTACAAAAATTAATCAATGAGAATATACCAAAATCAACAATTATAAATAAAAATCGACTCAGCTTATTAGATGAAAAAGATGTGTATGTATCGCCTGATATGTGTACTCCCTCTTCAACGGAAAAAAGAACTACGCCAATAGACAATAACGAATCACTAACACCACCCTTGGTTAAAAAAAGACCTCGAACGCGTAGTTTGCTACAATCCTGGGCAAAACTAAACTTATAAAAGAAACGCACATACTAACAAATAATCATTTGAAAAAATAAGATGAGGCAACAATTTAATCCCGAAAATTTTAACATTTGGCTCGACTACTATACCGACCAAGCTTCTCAGGTTGGTTATGGTATACCGGGTTTCAAAGGCACTTCGTATCAACGTGGTGCAGGGTTAGGCAACTTTTTTCGTTCACTTTTTCGCATGGCTGTACCGATAATACGATCGGCGGCGACTAGTATTGGAAAACAGGCATTAGCATCAGGTGCTCATTTTGCAGCTGACGTTATGCATGGTCGACCAATAGTACAATCATTAGAAGAACACGGAAAAGAAGGGGCATCAAATTTATTCAAGCAAGCTGGCGAAGCACTACAAAAAGGGCGTGGTCTTGGGGTTCGTCCAAAGTCTATAAAAGAACCTAAGCACGATGTATTTACAACTCAAAAACAGAAACGAAGTAGAAAAAAGTAATGTCTTTAATTGATTCACTTTCAGTCGCTAGCACAAAAAGCGAACTTGATTTTTTCACAGTGCCACCTACTCAGGTTGTTGTGAAACGAGGATATTGGGATGAAATCAATTTGACTAACCCAGTAACAGATGAAGGTCCGTATGAGTTTCATATCCCTCCTGATCCTCATTTTTTGCAGCTAAACAAAAATTACATTTACATGCAATTATCTTTAACGCCTGGTGCTATGCCAGCAGGTGCCGATGGTAAAATTCCTGCCACACCTGATGTCGCACCCATAAATTTAATTGGTAAAACATTTTTCAGACAAGTTAAAGTATTTTTGAATGGTAAATTAATTCACGATAGTGGCGATAAATACGCGTACAGAGCATTCATGGAGACTGAACTAAACTATAATTGGGATGCAAAAAACTCGCATTTACAATCCGCATTGTACACACAAGATTACAAACAAGATTCTCAAGATGATCGTGGTTTTAAACAACGCGTCTCTTACTTTAAAGATAAAGTATTAGTCGAATTAACAGCTCCGCTACACATTGATTTATTTTTGCAAGACCGATTTTTATTGAACCATACTGATTTGAGACTCGAATTAAATAGAAACCCTAATGCATTTGTTTTACAAAGTCCGGGTGGGGCTATAAGCGCGCATTTGAGTGTACACCAAATGAAATTTTGCGTTCGAAAAGTAGAAATCTTAGAAAGCACTACATTGGCAATTGATCGAGTACTTGCTACTAATACCGTAAAATATCCTATACGTCGAGTAATGATGATGAATTTGCATATACCTAGCACATCGCAGTCTACCCCACTTAACACGCTCTTCTCTGGCCAACTCCCTAGGCGTATAATTTTTGGTTGCATAGATGCAGATGCGTATAGAGGTAATCTTAAAAAATCACCCTTCAATTTTAAGTGTTATAGTATCAATGAAGTTAAGATAATTAGTGGCGGAGTAACATTTCCCTCGCATGCTATGAAATTGGACTTTAAAAAGGGAAAATTTCTGCGAGCATTCGATCAACTTTTTGAGACGCTAGACATTGCTAGAGACAACAAAGGCAATGGTATAACGAGAGAAGGGTTCAAAGAGGGTCAGTGCTTTTTTGCATTTGATCTCACTCCTGATGAAGATGATGGTGCGCACTGGGATCTAATTAAGGAGGGTACGACTAGCATTGAAGTTTCTTTTGCAGAAAAAATTCCCGATACTGGCGTAGAAGTAATAGTTTATGCCGAATTTGACAATTTAGTAATGTTAGATAAGCACCGCAATGTATTGTTTGACTATACAGCATAAGAAAATGAATACTGTTCAACTGACCAATGTTTTGAAAAGCGACCAAGCTGTTGGTCAAATTTTGTGTGGAGTTTTTCCATGTAATAAGCTACCAGTTATTTTTAGTAAACCAGCGGTATTAGTAATGAATATGGACCCTAGTAATATGCCCGGGTCCCATTGGGTATGCATGTTTTTTGATGTGCACGATAAATGCGAATATTTTGACAGCTATGGACTGCCGCCTAGCGAAAAAACGCGTGAGTATGTATTGAAATACGCACAGAATCTAAAATGTAATAAAAAATGCGTGCAAAAACCTCTAACGTCAACGTGTGGGCAATTGTGCGTATATTTTTTAGTATGGCGCTGCAGGGGTGTCCCAATGAAACTAATTTTACAAAGTTTAGAAAAAAGTTATGCTGATGAATTTGTAACGGGTTTTGTAAATGGTCTATTTAAGATTCACACTGTAGCAATAGATGATAATTTTATTGTTAATCAAATTGCTCAACAATGGATCAATTTTATGTAACTTTACCCAGTAACACTGCTAACGATAAGCAAAATACCCCGTCTGAATTTACCGTACATTTACCACAAAAAATTAAGTTAACTGGAGATTGGGAATGTGGTCTATGTCAGCTAATCTACCCACACAATTGGGAAACGCTAAAAACTGAAAAAACTGATATTCATATAACAGACGTTGATGACGACGATCATGTAATTAAGATACCGCTAGGGTGTTACGACTCAATACATGAATTCGTTGAGACGATGCAATTCTGTCTTCTAAATGGGGGCGAAATTGTGAAAAAGGGAATATTTTTTAAATACTTTAGTACGATAAAACGAGTACAAACAATAGTGTACAGTGAATTTGTAAAATCAGTAACATTACCACCAGAAATAACCAAAATTTTAGGGCTTCAAGATGACAAAATAACAAAATCAGCATGGGGCGTTAATGAACCAAACATGCACGTTGGAGGCATTGAAGTATTGTACATTTATGCAAATATTTTGGAACCACAAATTGTTGGAGACATTTCGGCTCCCTTGTTAAGAATCGTAAATGTAGAGGGCTCCTATCCCAACATTATTGACAAAACATTCGACTACCCCCACTATGTCCCTATTCTTGTTAAGGACATTTCGAGTATCGAAATTAACATTAAAGATGATTCAGATGAATTTATTCCGTTTATTTCTGGAAAAGTGATTATCAAGTTACATTTTCGTAAAGTCAAGACTTCGTTTTTCTGAAGCTATAAATACTCGCGTTTTTATTCATTTTTATTCAAAATGGCTACGATTGTGAACGTCGTTTCAACGAGTCGTCTGTCTCGCAAACCCTTAGACTTGTATAAAATTGCAAAAACATGTAAGGGCGTCAAATACGATCCAAGAAAGTTTAATGGTTTAATTATTAAAATAACGCAGCCAAAGAGTACTGGTTTATTGTTTAGTTCTGGAAAATTGGTTTGTGTAGGCACAAAAAGCATACACGAAAACAAGCTAGCGAATGAAAAAATGTGCGCTTTTTTACAAGAGAGCGGCTACACCTTACAAATTTTGCAGTTAAAAGTACATAATGTAGTAGGCACGGGTCGAATGAACAGTCGAATAAACATTGCTGGTTTTGCTCGGATGCATAAAAAGTTTGTGCGCTTAGAGCCTGAATTATTTCCGGCCGCCAAATTAACTTTCCCTCATGCTACGGCTTTAATTTTTACCACCGGTACTGTTCTAATGGTTGGTCTTAAAAGCGAAGATGCCGTTCATAAATTTTTCAAAAAAGTGCGTTTCATGCTGGAAATGTTTAAGATTTAATTAAAAACGAGCGAGCGCGTTTTTTATGACGTTAGCGAGCGAGCTCGTTTTTTATGATGTTAGCGAGCGAGCCCTATGAATCATATTTTTAGTCGACTGGCTAAAAGCTATGATGTGACGTAGTTGCCTATGCTTACACAGCTGCCTATCTATGACATGTATACAGATGGTCAATAAACTACTATTATTTGGCTGCCGTTCAGCCTCCAAACACATTCATTACTCAGCTTGCCGACTGCTAACATCTTGGCCTCCTGAAATGTTGTGGGTTTTCTATTTGAAAAAATTGCCATAAATTGGAATTAAGTCCATATCCAAAAAATCTTCTAGTGAGAGTGTCCAAAGTAGCAACTTCTACATTAGGGTATGCCTGAATGGCTAAATGCTGATATATCTAAAGCATATTTAGTTACAGGTTCCTTCAGACCTTGACGCCTGGCATGCAATTGTTGTGCTTTCAATTCTGTAGTCTCTTGAGGTACAAAACGCTCTCTCAAACGTGCTACAAGTTCATCACATGTTAAATTTTGACGCTCTGGCGCCAAAATGGACTCATAGGCTACTGCTGCAAAATTGCGTAAGCATGTCGGCAACAGCAAACGTCTTTTCGCAATCATTGTCCCCACCCGTTAGCTAATGCTATTCTGCCAAAACGGTCAGTCCAGCGATCAAAATTTTCATCCGCCCGCCCATGGTAAAATTCTCCTACAGAAACATGATTCCCAGTCGCAATAGGAATGGGAGCCGCTGCGGATGGTGGTTGCAAACCCTCTATCTGTTGCTGTTGCCGCCTAGTTAATGTAGTAAGCCTCGTCTACTTCATTTTGAAGTCTTTCTAGGGCATTACCACCACACCTGGGCGTGGGGGGTTGGGGGGTATGCTACCCCAGAGGCAAATACCCCCAGAATTCAATTTTTGAAAATTTTTTCGTTTTTTTTTTCGCAATTTTTGATGCCAATATGGATAGTGCTTGATGAGAAACGTCGAAAAATGGTGTTTTTATCCTTAACACCACCATTTTAAGGCCATTTTTCGACCTTCAAAAAAATCTTGCACCCCCTTCCCCAGAATTTTCTTGCTGCCGCGTATGTTACCACTCATGATTCAAAACTGCGATTCAAATAAAATAGTATTCAATCTAGTTAAACTTCGTAGTTTTCAGAATTTAAAGTAGATAATAAGCAATATCAACTAAAAAAATAGCAATATGATTACTACAGTTAAATGCACAAGGAGCCAAAAATGAAAAGCAAAAAACATAAATGCAAAGGAAAATTTGTATGTTAGTCACATAATATATTGTCATCATTACAGAAGATGTAGGCTACAGAGCTCTAGGTTGCGGAGCCGTGCCTGTAAAAACAGAAAATAAAAAGTCAGTAATTATATCAATAAATTCTTATTCATTGAAATAATATAGCGATAGTTGGTTTATAACAATGTATTACACGTCCCTATATGTTGTAATAGTGCTTTATTGATTTTATATCACCAAAAATCAATTATTGGCGACCAGCAAGTTTTGATGGGGGCCAAGTGATTAAAAATTGACCGCTGACATTGCCATTGTCTTTGTCATTGCCGGGCAATGGTTTGCGACCGCATATATACTTTGCCCCAGCATCCACTATTGATCAGGAAAGCTGAGACAAAGTTGCACCTCTCGGTGCAGAAATGCCAGTGTGCTGGCCTGCATTAGGCTGGTGAAGGCCCAATACAGGATAGCTTCCGAATTGCAAACTTTCCATCAGGCAACTGGCTGCGTAGCCTGTTGGAATTCTGGTTTTGATTTGCCAATTCCCAAATATACTAATTGATGTAAGTTGTTCAGGTTGTCATTGATTATTTGAGTGATAGAATCGAATTCAGCGACAACTTCCTGCAGCATCATTTGATGAAAACCTTTGCCAAGTATTTGCGACGCCCGGTCAACATTGAAAACCAAACTGTCAACCACTGTGGTTTGTAACATTAGCCTGAAGCCTGTGACGAAGGTCACTATACCATCTTTGGCTGCGGGCATAATGCCGTGGTCGAGCGCGCAATCTTGATGATAAATTTTATACTTTGATTTAAGTATATATGCATTTATTGTACATGTTATTTTATATTTAAAACATTAGGTATAAAATAGTTTAACTTACTGGTCATTTTGTAAGGAATAACCACGGGAAGAGACTGGAAATAATTGTTGAGGCATTGCATATTTTTCTTTTCAAGCACCAGACTAAGTGACTGATTAAAATATGATATTCGATTCTTTTAGGAAGAACGAAAAATGAATTGACTTCTCGTAACACTATTTTATTTTCAAATAAAAGATGGTTGCAATTATTTTTCTATTAAGGTCGTGTTCCGTAAAACCACACTCTGAATATGGTTTACAAGGATAATCTTCGAATATAGTTCGCGAGGCCAAACTCCGAATGTGGATTACCTTCTGATACAGCATTTCAAATGCCGTTCATGTCACTTTAGACTACTACGGCACCTCTGAGCACTGCTGCAATCGTGTTGGCAAACATTTAAATACATATATATGTATAGGATAAGCAGTTTTAGTTAGACAACCGGAGAATTCTGCGACCTTTTTCTCTCAGGGTACAAACTTTTCAAACAAAAAGTGGAGCTCCCAAATCACAAAAACATTGAAAGGCGCCTTTGTCTTTTGTGATTTTACACCAACATGTACCCTAATAACCTTACGCCCAAAGCAGCAAATGACACTTAAACGTTTACAATTTTTCTACAAAAATTCCACCCTAGCCCAGGCTCATTGTAGTGTCTTGCCAACAAGTAACAAAATGACTACAAAAATTTAGGTTGGAATACACATACATAGCGTCGACGCACTTCTAAATCCATAATTTTATAAAATATGATATTAAATTAGTTTATCAGGTAATCTTTCTGAGTAGGCCTCCAGGCTTTGCACTACCGCAACCCACAATACGTTAAAAAATTATTTAGAACGCATTCGTGCACCAACTTTTTGGCCCAAGGCAACGTAGTAACAACATATAGTATATAGCATATATGAAGAGAAAAGCAGAATAAGATATAGCTAAGCATGATTTGCATTTGACCTTGTTTAAAATTTGAACATTTTTTTCAGAAATAATCGAAAAGTTATTACTTGATAATAAGCCACAATAAAGTCACTTACAGTTGTAATCCGACAAACATGAGCAATTTAAATTTCAAAAACAAAGTGGAAGAAAATAAAGATAATGAAGGCAAGCGTTGCACTATCAACCAAGCATGGAAAGGCGGTAATTAATTAAATTGACTGCAGAATAAAATATTCTGCTTTAATTAAAGCAATAATCAGAAAATCAAAAATACGAGATCAACATTGCGTCATCCAATTAAATCATCTATGGCTGTTGGCTGGGCGCTTTTCTAATATCAATATTGTATAGGAAAAAACTATTGATGACCGCAATACACTTCTCCAGCCGTCGGCTTCTCAATCTCTGATCGGTTAGGGGAACCTGGGATCTGCAGTTTCCCAGATTGCCCCCAAATGTAACTGGGCAGAGTTACATAGAAAAGATTTAATATTGAAATAGAGAGAAAGAGAGCCAAAAGTAGAGTTGACGCTGATATTTATATGCAAAAAACAAGTCTTCCTCGTCACCTATATATGATAACTCTTTGAACTACTTATTTGTTTTTATACATTACTACATTTACGAATATCCCAATATCATCCTGCGTCAATAGTTGAACGTTGGATAGCGCTAGCCGTTGAGTAGCGTTACACTTTCATAGTTTACATATTACCTATCTATCAAATGAAACTGAGTTTATCAAACAAATAAACTGTTTTAATAATGTTGCATTTGTAGGACCATTTGATCATAAACAGCAACCTAATTCTGGGGGTCTGATGGCTGAAAAAAGCCAAAGAAGGTACAAAATATTAATTATTGGTGCCTACATTTTGCATGATTGCGGTTGGGGATGCAAGGTTTTTTTAAAGGTCGAAAAATAGTCCTAAAAATGGTGATATAGAGAAAAAATACCATTTAAAACGTTTTCCACCAAGCACTATCCATGGAATCATAAAATTGCAAAAAAAGTTCAAAAATTGAATTTTGATGGTAGTTTGGTTTTTTAAGCGGGGTATTCAACCTTCTGGGGAGTGCAGCACACCGCCATGCCTATGTTTGGTCTAAACCCTCAGATTACTGTAGATCCTCAATTTTTTGTAACATTTTTGGCGATTAAATCCATCCTGCCCCCTAGAATTTTCTTGCTTCTAATGTATAATCCTAGCATGAATAAATAAGTTATTTCAATATATGTATCTTAACTTCCAGCACTTTTTGCCCCGGTTTTTTACACTTTAACAAGTTGGAGAAAGCTCAAAATTTTTCAATAATTTTTTTCTAATTTTTTTTTAATTTTTCAAAATCTTTTATTGATATAATTCAGTTAACGGTTCCACTGAAACACGACATAGAGCATAGCCAAAATGTCATTTAATTAGATTTATTTCTGTGAGCATAATTTGCGCACATACAGTGCAAAGTGCTCAAGCTTTTTACAGTTTGAATGCAAAGTGGAAAATTTTGTGGAAGTCTTCTATAATTTTAATCATGCAGATTAATAATACTATAAATGTTTAAAGGAAACAAGGAAACTGGCTCAACCGAAATATCCTACCATAGCCTCAATCTGCTATTCTCATTCTGGCTTGCTGCACCTGCTGGCAGCAAGCTGAATGCAATAGTCATGCAAACACGCTTTTAGGTCATGCATATGTCAATTGAGGATGGCAAAGTATTAGAAAGCTAATCATAGATGCTCAACATTAGTGTTGGCTGTGAAGGGGGGGGACGAAATCTTAGAAATCCATTACAGTAAATTTAGTATTTGCGCTTTTTGCTAGTCAAATGACAGCCAACATAGCATGCTCTTGAGTGGTTTGATAATACAGCACTTTTTAAGCAACTTTAGCACTCTATGAATATTGTATCGCTTTTATGAAATACTAAAAAAGTGACTCGAGATTTTGAGTTTTTACATCACTTAAACATAATTTTGTATGCTTTTCAAGTGACCACCACTAAAATTGTTTTTCATTATTACAATTTTCATCCTCAAAAATGATGCAGAATATTTTCCGTCAGCTCAAAATCGCAGGACAGTATCTGCCTGGCAGACTCTTCAGCAAGAAGGGGAGGGGAACCATAGGTGGGAAGCATAAACATTCTGGGCCCAGTTGCACCAATGACTTGTAACTCATAATCAGTTACAATCTTGTAGAAAAACATTTTTCACTATAGTCCAGTTGAAAGCAGTTGAAATGAATCGTTCCTAGTTACTTGCTACAAGTTACAAGTTACAAGTAATGTGAACTAGTAGAAGACTAAAAGCTACTTAAAAAATTTTCACTAGTCCGCATCGATCGGGTTGCAACAAACACTTGTTAACTAGTCGTGTATTTACAAGTTGTTTTGACTAGTTGGTTGACATTTTATCATGCCTGAAGTTTAGCAAATTCAGAAAAGATAAAATTATTGTTGCTCTCGAAGATTGAGGAGAAAAAGGAATGTATTATTTGGTAAATTTAGTGACGTTCTAATAAAAGAAGACCAATGCAAAGCTTAGCAAAGTTTTGAACTTGGCAAAAGTAATGGCTTTAATATCCCCCCGAAGCTAATTTTTCCTACATTTGCAATACTGCTTGGCCCAATATTTGGAAGACATTCTTTGCTAAAAAAGATAAATAAAAAACGGGTAAAGGCAACGAAGAAGGAGGTTTACCAACTGTTGACAAAAGTTTTAGATATAATTGGTGCAGAATCTGCCGCTAGAACTGGACTGCCAATCAGGCATGTAGCTGGGCGTCCTATTTTGAGGGGACCATTATCAATTTTTAGGCGACTTAGCCCAATAAAGCCAAAAGTAACACAAAATAATGTTTAAAAAGTCCTCTTTTCCCGATTTTCCTGAATTTTTAGGAGACCAAACTCCCCCATTACCCCCTAGAGTTACGTGCCTGCTGCCAATTAAGGAATCAATGGAGGTTAAGGTTGAGAGCAATTCTGCAAATCATCTGATTAAAAAACATAATTTTTCAAGCAAGAATAAGATCATTTAAAAGTTAAGAGAGAAGCAATTAATTCAACGTTATTGAGTTATCTTGGCAGTCGTGCGCCTTTAAAAGTTAAGCCACTAGTCTTACTAAAAAATTATTCTTTCAGTAGAATGATTTTTAGCTAATTTTATTCTGTATTTTTGTTCATTTAAACTGACTTTAGTAACTTTGGCAGCAAGATTTTATTTTTTAAATTAGTAGGAATAAACTCAATCCGATTTAAAGAGGATGAGTTGGAATGGACAACATCTAAATTCTGGTGTCTGCTTGGAGCAAATTGGCAAAAATTACAAAAACGTATCTTCAAATGTTCTCCTTGGAAATCTGAATCGCTCGGAAAACATCTAAATCACAATTTATTCTAAGTCAAATTAATTTTAGACGCTTCCTAATATCAATCTCATTATCACTCTTCAACAAAGGATACTGAATCTGATACATTTAGCAGAAAGAATGAATAACCAACTAATCATAGACCGTTCTCTCACGGCTTGTGATAAAAGTGCCTTTTTATTCACAACCTTGTGAAAAAAGACTTGTAGAAAATGTTGGTGCAGCCAGCGCTCATAAATCAGCGTAAAAAGGACTAGTTTATGAGCACTTGTAGCTGGTGAAAAATTAACTGGCTAAAAAGTCATTGCAACCACACCTGGGCGTGGAAGGGTTTGGGGGTATGCACCCCCAGAAACCAAAATACCCCCAGAAATGAAGATACCCCAGAATTCGATTTTTGAAAATTTTTTCAATTTTTTTGCAAAATCTTTTGATGCCAATGGATAGTGCTTGATGAGAAACGTCGAAAATTGGTGTTTTTATCGCCATACCAACCACCATTTTTAAGACCATTTTTGGACCTTCAAAAAAATCTTGCACCCCCCAGAATTTTCTGGCTGCCCACGTATGATTGCACCCCAAATCACTAGTATTCTAGACAAAAAACGGAGCTGGTAGAAAATTTGTTGCAACCCAATTCGCATATATACTAGTGAAAAATTCAGCTTGTTAAAAAGTCATTGCAATGCTAGTAACTAGTTTTTAACTGGAACAAGTTGTTGGTGCAACTGGACCCTGGAGGCGCAAGATTTTTCAGAGGTCAAAGAATTGTATTGAAATGGTGGTATGGCGAAAAACACCATTTTTCAACCTTTTTCATCAGGCAATATCCATTAGCAAAGAAAACTTGCAAAAAAACAAAAAAATTTCAAAATCGAATTCGGGGGGGGGGGTATTTTGGTTTCCATGAGGTATTCGGCCTTCTGTGGAGTGCATTCACCCAACCCCCGCCCACTTAAGTGTAAGGGGAGCCCACCTAAGTGCGTGTACAAAGTTAATATTCCAAGTTAACTCATGGATACAGATTATAATACAACAATTTTTCTCTGAAGGATAAGAATTTTGACAATTAAAGATGACAAAACATTAGTTTACTTTTAATATATTATACAAATTTTATATCTTTGAATTGGAGATATGCTACATTTATACCTTAATGATACATAATAATTAAAATTATTAGGTGTACATCTGTAGCTTTATAATTATGTACTAAACATGTCTCCAAAGCAGTAAGCAGTGCACTGTAGCGATCTCGTGGAATTACTCTAGTGAAAATACCATTCTAAGATACATCTACAGTCCTTGGCTTTAAAGAGGACCAGGCAAACTTTTGTCTTTCATCAGTGTGAAGGGGCAAGACTTGCAAAGCATGGACCTCATTCCTTCTGCTTTTAATGCTGCCAATGAGTGCAAGTTTGGCCAGGGGCAATCCTGGACTCGGTGGTCTGGATCTTTGCAACTGTAGCACAAATTCAGCCGAATCATTTGGCACATTCCAACGTGATTGCTTTTGCATATGGAACAAATGGTTGAACGCCACTGAAACGTTTGGAAACTGTGGAAGCAGTCCAGATACTATACCAAAAGGCATTGTTCGAGTGTTTGCAACTTCAGTGTCAGAATTTAGGGGGTGTAGGCGGGCGGCCTCCCCACATTAATTCAATTCAAGCAAATTTTTCCGGTGCTTTACACCAGATTTTTGCTGATGTCAAAAAAGGATTTATCGTTTTTGGTGCTCAAAATTTTCGAAAATTTTGAATTCTTCCTGTAAAATATTGCACAAATTTTCGGAGCTATTTGTGAATGTTTTGGGAAAACTTCGAGTACCAAATTGACTGATCAACCGACATTTAATTCATACGCGCAATGACAAATATATCACAATTTTCCTAGCCTTTTGCAATAACAGTATTATTTTTCATTCTACAATTTAAATCATTTCATTTCAACCTTCTGAGTCTACTTCATCTCCAGGAAAGAAGTCAAAAATTTGTAAAGATGTCACATGCCAAACTCTATTACATGCTTGAATTAGGATCAATGCACGCAGTCTTTAATGCAATAATATCTTGGCTTTATATTCTGACTAAAAATTTCTGTGTATATCTATATACTAGCAAGGAAAAATGCTCCGATGGAACAAAAAAAGGTAGAATATACTTGAAACAGAGAATTATCAAGGACGTAAAAGGAGGGGACTAGAAGAAGCTCCTATCTACAAATGTCACAAAATTTGCTAAAACTCAAAAATTTCCTAAACAAAGAAAAAATGAAAGTAAGTAAATCAAAGAAAAAACCTACCTGTGCCTAAAACTGCAAGATCTGCTAAAAAGCAGATTTTTTCTAAGCAACGCAAAAATCGAAGTATATTCTGCGGCCTGCAGAAGAAAGCAGCATCCTGTCGAACAAAGATAAAACATTGGGCTAGATAACTGAACCACTCACTCTGCAAAAGCAGATATCACCATAGCTGAGCAGCGCCATGTTGCAATATTTTTCTGGGTAAAAAAATAGTAATTATGGTATGTTGGAAAAACGGCAATTTTAGACGTTTCTGATGGAACACTGGTGCATGCTCCTAACCTCCCATGCCTAATGGTTATCAGTTTACATGGGCAGGAATGAAATCCGGGTGGTCTGGTGGGATTAAAGGCCAGAAGAGTACTGAATGGACACATGCATTATATAGAAATCACAGTCTTTCGTTGCGGTATCGCAAATAATCAAAGGATATAACTTTTTGTAATATTTATCTAGCCACAATATCGAATAAATTAACGTTGCAAGTGATTAGCAAAAACGCAGATTTGAGATTTATTTTATAAGCTTTATATTAAGCATTGGACACCATACCTAGACGTAGGGGGTTTGGGGAGTATGCACCCCAAGGCAAAATACCCAACAAGAAAACGCAAATACCAGAATTCAATTTTTTAAATCTTTCTGCTCTTTTTGGGTTTTTTTGGTAGGTACCAATAGATAGAGCTCGACAAGAAACGTTCAAAAATGGTGTTTTCTTCGCCATAGCACTATTTTTAAGACCAATATTCCAATTTGAAAACCCCTCAGAATTTCGGAACCGCCCACTGTATGGTGGACAATATGAGAAGGTTCACCTATTTCTTTCCAGAGGCCGCAGAATATACTTCGATTTTTGCGTTGCTTAGAAAAAGTCTGATTTTTAGCAGATCTTGCAGTTTTAGGCACAGGTAGGTTTTTCTTTGATTTACTTACTTTCATTTTTTCTTTGTTTAGGAAATTTCTGAGTTTTAGCAAATTTTGTGACATTTGTAGATAGGAGCTTCTTCTAGTCCCCTCCTTTTACGTCCTTGATAATTCTCTGTTTCAAGTATATTCTACCTTTTTTTGTTCCATCGGAGCATTTTTCCTTGCTAGTACCCAACTTTTTGTTAGCAAAAAATAGTAGTTATTCCTATCTTTGTCAGTGTTGTAGCGAATGTCATTAGGTATTGCTTCCATCTTAGCAATTTATACTTGCATTGTGTATGAATTATATTCCGACTCCGCGCGTTTGCAATATTATTTAGCTGAAGTTCGAAGCAGCATTATTTTCTGTGCTCAAGCTGGAATTCCCTTATGGCTTCTGATCGTTGCTTACTTCGACCATGATGCAACTTCAACAAATAATCTCACGTTTTGTCATTTTACTTCTCGCTGACTCTTATTTAGTCCGATAAAGTTCATTGTAAACAAACGCGCCCAACTGGCATCTCACACTTGATTTATTGTTTTTTGAATTTAAGAAAAATATTATGTTTTGCAAGGCTCTAGGTCAAAAGTTCATATGCAGTGTTTACTTACATACACAGAATGCACAGAAGATTTTAGTCGGATACGTAAATCTGATATTACGCGGATATTACAATCAACATTTATATATAATGACATCACGTCTCAACAATAGTCTGGTGACAAATTAACATTAGGTGTAAAACAGTTTACAATACTGTTGTGTAAAAAAATGTGTCTAACCGACTTCTCACACTTGATTCCTTAAAAATTTCTGGTCATAAGGAAAAAATTAGGTTTCCGCAAGGCTCTAAAACGAAGATTAATATGTAGTGTAAACGATATGTTAACACCTAGTGTAAAAAAGATTTCAGTCAGAATCGTAATTTTAATATTGCTTCGATATTACGACCAACTTTTATGAAAATAGTAAGTCTCCATAATGTAAGGATAAATTAACATTGGTTTAAACCACTTTACTGAACTGTTGAGTGTAAACATACACGCCAAAATTGCTTATCGAATTTGGTTTCAGGTTCATTTACAGACTTGAGAATCATGTCCCTGACTCATAACCGGAGAAGCTGGCAGAAAGAAACAAGACAGAAACCTGTTCAAAGCACCCCATTCTTGACTTTACACTCGCTTAATATTGGTTTAGACATACGCGATTCGCTATTACATACACTCCATATAAGGCACTTTATTTTTATTCTATTGGACCTATCCTGACTTCTGAATGGAGAAATAGGCGAACAAAACCCAAACAAAGACATATTTTCCATCATTCAAAACATTGTAAACTTTAAAAATCCGTACCGTATCCCCTATTGAGTGTAAAGAAATTCGGTTTGGTACAGTTTGTAGCTTTCGAGTCGTAGTACGTTTCTATGTGCAAAACTTCTGTTGCAAAAATTATTTGATATGATTTACCAATCAAAATTGGGGAAAAAACGTGTTTTTTCGCCCATTTTTCACGTCTGATTTCGAACTTTACACCCCCATAAATAACTCAATATTGCGTTCTTTTGAACGCGGTTTGCTGCGACGTGTAGCCCCTAGAAGCTGCTTGATTACTGTTCTACTCATTTTAGTCCAACTCATAGGCGGAAAAAGCTGGCAGAGAATTCTTAGTTAAAATCTGTTTTTTACACCATCGACCAGAGTGTAAACTTTAAAACCCCAGGACCTAACTCCCTATTGCGCGTAGAAAAGTCTGCTTGTAGGCAGATTGTAGCCCTTGATCCCCTCTACATTTCTGTCAGAAAACATTTTTAAAAACTCATAACCGGAGTTAGTATGAGACATGGACAAGTTGAAAACTCGACCAAAATGTGCTTTTTCACCCCCAGATTTTCGCACTCTTTACACTCCCATTCGAGAACTAATGCGAATTTCAACAAACAAAAAAAAGGCATTCTGGAGCATCCCTTCCTCTACAAATCTGTGCCATAAATTTATTTGAGGAGTCAATACTGAGTTGTCCACATGCCGCCTAAAAAACCTCCCAAAATTGATCCTATGTTATAACGTTACACAAAAACTTTACACCTTCTTTACACAGCCAGTTTTGAGTTTCAAGAAAAACAAAAAAACACGGGCAGCGAATTTTTTTATTATCTTTCTTTCAAAAAAAACCGCATCTTCCAGAAGTGTCCCGTTATAGCTGTAGGGGGTGCACAGGTGTTAGGGGTACCCAAGTATATTATAGGTACGCGCTAACACGCTACCTATGATAGCAAAGAAAAATGCTACGATGGAACAAAAAAGATGAATATACTTGGAATTAAGGATTATTAAGGATGTAAAAGGAGGGGACTAGGAAGAATCTACCTAAGGTCGCAAAATCTGATAAAAATTACACTTTCTCTAAGCAATGCAAAAAATCGAAGTATATTCTGCGGCCTCTAAAAAGTGTCTTTTTTTTTAATAATTTTCAAAATTTCAGATAATAAACGAAATCAATAATGTTTCCTTTTTTAAATTGCTGGCTTGTAGCAACACTGACTAGCTTCGTATCCTGATTGAAAGAAAACTTAGTGGTATTGTATTTAAAGTTGTTTTATTTTGCTATGAGTATTATAGCAAGCAAAGCAGCGGCCGATTGATTAGTGCACACAATTGTTACGGGTATGCTAGTGTACCTACATTTAGTCTGTTTCAAGTCAACTCACGCGTTTCCTACTGTTTTGAACCAACAATTCTTGCAATCATACGTGGGCAGCAAAAAAATTCTGGGGGGGGTGCAAGATTTTTTGAAAGTCAAAAAATGGCCTTAAAAATGGTAGGTGGGCAATAAAAACACCATTTTTCGACGTTTCTCATCAAGCACTATCCATTGGCATCCAAAAAATGCGAAAAAAATTAAACAAATTTTTCAAAAATTGAATTCTGGGGGGGTATTTTGATTTCTGGAGGGTGCATACTCCAAACCCCCATGCGCCCAGGTGTGCTTGCAATTGTTTTGAATGCATCAATGTTTGCTATTTCATTCAATTGGCTTAGAAAGACTGTTACTCGATATCATATCCCATAGCTGCTGCATAGCTAACGTGCTGCTTTTTCAATCATTTTTATGATTAAATATTTATTCTAATGTGTTGACCGCAGAATATACTTAGATTTTTTGCGTTGCTTAGAGAAAATGTGATTTTTAGCAGATTTTGCGACTTTAGGTAGCTTCTTCCTAGTCCCCTCCTTTTACATCCTTAATAATCCACAATTCCAAGTATATTCATCTTTTTTGTTCCATCGGAGCATTTTTCTTTGCTAGTACCCTACTTTTAATTAGCATGATTTCAGTGCAATAGTCAGCAAACACATACAGTAACATACCACAATAATGACAGCAGTCCAAGAACGCGGAAAACAATATTGTTCTTAACATAAATTAATTGCCTCTAAATTTAAAAAATATTGTTTTTAAAAAAGACTCCCTAGATTTTATGACTGTCTACCTTTTGAAATCCATCAGACTGCATAGAATTTAAAACTGAGTTAGATATGCTCTTGATTGTCGGAAGTATAAAGTTTACTATTTTTTATTAGCTATAGTAAATATATGTTATATTCTAAACAGTCCTGTAAGTTATAGAGGTCGTTCCACATTTAAATTAAGTTGGAAACGACACATAATGTACCTACGGGACTTACTAAAGTACCTGGCTACACTTAGCGCTGGTCAGGTTGCTAGGGCAAAACGCCGGACTTAACCACACGACCCTCAATAACTACGACCTCAAACTCCTCGGACCTAAATTTGTTCGTATACCTACGGAGCTATTGGCAGCTATGCCCTAAAAACCTAACGCAGTAGTAATTAAGTAACCCCGAAATTTGGCCCTAGGTCAGTTGACCTATTTTGGACTAAAATATTAATGCAAAAAGCTTTGTTAACTTGCTTCCGCCAGAGAACACCTATGGCAAAAAACTATTTCTTTTCTGGTTCCTACGAGCACAATGAACAATGGAAACAACAAAGAAGAGCTCCCAACCAGCCAGTCATCTTACATAAAAATTATAAATAATTTTTATGATTTTTAAATTGAAATTTGGGTGTTTGAATTTACGATAAAGAAAATAATCAAAAGACAGTCACTTGGATTATTTAAGCCGAGTAATAAAATAAGGGCCGTCCACCAATTCCGAACTAAACGCGATTGATCACTATGAAAAAGTTTTGAAAAATGAGCTTGTTAAGCGAGAGTTGTAAACCAAGAGAAACTTAAAGTTTAAACCTGCCATTAAATTATGAAGAGAATTGTAAAGATTTTAAACTTTAAGAAAATTGAAAAGGTGGGATGTTGGTAAATTAAAAAACAAAGTTTTCCGGCAAAAATTTTAAAATTTCACGCAAATATCAAGTGTAAGGAACACTAGCGCTCAGATTTTGTAGTAAAATAAATTTGTAGTATAAACTACATATTAACAACAAATGAATTAGGCAAACTTTACAAAACTACTAAGTGTAGAGAATACTAACAGTCAGATTCTCAATTCTGATTTTACGTAGAAAAAAAACAAGAATTTTACTTTATTTTTATCCTATTCAACCTCGCCTGACTTCTGAACAGAGAAAGTGGCGAACAAAAATGTACAAACACGTATTTTCCACTGTCCACCACATTGTAAACTTTAAAAATCTAAACCTAAGGCCTATTGAATGTAAATAAATTCGGTTTTGGCCAGTTTGTTGCCCTTTGATTGTAGTAGGTTTGTATGTACCAAACGTATGTTCCGCAAAATATTTGATATGATTTATCAATCAAAATACGAAAAAACCTGTTTTTTCGCCCACTTTACTCCCCAGATTTCGAACTTTACACCCCATAAACAACTCAATATAACGTTTTTTGAACGCGGCTCGCTTCAACGTGTAGCCATTAGAAGTTACTTTATTTCTATTTTATTTAATTAACCACAACTTTTGGCAGAGAAATCTCGGACAAAATCTGTTTTTTTACTCATCCACTAAAGAGTAAAGTTTAAAATCCTGGTACTAACTGCGTATTGATTGTAGAAAATTTTGCCGTTATGCACAAGATAGCCCTTGATCCGAAGTAAATTTCTGTCAGAAAACATTTCCTAAAACTATAATTGGAGTTGTTGGCATACATAAACATATCAAAAACTCGGCCAAAATGTGTCTTTTCGCCCCCAGATTTTTGCACTCTTTACACTCCCATTCGAGAACTGAGGCGAAATTCAAAAAACAAAAAAGTGTTATCTGCAGAACCTAAATAGATATATGAGTCAAATGAAGTACATGGTTTTGCCAAAAGAATTAAAAAAATGAAAAAAGTCAGCAATCAGAAGATTCGAACCCATCATTCTTTGTTTAATACCGCATTCGAGAACGGAGTTGTCAACCACTGCGTCAACTCGACATATTAGCAGATTTAAGATTGATTATCCTATTTTGAAAGATATTCATCATTCTACTGAAGTTTAAGAATAGTGCATTTATGAAGAAATAAAGACATATAAAGACGAGTCAAAAACCTCTGAAATACGAAAAATCTGATCAAAAATATGCAATACAGAGTTATCTATCTGCATTAGAAAATAGATGTAGGTATAGTTAAAGTTTACCTCTTTATACCCCAACAAACACTGGCTGTAGAAAAGTTTAAAGGTCAGATTCGTTATTCTGACCTTACGAAGAACTATTTTAAAAAATTCATCATCCACAATGCTCTGGGCGCAAAAATGCTTTTCGGTGTAAACTTTACACAAACACATAGCGTAAAGAGTATTTTAGTCGGATTCGTAATTTTTATATTGCTCCGATATTACTTTCAACATTTATGGAAAAATGAGTCTCCAGAATATTTTAAAGACAAATAAACATTAGGTTTAATCCGCTTTGCAATACTGCTGAGTGTAAGCAAGCGCACCTAAGTGACGTTTATATTTCATTCCCTGTAAATTTTTAGATCTCAGAAAAAATTTCCGGTTTTTGCAATGCTCTAGAACAAAGGCTAAGATGCAGTGTAAAAAATTACTTAGATATTATGATCATTATTCATGAAAAAATTATGTCTCTACAATGATCTGAGGACAAATAAACAATGAGTGTGAACTACTTTACATCACTGTTGGATGTAAACAAACGCGCCTACGTGGCGTCTCACATTTGATCTTTTGAAAATTTTTAGACTCCAGGAAAAAATTAGGTTTTGGGAATGCTCAAAAACGAAGTTGAATACATATATAGTGTAAACTTCATGTAAACACCTAGTGTAAAGAAAATTTTGGTCAGATTCGTAATTTTAATATTGTTATGATAATACGATTAATATTTATGGAAAAAATTAAGTTTCCATAATGCTCTATGGGCAAACTAACAATTGGTGTAAACCACTTCACAACACTGTAGAGTGTAAACATTTGCGCCAGGCTGGCATACCAAATTTGGTTCTTGGTCCATTTCTAGACTTGATAATCGTGTCCCTGACTCATAACCAGAGAAGCAAGCAGAAAAAACAAGACAGAAACGCATTTTAAACGTCAAATTTTTGATTTTACACTCGCTAAATATTAATGTATAGACAATTTGCTTTGACATGCACCCGATATAAAGCACTTTATTTTTTATTCTATTAGGCTTATCCCGACTTCTGGACGGAGAAAGTGGCGAACAAAAAACGCAACACAAACGTATTTTCCATCATTTAGAACACTGTAAACTTTAAAATTCCGTACCGAGCTCCCCATTGAGTTTAAAGAAATTCAGTTTAGTACAATTTGTAGCTTTTAAATCGTAGTACATTTCTGTGTGCCAAAATTCTCTTGCAAAAATTATTTGGTATGATTTATTAATCAAAATTCGGAAAAAAAGTGTTTTTTCGCCCATTTTTTACCTCTGATTTCGAATTTTACACCCCCATTAATAACTCAATATTGCGTTTTTTAATGCGGTTTGCTGCGATGTGTAGCCCCTAAGAGGCACTTTATAACTGCTGTATTCAATTTACCTGACTCATGAGCGGGAAAATTTGGCAGAGAAATCTTAGTTAAAATCTGTTTTTTACGCCATCCACTAGAGTGTAAACCTTAAACCCCAGGATCTAACTCACCATATAGCATAGAAGACTTTGCTTATATGCAGAATGTAGCCCTTGATCCGCTCTACATTTCTGTCAGGAAACATTTTAAAAAACTCATAACCGGACTTAGTGTCGGACATAAGCAGGTTGAAAACTCGACCAAAAAGTGCTTTTTCTCTCCCGATTTTCGCACTCTTTACACTGCCATTCGATAACTAATGCGAATTTCAAAAAAACAAAAAAAAGTGTCATCTGTAGAATTCATCCCTCTATTATCCTATCCTATTCAATTTTTCGAGTCATTAATACTCAGTTGTGTACATGCCGCAGTAAAAAGGTCCCAAAATTTGTCCTATGTCATACCATTACACAAAAACTTTACACCTTCTTTACACAGTCAGTTTTGAGTTTCAAGAAAAACAAAAAAACATAGGCAGCAAATCTTTTTATTATCTTTCTTTTAAAAAACTGCACCTTCCAGAAGTGTCCGTTACAGCTGTAGGGGTGCACAGGTGTTGGGGGTACCCAAGTATATTATAGGTACGCGCTAACGCCTACCTAAGATACCATAGATGCACATAGGTGAAACGTTCTGAGAGGGAGTAAATGATTACTGATTTTACTATTGAATGTCAAAATTTGATACTTAATTCATCGTATTTTATTCTTAATGAATTTTTTGATTAAATTTGCATAAAAAATTAATAGAAATAAGGTGACAGAATGACCTGTAACATCAAATATATACAAAATAATGGAAGAAGAATGTCTCAAGGAAGGAATTAAATATTCTGCTGCTCCAAAAATAAGTATTTGTGCTTAGCAATATACTTTTAGACGTCATTTCACGCTTTTTTCATGGTTCAATTGGCAGGTATGGTCCCAAAATGGCCAAAGGGGGATTTCCTTTCTGAAGTCCTGGTATGGGGGAACCCTAATACCCCTTCTGAGTGTGCTTGTGATATATTCTACATGAACAAAAAATCTCTGCATGTACAAATGCGTTGTGTCAAAAAGGAGAAAAAAATTCCTGACTAGGGGGTGGATGGAGGGATGACTGAACTCGAATGGAAGACCGCCATCCCCACTACATATAAGTTTGGATGATAGTAATTTGATATGGTCACACCACATGCATCTAGATAATTTTTAAGACTTGAAGTCATTTTTATTATTACTTATCAGATATATCAACAATATTATTAATTTTTTATTATTATAATTATTACAATTATAATAATCATAATTATTATTATTATTATTATTATTATTATTATTATTATTATTATCATTGTTGTTATTTTTATTATTTATTTTTTACTATCATTATTATCATATTATTATCATTATTATTATTATTAATATTATTATTTTTATTATTATGTTATGGAAAAAAGATGCATCATTTTTGATAAGCCTTACATGGCGTGGCACATTTACAGGAATCAAATTCACAAGCTCAAAATTTTAATGTCTCCTACTTGACATTATCATACTTCTAGAGCGATAAAAAGCTTGCATGCAACAAAGCGTTATGAGTGCAGAATAAGCAAGTATTTCCAGGTCCTTTTTCGAACCGAGCGCAGACACAAGCTGTGCATCAACCGCAAACTGTGCTGGTTGTTTGGCTCATTGTAGCTATGTGTATCAAAAGCAATATGGAGATAAAAGCAAAATATAATAAAGTTGAATCGACTTCTGGAAAATGAACCGATTGAAATCTAACCTATCTAATAAAATCTGCATAAGAATATTATAAAGGCAGCAGAATGATCAAAATCAAACAAAAATGAAGGGTTTCTACTCACATGCATTGTGAACTTCAGAGGGCGGGGCAATAGCCTCTCCCTGGCCCGACGTAGCTGGCGAGAGAATGAATGGATATTGTTTGGATTTTTGACCATTAACTATCAAAATTTCTCGAATTTCTATACTTATTACGTTTATTTATTCCCTGGCAGCTTGATGCCTTATTTTTCTAAGAAATATTCTTTGTTCCGTCAAAAATATTCATGACTCTTTAAACATTCTTTAAACCATAAACAACTATTTCAACCTAGTTTTCCCATCTTTTAGCACAAGTCCTAAAAATTTTTGATGCTTCGCCTCAGATGCTTCAATCTATTTCTATATTGCTTAAAGTGAACTATCTCAACATTGAGCAGTAATTCAAGTCTCTCAGCATCCTTTTGCTTGAATTGCACAAATGTTTTGGTAGCTAAATTTAAAAAGGTTTAAGCCCATCTCTGTACATAATATGTAAGAATTTTGAAAATTTCTGAAAACATTCTGCACCAAATATAATTTCAAATAAATTAAGGCAATACAAAATGGCGAAAAACTTAATTTGACAAGTAAATAGCGAATATTTGCATTTGCGTTTGACTGCATATGAAAAATTTGGGGTACTACACTCTCGCAAAAATGTTATATCCACAACTGATCTGAAGAGGAAGCAAATCCTCAATTTGCCATCAAAGCAAATTCAACGCAGGTTTGACATGTAATGCGGATGTTAGTAAAAGCTGTTCAATCCTTTAGGAAGCATAAAAATCACAATCTGAAGCAAATGAATCTATTCATTACTAAGCACATTTTTGACTTAGAGAATGGAAAAGAGTAACTTTATGTGCAAAGCGCCAGAAAATTTTTGCAGTTTCACCTCTTTAAAACGCATTTTCGCATTACAAAAACTAACCAAATCCGTGCAGAAGATAAGAATTTTTATTTGTAGTGAAGTTCTAGACCAGATTGTCGACAAAAATGCTGCAATTGGCGTGGCACAGCTTAAAAATTAATGACAAGTAAGAATTCATGCAATTTGGCGCGGAGCGCCAAAAATGTTTTGTAGTTTCACCTCTCTAAAACGCCTTTTTGCATGACAAAAACTAAGCAAATCCGTGCAGAAGATAAGGATATTCAATTGTAGTGAAGTCCTAGACCAGATTGTTGACAAAAATGCTGCTATTGGTGCGGTGTGGGTTAAGGATTAATGACAAGTAAGAACCCAATCAATTCGGCGCGAAGCACTAAAAATTTTGTACTTTCACTCTCTAAAATGCATTTTTGCATGACAAAAACTAACCAAATCCGTGCAGAAGAAAAGGATTTTCAATTGTACTAGAGTCCTAGACCAGATTGTTGACAAAAATGCTGCAATTGGTGTGGCACGGCTTAAAGATTAATAACAAGTAAGAATTCAATCAATTTTGCGTGAAGCGCCAAATTTTTTGAAGTTTTACCTCTCTAAAACGCATTTTTGACATTACAAAAATTTTCCACAAATGCCAACCGAGCCCAAAAATTTTTTCCATTTCCTAAAATTTTGGTTGACAAATTGACCAAAAAGTGGAAAAAAATGGTGGTCTGGATACCTCATACATGATGAGAATCCAATGGATACCGTCTGAGGAAAGAGGAGTAGAGGAAAAGTTGTTCTCATATATGTTTCATTTTTGGGCACATGCCCCTTTATCCTTTGGGATATGGGCCTGGTATTGACTGACAAAGGTTTTGTCCCATCAGCTTATAGATTGACGCACCACTTTTATTAGTTTTTGGTCGATTTGCCAACCAAAACTTCAGAAAATAAGAAAAAGTTTTATGATGGTGAGAAACCAATAGAAACCAACTGTTTTGGGTCAGGCGTGCTCAAGCGCCCCACAGTGGTTCCAGAGGAGTCAAAAATTTTGATTAACAATCCATTAAATTCAATGGGTGGACAAAATTAAGAGATGGGACCTCATATTGATTCAACATAGTGACAAGATCATAAGGGAAACAATTCTTGATTTTTGACAGATGTTTGTCCCAAATTCTAAATTTCATGAATTTGTATGAATTATTTTTCAGCATGAACCTCAGTCGTGCATCCGATAATGATCAGCAGCAATCCTCTGGGCAGAGATCCTGTTATTAGTGCTCTGATTGATCAAAGCAATTTTAGAGCTACTTAACCAAGCGAAGTTTTATTGGAGAAAGTAGCTCTATTTGGAGCAAAGGCCAAAAATAAATGAAAGTTATAGGTTTTTTCTGAAAAAAGTGCCTTTAATTGAATAGAAACTGTTTTGTAGCCTGGGTTTATTCCTCTTTTCGCACTTGCGCCACTTAATGAGGTCATTTTGGCTAAAAATAACTCAATTTGGTACAACCAGATGATTGACCACCTTACATGGGCGTGGGGGTATGTACCCTCCAGAAGTTGAAATACCCTCCCCCCTAGATATCAAAATACCCCCCAGAATTCAATTTTTGAAAATTTTTTGCTTTTTTAGCAATTTTTGATGCCATTGGATAGTGCTCAATGGGAAATGTCAAAAAATGGTGTTTGTTTTGCTATTTGACCACTTTTATGACCATTTTTTGACCTTTGATAATTTCTTCATTCCTCCTCCCCCAGACCTTTGGTCCTGCCCACTAGGTATGGACTGAATCCAAAATTTTGAAAATTTTGGGTCCAGGTCCAGATCTTAGTCTTTCAAAATTTTGGGTCCGGGTCTGGATCTCAACAGACTAAAATTTTGGGTCCAGACCGGATCCGGATCTTAGACCTTAGATCCAACCGCGTCTGGATCTGGGTCCAAAGGTACCCTAAACTGTGCAATAATTATTTATATCTGCTGTTATATTACATTATTATGTTCATTGTTTTTAGATAAGCTAAAGGCTGGTAACATCAGTTTTTTACAAGGTCCGTTGGTATATGTACAAAGATGTGTGACTGTAACACAGATAATGCAAAGTTTTTTAGCTTAGTTTACTTCTGTTTTGTAGAGGATTAATCCTCAAGCTTAACTTATTTACTTTCTTTGCTTGGGTTGCCGGATTAAAGAGTTAAATGCTCCACTTCTGACAGCAGATGTATACCTAGATCATTGCTAAAGAGCGGATTAAGTTAAACATAACAAAGTATCTACTTACCTTTTACTTGACGGAGCTACTCTGTGGACAGCGGAACGGATGAGCAAGAAATTATGGCGAGGGTCAAATTGTAGTTGCGAGCAAAGAGCAGAAGAAATGACAACAACATAATATTATCACAATCTTTTATATAAGTTTGTTTAATACGTAAATATGTGAAGCCGGAAATCTAATTTATGAGTTTGCAAAAAAAACAGGAAATAATATACTCACATGGATACATGTTATTGAAGTTAAACGGGTCATGAAACATGCAAAAATGAAAGTAGATAGGAGTACATGGTATTTCAGAGATTTCTTAATATAGCACCTAAAAAAATTTTTTTACATTTTATCTGTCTTTGATGTTGCCGCTGCCCTGACATCCTCCTTCTTTAAGATTGAATGCTCTCGTTTGACGAACTCAATGAACTCAACAAGCCGCCATCTTCTTGGGTCACTGGTTGTTCTTCCTGGCAGCTGGGCGGTCTGTTCAAGTCCCATTCACTGATGTGTCTGAAACAACCGGGGACAAATCCTTGTAATTTAATGTCCCACAAGTTGTTTATGGTGAATTACCTGCTAGGATCATCACAATCTGGGATCAAGGTGTCGGCAGTTATCTCATCCTCAGTCTGTTCGACTGGTTTGATCTTAGTATGATTGATGGTGATTGGTGATCTTGTGATGTGTCTTGCTTTCAAGACTGCTATGAAGTGTTTGAAATCCCTTTCATTATAGATATTTTCGAATCAAATGAGAAAGTCGGATCCCAAATTTAATGGGGTATCATTACTTCTGTTTATGTAAACATTAAGTGTCTCTTAAATGTTGTGCACTTTTACCCTGATATAGGCTTCACCTATCAGGTTAAGATAATCGTGTTGAAGAAACGTTTTGTGCATCACTAGCTCTGGTATGAGTTTAGCTGCTGCTGAGTTGAGTATGGAGCCTGGGGAATTTTCATTCAACAGAACAAATAGTTTTGCTTGATTCTTAATAATAAGTAGCAAATGAGGTATTATTGGAAAGCAGAAGCATTCAATGCTTGATAATAGTTGTGATCTTAGGTGGGCAGCACCAAAATTCTGGGGGGGTAAAAAATTTCTGGAGGGTGTGAAAAAATTTTTAAAGGTCAAAAAATGGTCTTAAAAGTAATCGTATGGCAAAAAACACCATTTTTTGACGTTTCTCATTGAGCACTATCCAATGGCATCAAAAAATTGCTAACAAAGCAAATTTTTTTTTCTGGGGTTTATTTTGATTTCTGGGAGGGGTATTTCAACTTCTGGGAGGTGCATACCCCCAAACCTTCCATGCCCATGTGCAGTTGTGATAGCTTGAGATCAGTATGGCTTATTTCCTTGATCTCAGTAGGTGCGGCTGCATGATTAGGAATAACATGTGGCTGACTATCGTGTGCCACATCATAATTTGCATCACATGTGGTTTGTATGGTGACAATGTTTATTTGTTGATTTGCCCTACTTTGTAGGTTGTATGTATGACCTGGTGTTATCCTTTTTCCCACTATTTTATGTTCTAACTGAACCAATTGCTTTGGTTCTGCCTGTTTTATTCAAAGAATGGCTTGAATAAATTTACATGCACAGTTTCAATTACTGCACTGTCTTGCAATAATTGAATTACAATATTAGGGTATTTCAATTTGATAATCTTGTAGGGACTGTCATAAAGAGGCAGTAATTTTTGTGATATGCCCTTCTTTACAGTCTGGGATTCCTTTGGGACAAGGTCCCCTATTGTGTATGTCACATTATTCAAATGCTTATTGTAGTTAGCACTGTATTTCTGCTGTGCCTGTCTGATTTGGCTGTGAATTACAGTGAGTGCCTGTGTGAAATGCCTTTTCACTTCATGATTGTAAGAGTTGTAATCAGTAAGATATATGCTTGGCTGATATTCCAGAGCAGCGTCAACAGGTAGATTAGCTATTCTATCATACAAAAGTTGAAATGGTGCATAACCAGTTGAGTCATTAGTGTGTATGTTAGTTGCAAAAACTGCGTTAGGAAGGTGTTCATCCCAGTCAACTTGGTGCTGATCTACAAACATACGTATTCTTGTGATCAGTGTCTGATTCACTCTTTCCAACTCACCATTTGCAATGGAGTGGTAAGCACTCGTATGAACTTTTTGTACATTCATGAGATTTGCTCATGAGTTTTGATGTAAAGTCACTTCCACAATCACATTGTAGGATCTGTGGGGCTCCATGCCTACAAATAATTTTTGTAACAAAAAGTTTAGCTATTGTATCAGCTGTGATATCAGGCATTGGAAAAGCTTCAATATGTTTTGTAAAATAATCTATGAATACAACAATAAATCTATTACCGTTTTCAGTCACGCTTATTGGACCCATGCAGTCCACAGCAATGCATTCAAATGGTCCTTACGCAATAATAGGTTTAAGTGTGGCTGTTATTTTATGACGCATTGGCTTATTTTTCTGGCAAGTTTCACATTCTTTACAGTAATTTGTAGTGTCTTTATTCATAGTATCCCAATGATAGCGTCTAGAAATGAGCTGAATAGTCTTTCTGGCCCCAGAATGGCCTGCCAGAGGATCATCATGGTTAATTTGGATGATTAGTGGTTGTAAGCACTTTTGACTACAACTTTACACAATAAATCTTCTTTCCAGTAAAGTATGTCTGATTTAATTTCATATAATTTTGAAGATTTTTGTCAGCTGCCTGTTTCTTCAGTCTTCTCATGATGTCCGATAATTTGTGATCATTATTTTGTAAGGTTTTTAAGTCAATTTTTGATTCAATGCAAGAAATGCTTGATTCTAGTGGGCGACTTATTTTTTCAGATTCATTATCAAAAGTTGAGTCTACAGATGAATTCGGTAATTGGGATAAGGCATCCGCATTTTTATTTAATGAAACTTTTTGAGGTTGAATATTCAGTCCAGTACGTGCTATATCTAAATCCCATCTTGCAATCCTTTAAGATGTGTTTTGTTTTTCCAATACTGCCTCTACAGCGGTGTGATCAGTTTGTACAGTAAGTTCGTGTAGATAAAGATAAGGTCTGAAATATTTAATAAATTCTACCACGGCTAAGGTTTCTAATTCTGTTATTGGATAGTTTTTCTCTGCTGGCCTTATAGTATGGCTTGCAAAAGCTATAGGATGTTCAAGATTATCATCACTTATCTGGCTCAGAACAGCTCCTATTCCTTGAATGGATGCATCTGTTTGAAGTATGAATGCCTTATCAAAATTAAGGTGGCATGAAACTGGCGGGTTAACAAGCAGTGATTTTAATTCCTCAAATGCATTTTGTTGCTCATTACCCCAAAAAAATTTTTCCTCATTCTTTAAGAGTTTCATTAGAGGTTGACATTTTTGTGCGCAATTAAGTATAAAACGGCGATAATATGAAATCAAACCAAGAAATGACTTCACATCTTATGGATTTTAGGCTGCGCCATTTCTGATATTGCTTTGAATTTTTCTATTATCTGGCGAGATCGCTTGTTCAGATATTCGATAGCCAAGGTATTTGACTTCTGTGAAGCTGAACTTGCATTTATTTAAGCGCAATTTCATGCCTCCTTTTGATAAGCATTCAAGAATCCCTTTTAGTATGCAAAGCATCTGTTTGTGCGTTTTTGCATAGATCAGGATATCATCTAAGTATACTAAGCAAAGTTTGCCATTGCAGACTTGAGAGAAGCATATCCGTTGATCTCTGAAAGGTTGCAGGTGCATTACAGAGACCAAATGGAAAGTAATTAAATTGGCAGAGTCCACAAGATGTATGGGAAGCTGTCTTTTCATGGTCTTTTTCAGCTATAGGTATAGCCCCAATATGTGTTAGCTTGGTCTAGTGTGGTAAAATATTCCATGTTATTTAATGTATCTAGTATATTGTCTATGCGTGAGTAAGGAGTATACATCCTTTTTTGTTGCAGAGTTTAATCCACAAAAATCTGAAATAGCGCTAATCTGTGTCTACCTTCTTTCTTTTTAATAAGGACAAAAGGACAACATTTGTTGCCCACGGCAATATGCTTTTACTTATAATTTCTTAAGCCTCTAGAGCTTTCATTTCTTTTGTTATAATTTATTTTTCTTTTGGTGATGTTCAAAACTGTCAATTGCCAAACAGGATTGTTGTCACCTGTGTTTATAGTATGTTCAACAAGTGCAGTTTTCCCTGTGTCTTTAACAATGTGTGCATATAGTTCTGGATATGAAGCTAATAACCAAATTAATTGATCCCTCTCTGTCTGTTTTAGTTTGTCAGAGAGCACAACATTTTCTTACACCCATGTTAATGTATCAATTTTAAAGATAGATGGGTCTGAGGCACTTTTATGATCTAAAATTTGATTTATCTGGTATTGCACAAAACATTTTATGTCACTAATTTTTGTGTGCCATGATATAGTGTTATGGTATATGATTTCAAATTTAAAATTTGTACAGGGATTTTCTCATCCTGAACTTGGCATACACTAGATGCAAAGTATACATTGTTTTGCAATTGATGCAATTTTGGCTCAAAATTTTTTTTTTTGTATTGCATTGGAACTGGCACATTAATTAATGTTAAAGTTCTTGGCTTTTTGGTTCGCGAGTTCTCGCTTAATGTTTATAGTACCTCTCATTTCTAGTGAATTAAAATAGAACCCTGAACATGGTATGTTTTCCTGAGTTGAATCATACAAATCTTTTTTTGTTGTTGAAATGATAACTTTTGAAGCATGCAAGAAAATTTGCTCTAAAGAGAGAGAGAGAGAGAGAGAGAGAGAGAGAGGTAAATTATTAAGCAGCTTTTTTCTTCTACATCATAGGCTTTAACTGTTGCAGGCGAAGAGCAGAGAAATGACAACGACATAATATTATCGCAATCTTCAATATAAGTTTGTTTAACATGTAAATATGCAAAGCCGGAAATCTAATTTATGAGTTTGCAAAAAAAACAGGAAATAAGATACTTCCATAGATACATGTTATTCAAGTTAAACGCATTATGAAACATACAAAAATGAAAGTAGATATGAGCACATGGCATTTTGAGATTTCTTAATATAGTACCTAAAAATATTCTTTTACATTTTATCTTTCTTTGATGTTGCCACCGCCCTGACAGATGGTCCCCCAAAAGTCTTTGTACATTTTGTACATGCAGAATTTTTGTGTACTATACTATAGTACAGTAGCTATTTTAGTGGTGCAAAATAGGGTTTTCTATCTTTGCTAGTGAATTTTAGCTAATTTCTGGGTTTCTGACGCCAAAAATTACTGAAAATTGTCTTAAAACGGTGCAAAGCGCCAAAAAATTTCACATTTTTCCATTCTAATTGCAAATTCTGCCATTTTAAAGATATGTAGGACAAACAATCACTCATTTCATAGGGAAGCACTAGAAATTTTAGGGAATTTGACTTCTTTTCACAGTTTTTGTTTTCCCGAAAATCTTTGTACATTTTGTACACACAAACTTTGAGTACAACAATATGGTACAGCAGCAATCTTAGTGTGGTAAAAACAGAGTTGTTTGACTTTCATTATTGTATTTTAGCTATTTTCTGGGTCTCTAAGGGCAAAACTCTCTAAGAATCGTCCTGAAATGGCGTGAAGCGCTGAAAAAATTGGCATTTTTCCTTTTGAAATGCAATTTGTGCCATTATAAAGATGTATACAACTAGTGATCGACCGGAGCGGCCAAAATGGCCGGAGCCGGATAAATGGTCAGAGCCGGATTGAAGATTGTTGCTCTGGCCGGAGCCGGAGCTGGAGAAATATAATTTTACACATGCGGATGGATAGGACATCTTTGTGACCAATACCTAGACCATAGTGCACATGCATCTAAACTGCATATCAGCTAGTCTGTTATATATAATACAGGGACGGATTTAAGGGGGGTGGCGGGGGGGGGGGGGCCTTCTCCCCATTGGCCAGAAATATTTGGCGAGATAAAGAATGCAGGGGCGGATTTAAGGGAGGGCAAGGGTGGCCGCCACACCTGGGCGTGGGGGGGGTTTGGGGGTATGCACCCCCCCAGAAACAAAATACCCCCCAGAAATCAAAATACCCCCCAGAATTCAATTTTTGAAAATTTTTTTCGTTTTTCTCGCAATTTTTTGATGCCAATGGATAGTGCTTGATGTGAAACGTCGAAAAATGGTGTTTTTATTGCCATAATACCATTTCCATTTTTAAGGCCATTTTTCGACCTTCAAAAAATCTTGCACCCCCCTCCAGAATTTTCTTGCTGCCCACGTATGGTGGCCGCCCTCAGCTTGGCCAAAAATATTAGGCGAGATAGAAAATGGATATGCAATTTGCAATGATTTTCGGCCGTCAGTGACCATAATTTTTCAAAATTTTTCTGGCGCTATGCGTTGGATGATATGTATCTATTAATGAGATTTATTTACTTTCTTGGCAACCTGGAAGCCATTATCTGTCCATGTAGGGTCAAAACAATTTTTACAGCAGCAATAGTTATTTTTGCATAGTTTTCTTCTATTTTTGATTGAAAATTTTGATGTTTTGCATCAAATGCTTTAAATACAAGAAATCTAGCAGTAAATCGTGCTTCTAGACACAATTTTTTTTCCGTATTTGGCAAAAATTTTTCCTGATGTACAAAGATTTTTTGGGACCATCTTTGTACATGTACAAAGATTTTAGGGAAGACAGAAATTGCAAAAAACGTCTGTAGTTAGAAAAACATTTCTGGCACTTTGCATCGAAATGAGTAATTGTGTGTTCTATATATCTTTAAAATGGCAGAAATTGCATTTCAGGAGGAAAATGTCAAGTGTTTTGGCGCTTTGCGCCGTTACAATTCTCAGTGATTTTTGCCCTAAGAGACCCAGAAATTACCCACAACACACTACCAAAATTCGAACAACTCTGTTTTTACCACACTAAAATTGCTACTGTACCATAAGATAGTACCAAAAAATTTGTGTCTAAAATATACAAAGACTTTTGGGGACGATCTTTGTACATGTACAAGCGGACCTTGTACAAAAAACACTGACTGCTTCTAGACATCTATCCGCCTTGATTTCACAAGTTTTCCAGCGCTTTGCGCTAGATTTTTATAAAGTCAAAGGAAGCTAATGATTTTCATGCAAAAAATTGTCAAAAATTTCAAATTTTTTGGAAATATTGCATTAAAAGTGATTCTATGTAAAAGTACACAATGTATAACACCAAAAAAAACGCTATTTCGCGCTTAAGGGCAAATTTCTGGACTTATGTTTGACTGTTTTGGGAAAATAGGGATACCGCTTCCCTTAGGAAAATTCTAGATCCGCAACTGGTAAAATAGACTACATTCAACAGAATTTTATTCAATCCTTCTATTAGGAAAAAACTGTTGTCTCCTTAGCCTGCCCTAAATAAAGCGTCAATAGGCAATATTTGATGTTAAAGCGTGATTGTGTGTGACCGTATATACATAGGTGCGTTGCATACTATATAATGTTCAGTGAACCGCGAATACGATGTTCAGAATGGACAGCAACATTATTTGGAAAATCAGTATAGCATGTGCAGTGCAGACCAGACTGCATCTTATGCTATCCTATGACTTCCAGTGTTAACAAGAATTTACTGCAGCGATTTTCACAATTTTTGTTTCATTTTCATTTTCGTTTTTTTCCTAAAAATAAATATTTTACAATTGTGGTGGTGATAGACACTTTATTTGAGGGTTATCTCCTTTCCTGCTATTATATTGTGCTCTGACTAAATTTAATAAGCATAATCTCAGCAATTAGTACGTTGGGTCACTATGCAGAAAAATAAAAAAATTCTCTGGCCTCTGGCCGATTTTTGGATGTCCTCCAGCTAGAGCACTGGAGTGGAAAAAATAGCCGGATTTGCAGGAGGCCAGAGCCGGATCTCCAGTCAATCACTTCATAGAACACACAATTACTCGTTTTGGCACAAAGCGCCAAAAATTTCTGTGAATTTCAGGGCTTTTTGCAATTTTAATCTTTCCAAAAATCTTTGTACATGTACAAAGACTGTCCCAAAAAGTCTTTGTACATTGGTAAAAAATCTTTGACAAGTACAAAAAAAACAACACTGGGTAACATGGTCATAAATCATATATAAAAAATGAGTAATACAT
>JAVLUZ010000154.1:16340872-16359414 GCA_036768485.1 Mermis nigrescens
TTCCTGGTCCTTCAGAAATGGTACAATTATGTTGAAAAGATAGGACGACTTTTTCACATGGTATAACATAGCGGTACCACTGAAATGCGCTTCTATACTACTCATTTGTTTTGCAGTTCTTTGAGGATGTGAACCTTGACCTTAAAGTCTCACAAATGAAATTTTTTATTTGTAAAGTTAAAGGTTTTGGACACTGTGAATTAAGCTCTTGAGCAAACAATGCTTTTGTATACAGCTAAATATCCCATTAGGCGTGTAGCTTTGACCAATTTGCACATTTCTGCTAAATCCTGCTAGAGAAACGCTCAATTATACATTGTGTACCGGTCAGCTGCCTAGCGCATATATTTGCTTGTGTTGAAGGCAATGCTTATTGAGGCAACCTGCCAAAATCGCCTTTCAACTTCAAATCGTTCAGCATAAATAATGTAAAAGTAACATGTGGAGGTATAACATATCCTGCTTACTCACTCAACATTTCATTTAAACATGACAGGCATTTGCAAGCCTATACTCAGATGTTTGATGCATTAGATATTAAGCAGGTAATTTTATTAGCTGAGAAGATTTAAAACAAGTCACTGCTTCTTTGTCTTTGATTTGACTCCTGATGCAGATGATGGAGGACACTGGGACCTAGTTCGTGAAGGAACAAAAGCATCGCTGTTAGGTTTTCTGAGAATTCGCCTGATTCTGGCATTGAATTCATTATATATGCTGCATTTGATAACTCAATAATGATTGATAAAAACCGAAACACGTTTCATGACTATGATGCATAACCATGAACAGTACTGAAATATTCAAATTATCAGACATAATATTACATTTGCAGACATTTTCACCATAGACCGCCTGCCAACCATAGGAACCTACCCTGCGGCTCTGGTTATAAATTTGGACCCCATTGAGGAACTAGGGATCACAGACTGTCGTACTTATTTTCAAAATGAGAAGCATTGCAATTATTTTGTCAGCAATGGGCTAGAACCAATTATGCAATTGCATAAATACATTTCTGATAATGTGCTCTCATTTACATACAATAATATGCAAGTACAAGGGCTTTTTTCAATTAGCTGTGGTCATACATGTATCTACTTTTTGACCTGCGTGAGCAAAGACATAAATTTCACAAACATTGTTCTATTTATCCTCACAAAAAAATGTGTGAATATTTCAATAAACTAAGGTTATAAAAATGGGATATGAAACAGTTTTACTATGACGCTTCCGATTAATTCACAAGAAACAAATGCTGCAGCCACATTTGTTACCAATCTGTCTAGACAACTATATTAACTGGCGACTGGGAGGTTGGGTTAGCTGAAATAATTTAAGCAAATACATGGCACAATGTTGCCAAGGAGCAGAATATGATACAATGACATCAAAAACAATGTGCAACAAAATTGCTAATTGAACAAGATTTTTAAATATACATGACCTTATTTAAGCTATGAGAAATGGAATAAAAACGATTAGCCAAATAGGCAAATTTGATTACATGCAATATTTTGGCATAAAGTATGATGAAAATAGAAAATTTTGTAACTTAACAATCAAAACTGAATATATTCGAAGTGTAAAGCTGACAAAACATTTAATGTATATGTTGATTTTTTTTAGAAAATCAGCTTAGCAATATAGATTATACTGTTAACAAGGAATTTAACATAGTTGCACACCATTCACTTGACATGCTGGGTTGAATGCATAATTTTTACATATGTTGTGATATAGTCAAGCCACAAATCGTTGGAAATGTTTTTATAACGCTTCTATAGGTTGTGAATATCGAAGGAAAGTATATGGATATTTTTAATCATGTATATAAGAAAAGGAAAATGTTCCGATGGAACGAAAAAGGATGAATATATTTAGAATTGTTGATTATTAGGATGTTAAAGGAGGGACTAGGGAAAATCTACCTTAGTCACAAAATTCAAGCTTAAAATCACGCTTTCTCTAAGCAACGAAAAAATCGAAGTATATTCTGCGGCCTCTAAAAAAGTGTCTGTTTTGAATAACTTTCAGAATTTCAGATAAGAGTGTATAAAGAAATCTATGTTTACTGTTTTTTGCAAATTGCTGGCAAGTAGCAACGCTGAATAGCTTCGTATCCTGATTGATAGAAAACTAAGTGGGGTATTGTATTTAAAGTTGTTTTATCTTGTTATGAGCATTATAGCAAGCAAAGCAGGAGTCGATTCATTAGTGCAATACAATCGTTACGGGCATGCTAGTAAAAATTTCCACATTTAGTCTGTTTCAAGTCAACTTACGCGTTTCCTACAGTTTTAAACCAGCAACTTATTTGATTGTCTTCGATGCATCGATGTTTGCTATTTCATTCAATTGGCTTAGAAAGCCTGTTAGTTTACTCAATATAATTTCCCATAGCTACCGCATAGCTAACACTACTTTTTCAATGATTTTTATGGTTTGTTATTATTTTGTTGTTGGCCGCAGGATATACTTCGATTTTTTGCGCTGTTTAGGGAAAGTGTGATTTTTATCAGATTTTGCGACTTTATGTAGATTTTTCCTGGTCCTCTCTTTTACATCTAATAATCCACAATTCCAAGTATATTCATCTTTTTTTTTATCGGAGCGTTTTTCTTTGCTAGTATCCTGCTTTTAATTAGCATGATTTGAGTACATCAGCCAGTAAACACATACAGTAACATGCCACAATAATGACAGCAGTCCAAGAATGCGGAAAACAATATTGTTCTTAACATCAGCATTATCCTTTTTAAACAAGACAACATCACATTATTTAAACAGATCAGAGTTTTTCAGCATAAAAATTACACAAATATTGAGTGTAAGGAACACTAACACACAGATTTGGAAGTAAAATAAATTTTTAGTATAAACTATATATTAAGAGCAAATGAATAGTGCAAATTTTGCATATCTACTAGGTGTAGAGAAAACTAACAGTCAGATTCCAATTCTGAATTTTACGTAGAGCATTTTGAAAAATTAAGCTACCGCAAGGCTCTAGAACTATAGTTAATATGCAGTGTAAACTTTACACAACAACAGGGTTTGAAGAAAATTTCAGTCGAATTCGTAATTCTGATATTACTCTGATATCACGATCATTATTTATTAGAAAATTAAGTTCACAATGTCCAAGGACAAATAAATATCAGATGATTACCACTTACACCACTGTTGAGTGCAAACAAACTGGTATCACATTTGGTTTCTGGTTCACTTTCAGACTTGAGATTATGTCCAGACTCATAGCCCAGAACTTGCAGAAAAAAAAAAAACAGGACAGAAACACGTTTAACTCCTCCATTTTTCGACTTTTTACATTTCCCGAAAAAGCTAAATATTGATGTAAACAAACGCAATTGCCAGACGCGTACCCCTTAAGAAGTACTTTATTTTTATCCTGTTCGACAGAGAAAGTGGCGAACAAAAAATGGATAAAAACGTATTTTCCACTGTCCACCGCATTGTAAACTTTAAAATCTCAAGCTTACGCCCCATTGAGTGTAAATAAATTCGGTTCGGGCCAGTTTGTAATCCTTTGATTGTAGTACGTTTGTATATGCCAAACTTATGTTCCGCAAAATATTTGATAGTGATTTATGATTAAAATACGAAAAAACCTGTTTTTTCGCCCATTTTACCTCAGATTTCGAACTTTACACCTCCATAAAAAACTCAATATTATGTTTTTTAACGCTACTTGCTTCGACGTCTTGCCTGTAAAAGTTACTTTGTTTTTATTCATTAAATTTATCTCAACTCATAACCGAAAAAGTTGGCTGAGAAATTTTGACAAAATCTATTTTTCACTCATATACTAGAGTGGAAAGTTTAAACCCCGGTACTGTGTATTGATTGTAGAAAAGTATGAAGACTTGTTCGTTACTCTGACCTTACGGAGAACATTTTTTCACAAAATTCATCATCCACGACGCTCTGGGCAGAAAAAATTTTTCAGTATAAAGTTTACACCTGCACTAATAATGCACATTACTGTAAAGAAACAAAATAAATTTTGACGTAGCTCTGTAGAACGAGGCACATTTTAAAGATAGATACCACGTTCTGTCTACTATGGAGAATATAGCAGGAAAAGAATATTTTTTTGTCTTAGACTCTTTTTAATAAATTGCCCTTGTGAAACAAATCAGACTGCATAGAATGTAAAACTGGGTTAGATATGCTTTTGCACATGAAAACAGTAAAAAAACCCGTCTAATTAACAATCCTGTGCAAGAACTAATGAGTTTAAAGAAATTTTAAGACCAGATTCGTAAATTACCAAGGAAACCTTAAATTGACCCCCCGCAAATCATTTTAATTTTTGGTGTAAACTTTGCACACTTACGACTAGCTCGGTATTGAGTGTAAACAGAAAAAGGGGGTCCAAACTTTTTTATTATCTGCCTTTAAAAAAACCGCACTTCTCAGATATGTGCCGTTAAGGTGGGGGGGCATATCTTGGGGATACCCAAGTACATTATATTATATTATAATGTCATATATTATATTATATTATTATATATTATATTACATTATATACATATATATATATATATATATATATATATATATATATATATATATATATATATATATATATATATATATATATATATATATATATATATATATACATTATACTAACGCGCTACCTATGATTAGTCCACAGTATATACCCGTGCTCAAAAGTCATTCAATACCATTGGAGTGAACATTGAAAGTGGTTAAGATAAACCTGTGCCTTTCAATTCAGCAAAACTATAGCAAAATTGCATCTCAGGTATCGGCTATAGATAGAAATCTGTGATGAGACAATGTAAAAATGATTTTCTTGTCAGTGGTTTTACATTTTACATATGGGTTTGACCGAAACTGTGATCATTATGCAAATGCATCCACGGTAGTGTGTCATAATTTAACAGACTATAGTAGATTTTCCAGGATCAGTTCAAAACATGATTTTGAGAGACAGCCGCGATTTTAACGTTTCTTATTGGAAGAATTCTAGGCAACTGTTTTCCAAAACTTGAGTCTATAAAATTTGTACTGTAAATGTAAAAGCTGTTTGAAAATTGATGAAAATTTCAATGGAATTATTGTTGAGGTAAGGTGCCTAGAAAGTAACAAAAAATGCTTACGTAAAGAACAGCTTGGTGTAATTTCTAATGAGATTTTGAGTTGTATTGCAATTTTATGCACCCTAACCATCACTTTAAATTATTAGCTTTTATTGAAAATGATATTCTACAGCATCATCAATTTAATGCTACGGTCAAAATAGCAATATAGTCATTGCATATTTGAGCCAAGAAGTGACCCCTTTCCCAGGCTCTGGGTTGGGCGAGGCCCTTTTCCTATGCAAAATATCCTTAAAGTGTTAAAAAATCAAGCATTGTAAGAACAGCGCAAACTCAACTTGGCATACTGCAGGTTGCGCGCAAAAATTCTGTGCATAGCATGCCTTGCCTATATACATTATATCCTGAAAATTTGATCAAAATCTGGCTTTTGGTTTTTTCAAACATTTTCCTCTATTAGGGATAGTTTCCTCCGATGGAAATTTCCACTAGGGGAAATTTCCACCATGGAAATTTCCATCATGGAAATTTCCTTCTTCCTTGGGGGCTGGACGCGCCCCCGCCCTAGGTAGGCTTGGTTCCTCCCCATGCTACAACACGGCCCATGCTAAAGCATTGCGCCCTGAGAAGAGTCAGGGCGCAGATTCTGAGCCCCTCCGCCTATGCTATAGCGCAGTTCTATGCTATAACGTTGATACCTAGGGAAACACGCCTAAGTACTAAGTACTAACCTACTAGAGTTTTTCCTTTTAAGCTATTTATATAAATTAAGGCTTGGAACTAAATAATTGGCAATGAAGTTAGTGGATATTTACCTTATAAGTCAAAATTTTTAATGTTTGCAGAACAATATTTAACACGTTCGATTCATTCAGGGTCGCATTGTAGCCTCACTGTTTCGATTCGTTGTTCAAGAAGTTAATGTTTATTGAAACAACCCTTATGCACTTTCCGACTTTTTAAATAAGCATTATTTGACATTCGATAAATTTAAAGACAATTAAACTTTTTTAACGGATATTCAAGCTAAACATCATCAAAGCAATAGAGATCTGGTCATCAGTCAGAAGCTTGAGATTTTTAGGATTACGGAGTGAATCGCTGGGCAAGGCAAAGTCGATGTTAGCTTTTATGAAAGAGCACGTAAAAGTATAGTCAATTTGTCAGAATTCCCAAACAAACTCTTCAAATTAATAGACATAGAAGAAAAAGGTCCAAATTTCGACTATTTCATTGATTACGGTAAGAACTTAGTCTTTGTCACAACTTCAGAACTATTAGAAAATTAGTGTATTGCTCAAGAAAATAGAAAATTGTGTTTGCTCTTGAATAAATCCATCTTTAGCTTGTACGAGCGATGTTCTTGATGAGATCATAAATTTAAGACAAAATTTCGATAAATCGTACAAAAGCGATAATGTTAATGTTTTAATTTCAAAAGGCGTGAAGGCGTGCATAATTTCAAACTATCTTGTACTTATAATTAAGCCCTCCTGAACTGAACTTTTACTCTTCTGGTAATGTCTAGTTTCTCAATAGCCATATATAGGTCACTTCCTATGGCATTAAACTAATTACCCAGTCAGGCGGAATGATTCGATGTATGAAAAGTTCATAACCGAGCCAAATAGTATCAAACATTACTAAAGTGTAACAATGTGTACCGATTGGATACATAATTTCAATCTGTATTTATAATTTTTTGTTAATTTTATGTTAAGTGAATATTTTAAATTATTTTACGTTAGCTGATCATTCGTTAGAATTATCTTACGCCCTGAATAAATTCTAACTTGAAGTTAATGCAGCTTCATAAAATCCGCATAGAAGAGTCAAACGAGCATTATTGACAACGATGTTTAGAATACTGATGTACCCACGTTTAAACTATTGCAGTGAATTTTACATTTTTAGCGTCCTATCACTTTGAAGTCAAACGAAAAGATCTGCATCGTAACTCACGTACGAAAGTTTCTTACTTTGACTTAAATCGTAATTTCATGAGAGTTGAATTGTTAGGACTCAGATGAGATGCAAAACACGTATCAGCGGTCGATTCATTATGCTGAGTGATCCAAAATATATGATCAGGGGAACGACGATCGCTTAATGTTGGCATTATGCTATCCGGCAAGAGACAATATGGCTCCGCAACAGTAGATATAAAGCCGCACTTGACTGGGAAGACTAAATGAAAATGTGGGAATGTGTCAAATCTGAGAAAAGGTGAACAGGCAAAAAGGTTGAATAAACCTGCGAGCAAATTTACAACGACAATTTATTACTTTGAGGAATGCGCATTAAAGGAATTAATGTTACATTATTATTATTATTAAGTACTGAATTTACTGGCGATTAATCGTTAGTATTCATTAATTGAATTAGGTTTTTTGAATCTCAGAGTTTCGCTTGAAGAAATGCATTGCTTGAAGGCGCAAAAGGCTGGATTTTGATGAGAGCAGACAACTCAATCACAGTCATGAAAGGAAGAGAGAAATGTTCGTTATCAAAGTACGAATAACTCGCCATTACCTACTCGTAGACGTTAAATCATCATTAATGTATCCTTTTTATTCTCAGATAATCTGATTCATTTAGATACGTACTTAGCATGCATATGTACATACATGTATAAGGGGAGGGAGAAGGATACTGTTACAATTGTCCCCTATTTTTGGCGAAAACATGCTTTTTTAGACCACAGATAAATATGGGCATCGAATTTTTCGTTTGAACGAGTGTGGAACGCCGACTGGATTCAAAATTTTCAATTAAAAATAATTTTTGTTATGTCTTGACGCACGAATTTACCACCACCCAAATTTGGTCGTTTCCTCATCCCTTCGAAGTCAGATATTTTCGATCCCCCGATTTCGGGCGAAAATTACGTTTTTTGGCTACTTCTTGGTTGCCTATTGCCATTTTGTTAAAAATTTGAAAGTCAATTACACCCCAAGGATGGCCGACTTCCTTCTCTAAAAATTTTATAGCTCTGCATCGTAAACAACACCGTACCTTTCAGTTTCAGAGCTTTAAACTTGGTGAACCACGGAAGGAGAAAAGAGCAGTTATTTAGGGAGCATGAGGCTAACTGGGACCGAAATAGTAAGAAGTCATCAATACGAGAAAGAGCAAAAGAATTAAAAAAAGAAATAATGAGGAGAAAAAGGAAAAAGGAAAAACATGAAAGAAAAAATAAAATAAAAAATAAATAAACAAATAAATAACCCGATTCTTTGTACCAAAGTATGCAAACTTATGTATAAATTGCGACCTTAGAAAGTTTATACGTGCCACTTTTACCTTACCTGTCACAATGGACCCGACTAGCGGCCTGACCACAAGCGAGGGAGGGAGGTGATTTCTACATTCGACCGAAGGAAGCTGATGACATGCTTATAATGCTATTATATGCACTTCACAGATTTCAAAAATTCACTGCTTTTGCAAATATGTAGTCTCACTCAATTGCTAGTCATTGGAAAGATTTGTTTTTTCTCAAATGATACGGTGATTTATGCAAAAACATCCATCATGCTGTAATATATTTAGACTCCGTTCAACCAATGTACGAGTACATCTAAACGGTATCTTGTGTGCTACGGAGCTCTCTCGATTAATTTACAGAGCTTTTATTAGCTTGCTTATAATTTATTCAGAACATCAAGCTTACTGCAAATTCATTTTTATAGAAAAACACTTCGAATTTTATCTGCAGATAAACAGATGACGCCAGGAAACAAATCTGTTAAAATTTTATGTTTCTTTCGTGAATTTCGTTTACTTCGACATGTCTGATACCATACGTGTGTAGTATGAGTATTCTGAGGGACTAATCTAAAATTTTTTGAAAGTGTGTTTTTATGCTCAAAGGAATGAATGTGCGTCGAGAACACAATTTTTTTATGCTTATATCAATTTTTTCAAGGACGTAAAAATCAATAAATTCTGAAACAATGAACAAAACAAATAAATTGAATAAAATATTAGAAAATGAGTATGCGGAATAGCAGAAAATATGACACTTGAACGAAAAGCTAAACGCTATTTTTTGGCCTTTTTCGAAAAGTGAAGACCACTCAAATCTTTTAAGATCATGTATGCTTTACAGTTGACTTTGACACTGTATTCCCTGATTTGTTGCAGAAGGACGCATATTAATTGATTTTATTTATGACACTCACTGAAAATTCAGAGCATTCTGCGAGAAAAACGACCTCCAATAAAAATGATACTTTGAATTAGCTAGGCATGCTTAGAACCGAAACTTACAATATTCTCGCTTTTGTTTGAAAATTCAAAAAGCTTAAGAAAAAATGAATTATTTTATTATTTTTAAAGTTCTATGAAGAACAAGTCTTGTACGAAACGTAAAAATCAGTGTTTTTGACGTGTACCCATCCTTTTTAGCCCAAAAGGGTATTTTTTCAAATTTTTTCCGGCCGGGCCCACAGAGTTTTTGCTATAGATATATGTGGACCACTGCACAGATTTTAAAAACAACGTTTTTACACAGCAACAAGAAGAAATTATTTACTTGCGGGTATGATGGGCTATACAACAAATACAGCAAACAAATAATCAAGATTTTCAATAAATCGCGATTTACGATCTTTCGGGCGAACTGAGTCTCAACGAGTTCAGATTTGTTGTGCTTCTTTCACTTAACTCGCAAGTCTTTAATGTGCGCAGAAAAATAACATGGCTGGTGCCCTCAAAATTTCCAATCACAGGAAAGATGAATAACATTCTATAGTCTATTCCACAAAACCTGCGCATGGATCACAATTTCGATTCAATGCAAATTAATCACAAAAGCGATTTAGAGTGAAGCAAAATCACGATACTGCGAATAGCGATTGATAAGAAGCATATGAAGTTTTGCTATGCAAAATTGTATTACATTAGGCGACCTAGAAGCCACTTTTATAGCTACTCGCTTGAGTGCTGTAAGTTATTTTTCATGCATAATGTTCCGTGAAATAGACTATACTAAACGTTGTTTACTAGTAGAGCATATATATTGATTCGGAAGCACTTGAGCCTATTCATTATAATTTACTATACCTGAAATTCAAACTCTTTCGAAAGTCCTCAAGCTCTCACATATGAGGAACATGTGGAATGGTCGTAACATGCTAACTTTGTTGTTTATTAAAGCTTAGAGAATGCATTATTAAAAAAAGTTTTGGGTTAACTCCTGCACAGTAGGTTCTGTTAAAATGTACCTATGCTTATACGAATTTACATGGGTACCTACCGTTTAGGGGTTTCGTCGACGACACAAACGTAGCAAGCAAAGAAAGCTAGCCAGCAAAATCATCGCCATACTATAATTATCTAAAGCACTCAACGTAAGCGTACGTCAATGCAACAGAAAGTAAGAGAAATGAATTATCCGCACATTAGCCGATATTTTTATAAGCCTTCTCGCCCATATACAAAAATATTTCTGATATTTACACAACGCGTAGAAGCTGCAAGCGATTTCAGCTTAAAGGCGTTGTAGTGAAGGCTGCGCTCTTTGGCCATCCGCTTAAAACAAGCATCGAATAATCCTATAATTTTTCATATCATTGCAGGGAGGATCGTGCTCCTTGAGCCCTTGTGATAAAACTGTAATAGAAATTTATATAATACATATACTTGAATATAAAAACTAAATAATATCACAACACATACCTCGAATGATAGCTCAAGACATAGTTATTATTCAGATCGTAGATCAGATATCTCAAAATAAGTGACACTTTAGCACGCCTATCAGTAAGCTGTGTAAACGTAATAGGACGCTATCTTTGTTTCTTAGTTAAACAGGAACATCGCAGCTCTCTCAGTTTTTGCGCCTCTAAAGCGATCAGGCTTACAGAAAAACGGTAATAACGCACGCTTACAACGCCAACTCAATCTCAATATCGCTAAAGCTACGGGCTTAAGGCTAAAGAAATGCATCACGTTTGCACGTGGACTTAAGGTCCTTTTACACTAAACTGCAACCAGTCCCATCGTACAATCCCATCGCCCCAGCCCACTCGTTATTTGTTTTGTCCATTTCGTTTTGTACTTGATGACATGTCAACTTTTTCTAGTGTTTAAAAGTTTGTGTTTGAACAATAAAAAAGCACAGCGTCTCACTTTTGCTCGACTTGCTAACATTTAACTTAGTTTTAACATTCGTCTAAGCATCGTTACAGCCGATCGTCTCACAAAACGATCATCTGCGAAAACTAAGACAAACACCAAATAATTTTATGTGTTTACATATCAGTGCAGGGGATGTGCTCCCGGCGCCTCTATCGCGAAATCAAAATGTTCTTCTAAGGACTAGCATCGCATAATTCTTTATTATATTCGCAGGTATTAAGCATAGAACGGACTCGATGCGTGACATTCACTAGCGGATCCAGAAAAAGATTTTTGTTGGGGCGGTCAGAAAAATTGAAGTCAGATATCTCGAGAACCATTAGGAGATAAGCGGAAATAAAGGCAGTTTTGAGCGTATCTAGGCGAGTTCTAAAAGTTGGTGAAGACAAATCTCAAAATAAAATTTCAAAAAATTTTTCACTCTACTCAATATTGACATGCAGAAAATTGATCATTTAAGCTGTCCGCACAACCAATTTCTCATAATTCAATTCTTGAGTAATTTCTCATCTCCTGTCTGTGTATTTGATCGTTATGCTTTACAGATAAAGATTGTACAGATAATAAATACTTCGGTGCTAAGCGCCGAAAAAATCGACATATTATGCAAGTCAAACTTAAATGTGAGCTGTTTTGAGGGGGCGAGAATACAGAAACATAGATAAACAATTAATCCGGCGCGAAGCGCCGAAAAAAATTTCATGTTCAACTCAAATTTGAGCTGTTTTGAGTAAGCAAGGCAAAAACTATAGCTGACGAAATGATCTCGGCGCAGAGCGCCGGAAAAAATTGACATGCTCTCAGTGTCTTCAGATTTGAGTGATTTTTATCGGTTTAGAGGACAAAACCATACATTAAACAATAAATCCGGCGCGAAGCGCCAAAAAATTTTGAGTTTACATAACTCGAAAACACGCTAAACCCTATTTTGGCGGTGTTTTAGGCGCGATTCGCCAATTTTCCATTTTTCCCTTTCAGGGGACCCATGGGAGAAAAAAAATTATTTTTCATTTCCGGATAGGCGATCCTGCCCAATGGGGCACGTCACCCATTCACATTACCCAACTATGCCTTGGACACAAAAAAATGCAAGAAACACGCTCGCTTTACACCTGAAGGATCTGGGGACGCGCTCAAACGCCCCCAGCGGGACCCAAGGCTGAGCCATGGAAAATTTTGTAAAATGGATTGTTGAACTGTAAGTGCTAAAACTTTTACAAAATCGGCCGAATAATGCTTCTAACCTCAGCCTAAAAACACTTAACCAGCTCCTTCATACTTACAAACTATTACAAACTCTTCTTGCTCTGAAATGCGCTCTGAGCAGAAAAACGAAACGAGACGAAATATTGTCAATACCCGGCACACACCTTTAACACGATGTCCAACCAGCCTTTAGAGTCGCAACCAATAAATAGTATAGTACATTAAATCACTAAATTGAAGTGAAGCACTGAAATATCTTGGCTGCTTCAAACACAATGCTGGAATACTATAACAAAAAAGTCGAAAATTTTTGACGTTCTAGCGTATTTAGCTCAATTTTGGGAGCATTCCAATGTATATCTGCTGTTCAAAAAATTTTAAAAAAGGGTTTTGGGGTTGGCTGCCCCCTCCCGCTCCTTGGATCCGCGCCTGGTGACACTACAGCTCACACTGTAAGGCGGAGAAGTGTTTCAAAAAATGTAAGTGACATTTTAAAAGTCAATGCGCGACTTCGAGTTAGGTACTTCGCAAGAAACTACAATTAATTAGCATAAATACAAAAGAATGAAATAAATTTACCGTTATTTAAGGCTTTTGACCATAGATTATCTTATTCAGCGTAAATGATTTCAAGATCAAATCACTCGTGTCGATTTCGAATATATTTGCACAAAATTTCAAGTTATCGTCTGACATGCCTTATTTTTGCCAGAAAACCCTCTGTAATTAAAACTAACACTGAATAACAGAATATCTTATGAATAATATCACACTATGATATAATATAATTTAATAACACCGAGCTGGCTTATCACTTAGAGTCTGTTTCACAAAAGTTTGGGCATAAATTTGAAGATTTTCTCGAGCCGATGGATTACGATAGCTATATATCAAATTAATGTAGTAACCGCAATCTGTCGGCTTATTGTTGGACATAGTTTTTAGAATTTATGCTCAAACTTGTACGAAATAGGCTATAGTTCACAAGCATACGTTATAGCGCAGTTTTGTTATTTAAGCATTAAGCCATAAAACTATTTGCTTTTGAAAACTAATAAAGCTGTTTGGAGCGGCACTTGCAGATCAAAAACAGCACCAGTTGTCGCCCTTTTATTTTAAAATAAGGCGCACTGTGAATAATGTAACATTCACGTGAAAAATGGTTGATTCTAAAATAGGTAACACTCATTTAAAGCCTTTCTTAACTCCAGAAAACTGCAGTCCACGAGGACATCCCGTGAGATGAATAACACAAAATAAAATGGTAGCTTATTACACAACACTAACTGACCGTAGAAATCTACAGCCGACGTCAACTAGCTCTGCCCGGGGATGGACACCATCTGCCCCTGAGAAAAAACAGACCATACCCCATGCATAAAAAAATCATGAAAACCCTTGGCCGCTCCCCAAACGCACTCTGTCCGGAACGCTTTACATTCTATTCCTTGCCGTTATATCTCTCGTCGTCCATCTTTTACTTTGCAACAATAATTTCAACGGTTTTTAATAAAATATATAATCTAGTCGACTTACTGTAGCAGACAGCCTCATTCAATGTACGCTGACAGCATTCTACATCCCACTTCATACATTCTACACTTTCTTTTGTTCTCCTGGGACTATAGAGACCCCAAATTCCCACATGCGCACATTGTATGTAAATGTCTGGTCGCGACTTCAGTGTCAAAATAAGATTGTATAATTAGGTAGTGCCATTAGAACGTGCTTTGAGTTTACTGAAACAAAAGGAGCTTACAATAAATGAATCCTACACCTGTTATTTATGTTGATAGCGTTCAATTGACTCAGATTCGGAAGGTGAATATCGAATAGACTTTTCTTGATGGTTGATGTTACCTTGAATGCTGAATCAAGTTTGTTGGAAAAGTTTTCGAACGGATGGATGAATAGAAAATGTTTTCGTATAAGGGTTTCTTCCGAAGGATTCTTCTAGAGATTTCATAAATTTAGATTTCCTCGAAGCTTAAGCTAAATTATTTTACCTACATCGATACCAGTCGATATTTAATGACATCATTTTTATTTTTAAGCTTGGAGTGCATGTTGACATCTACGCCTGATAATGTAGTGCGCTTACCTGAACACCTTCAACCTGCTGCATTAGATAGCTCACTTATTAGGAAAATAAGTCCTTGAACTCATCGCTCAATTCTGGACAAATTAGCTCGAGCTGACTGCATAGCTAGTAAAAAATGCATGCCTAATCACGTGAAAAACTAGGGCAAGATTTTTAAGGAAAACCGCCAGCATGCAAATCACCTGAGCAGGCAAACTTTCAATCAATTTCAAATTAACCGAACACGCTTACGCCAACAAAAATTTGCCTTCAGCTAATCATGTGAACCAGATGAAGGTGCAAGAAGGCTTCTTTTAAAAAGTCTTAAATCAATAAACTGACAAACTGACTCTTTGATAAAAATTCACATTTTAACTGACTTTCAAAGCAACTGACCTGCAGGCCACTATAATTAGTACAGATATTACAATTAATATAATATCATCATTAAGTTCAGTATTCTTAATTATTTCATTTATTATAATAAAAAGCACTTTACTGAAACCTCTCTTTCTCCGAATGAGCTTATTTCTCGAAAAAAATTAAAAATTTCTGTCAAAAAATTGCTTATAATTCAAACTAAATTGGTCACTAGACAACGATGAGATAATCCTGTACTAGAAAACGATGAGATAATCCTGTTGAACATTTCTGTCATTATTTAGGGCTAGACGTAACAAAACGAAAGTTAAGTTTGTATCCGTTGACAATGGATGAGAGGAGGCTATTGATCCTGCTTGAGGCAAAATAATTTATAAGAGTCGAATAGTGATTAATTCAATATGCAAATTTGATTGGAAAAATCATTGAAAAAATTTTAATTTCGGAAGTTCCAAGATATATGGAATTTTGCAGTACGAAATATCCTTCAATTAGCGCACGTAGCTACTTACGCTGAAAATTGATTTTCATGCACAAGGTTTTGTGAAATAGACTAAATGAAGGGATATTCGTAAGTTTTATGGATAATTTAGACTTCGGTCTGTTTTACAAAAGTTTGGGCATAAGTTTTAAAAATATCCTTCGACAATAAACTGACAGATTGCGATTATAGCATTGATCTGATTTACAATTATCATAATCTGTCGGCTTACTGTCAATAAAAATTCTTAAAATTTATGCCCAAAGTTATGTGGAATAGACTATAAATGGGGAATCATAAGCAATGTTAAGCATAACGTCTCAAAACACTTTCGCCTGCTTCTGGCATGGCTCTGTCCCTTTTCGGTTTTGCTTCCACTTCAGCAAAGGGTCGTTTTTGAATCTCTTTTATTACTTCTTGTTTTGTTTTAGAATACTAAAAAACAATACTAATATTTATAGACTTTGTTTATAAATATGTATGGTAACCATATAAAGGAAAGTATATATATTTTTTGGCCTATTGGCAGTCACATAAAATAATAATAATGCTCTATTCAAACCCGTAGGTACAATACAATGTTAAGAATAATACGCAACGTTTCGACAGTTAACCTACACGTCATCGTCAAGGCACTTACAGAATATAAGAAGTTGTGGGCACCAGGAATTGAACCTTACAGCTAAGTATCATTTATTTCTAAAGTCTGCGGTTTTACCAACTGAGCTTCACTGGGCCAGTTGTATAATATTATTTGTTCCTTTTTAAAGTAACATAATAATATTTTTCAGTCTGGGGCCAGGGGCTTCTCCACATGGTGTATTCTCCTCAATAGAGCTCTATTCCATATACGACTGATCTCAATACTTCTTGAACCCACATTCTGCCCACTAGCCCTCTCCATCTCCAGGGTCTCCCGTATTTTCCTACGGTACCCATTGCTTTCTTCTGCGAGTATTGATGTGTGCTCGAAATCTGGTGTACACCCACATGCTATGCAGTGTTCAGCAACCCCATTCCGTTCCTCTTTCAAATTCCTTAGTGCACTCCTATGTTCCCAAGTCTTTTCTTAAGACTTCTACCAGTTTCCAGTTTTTTTCTTTTCAGCAACCCCATCCGTTCCTCTTTCAAATTCCTTAGTGCACTCCTATGTTCCCCAAGTCTTTTCTTAAAACTTCTACCAGTTTTCACTCCTTTTTTTATAAGGTGGTAATAAATCAGAGCCATAGACCACTGACTAATCATGAGCAGACTGCCCTGAGCAAAAGGCTTAAACTTTGCTATAACACCAAGTCAACATCCAATTAAGAACATCATAACAGCTATTGAGTGTGCAGCCCATTTCCTGCCACAGGAACAGAAGGATGACTTTCGGTTAAAGATTAGACAAGCTATTGACAGGGTTGATAAGTCTACGAGGCAAATATCAGCAAGGCAGAGCTTAGAGCAATTAAAATGATGAAAGCAGATGACACCATAGTCATTCTGCCATGCAGATAAAGGTCGTGCAGCAGTGGTGATGGACAGAATAGAGTACAACAGTAAGCTGCGGCAGATCATTGATGATCCCTCAAAGTTCAAGGCGCATTGGTAAACGCACACCAGTTACCAGGGTAGAGCAAGCATTAAAGAAACTGCTCAAGGAAGAAGGTCTGGACAAAGAGGTAAAAATCAAAGAAGGCTGCAAAGCACCACATATATATGGTTTGCTGAAGATTCACAAACCAGGAGTACCACTCAGACCGATTGTCAGTTGCATCGGGACAACTATACATCCTTTGTCAAAATATCTGGTTAAGATACTTAACCCACTGCAGCAGAACATTGCCAGCTCACTGAAGAATAGCACACCCGACTTTGTGGCTAAGATAGAACCAATGGTAATACAGGAAAATACACGGCTAGCTCAGCCTAGACGTTGTGAGCCTCTTCACAAGTTGTCCCAACTCAGTTGGCTATAGAATGTGTATTGAATCTGCTTAGACAGGATATTACCCTAGCACAAAGAACAACTATAGAGTGCTGAGGTCATTGCCAAACTGGTGGAATATTGTGTCAGGAGTACTTACTTTCAGCTTGGAGAATATTATTACTAGCAAGTAGATGGGATGTCAATGGGCTCACTATTGTCACCAGTACTATGCAACCTGTTCATGAATGATTTAGAAAAACAGGCACTGCAAACAGCACCATATAAACCTACAATGTGGCTCAGGTACGTTGATGACACATTCATCTTGTGGGATCATGGAGATCAGGGAGTTAGAAGCTTTCCTCCAGCACATAGAATAGTCAAAATCTTGCTATTCAGTTTACCATGGAGAAGGAGGTGGAAGGCACACTGCCTTTCCTGGATGTACTCAGTTGAGAGATCCCATGACCATCTAGAGACATCAGTGTACTGTAAGCCAACCCATACAGGTCTGGCTACCTAAACTACCAGTCAAACCATCAGATCAGAAATGCACAAAGGCAGGTATAGTTGGAGGAATGGCCATGAGATGTAGGAGCATATGCCAAACAAATCACAAAAAGAAGGTGAAGCATCAGAAAATATTTAAGGAGTTTCAAGCTAATGGATACCCTGGCCCATTAATACAAAGAGCCCTACAACTTGCACCCTCAAGGGTGATGCAACTAAGTACATTGCAACAGCAGTAGTACCATTTAGTGGAGCATTAACCATGAAGCTTAAGCGAGTGTGCAAAGCATATAGAGTGCGCCCTGTGGCAAAGAGTGAAGACACCATCAGAAAAAGACTAAAAAGTGTTGCCCCAAAGAGACCCTTAGATCTACGGCAGGGCATAGTGTATAAAGTACCACTACAATGTGGGAAGGAGTACATTGAGGAAACTGGTAGAAGTCTTAAGAAAAGACTTGGGGAACATAGGAGTGCACTAAGGAATTTGCAGGGAGGAACGGAGTGGTTGCTGAACACTGCATAGCATGTGGGTGTAGACCAGATTTCGAGCATACATCAATACTCACAGAAGAAAGCAATGGGTACTGTAGGAAAATACGGGAGACCCTGGAGATGGAGAGGCTAGTGGGCAGAATGTGGGTTCAAGAAGTATTGAGATCAGTCGTATATGGAATAGAGCCCCATTGAGGAGAATACACCATGTGGAGAAGCCCCTGGCCCCAGACTAAAAATATT
>JAVLUZ010000154.1:16359514-16377423 GCA_036768485.1 Mermis nigrescens
CAATTTAGGGCACTATTGAAGAAAACTATCAATTTTTATCCATTTTTGGCCTTCATTTCATGACACTCATTTTCACCGAAAATTTTTTATTTTCTTATTCCGAGGTGGTCTAAACCCGAAATTCCCGAATGTGCATGTGCGGTCCCGACTAGTGTTATTTTGGTAGCCCAAAAATAATTAAAGTGCGATATTGGTATAGAATGGCTTAATTCTAATATGATATAAATATGATATTTCGCTATTTTTTATTTAAAATATGATATATTTTTGTGATGTGTTTGGTATATATTTAATATGTTTTTGAGTAGGTGAGTGCATATGTATACATATTATGTATTTTCTGCAAAACCATTCAAAGTAGATACCTATGTATGGAAAATAGTTGGGGAATTAAATGCATGCATATCAACGCACTGTAATAAATTATGCCTATTTTAAGACTCGTTTATTTTATTTCAAAGTCAAAAGGCTAAGTATGCAAGTAATCAATATTTTTTTAAACAATTATCTCTCATTCCCGACGATTTTTCACTCAATCGGAAGCAACAATTACGATGTTATGCATAGCAAAGAATAAGCATAGCTAGTTTGTGTTACAGTAAGCTACCTAGAAACGAATTTTGTACCTGCTCACTAATCGAATAAAATTGATTTTAGTGCACAAGGTTTTGTGAAATAAACTATAGAAAAACACGAGCATTACATTTTTAGACGTAAATTTCTCAAATAAATTTCATTTATTTAGAAACTTTCAAAAATTTACGAGATTAAGTTTCAAAATTATATGAATTCCTTACACTTTTCGGCAAATGACAAAATTTCGGAATATTTGGATCACAATCAGGAAAGCTAAGCTCAACGGTCAAGAATACAGGTGGCAAACAATGATTAAGAAAACAAATAATTTAATGGTCATCATTCCTACCTACCTACCTAATGTTTTGTAATCTCCCAGTCTGTTCCACACAAGTATGGGCAGAAATTTTAAAAACGATGTTCGACAACAAATTGACAGATTGCGATTATAGCATTGATTTGATATATAATTATCATAATCCGTCGGCTTACTTACGAATAACTTCTTAAAATTGTATGCCCAAACTTATGAAACAGACTATAAGCCAACTTTGATGATGAGCTGAGCTCACCTTATATTGCGCATTTATCAACACGGACAGGTGTAACTTCACTTATACTACGCTGCGCTAATTGTATGCAAGTACACCATAGGTGGGCGGCTCCAAAGTTCTGGGATGGGCGCAAGTTTTTTTCAAAGGTCAAAAAATGGCCTTAAAAATGGGGGTATGGCGAACAAAGAACATTTTTCAACGTTTCTCATCGAGCAATATCTATTTGCATCAGAAAATTGCGAAAAAAACGAAAAAAAATTCAAAAATTGAATTCTGGGGGTATTTTTGTTTCTGGGGGTGCATTCCCCCAAACCCCCTCCCCGTCGCCCAATGAAGTACACACGAATAACGTAGGTGTATACAAACCTCAACGAACTATATGTATGAGGGTGCTCGGCTCGGTATACATACACACATACTTACGTTATTTGTCTCCATATGATAATACAACCTGTGGAAAAATACCTACTGCATCATACGTAGAAGATAAGTAAGATAAAGAGCGAAAAAAGGAAAAGTGCTACCACTTTATTCTAAAAATTATACCAAAATTATATCAAAAATATTTTCACATTTCCCACAGTTTTAATATAATAAGAATATGATATACCAAAATTCACAGAATTAAAATATGATATTGATAGTCCAGCAAGTGCCTACCAAAATCATACCAAAATTAATTTTTGGTATAAAAAAATAACACTAGTCCAGACTTAATTGCCGCCCTAAGCCACGCCCATCTGCTGTGGTGCGTGAACGTTTATACGTGCTTCTGGGCGCTTCATGTTATTTATAAGGTCTTAACACAATCGTATATCATAAGAATATGAGTATGTATTATACTCTGATTCATACACATTTGGGCATACTTTTAATAACTATAACCGACAATAAGCGGACAAATTACGATTATTGCATTAAATTGGAAAATTATAGTAAAATGTCGGCTCGCAAATTCTTAAAATGTATGCCCAAATTTGCGTGAAACAGTCTGTAGTTGAGAAGTTGTATATACTTCAATTTATAGTTATGACATGTGTCAATCGAGCAGCTGCAAATTGAAAATTTGAAAAAAATCTGATCTAAAAATTCCAGCTCGCATTTAAAAGTTGATTCATCGTTAAACGTATAATGAAAAAGAAAGACTAATTTCCTGTCGCTTCTAGAACAATTTGCACATGAATTTCTAAATAATTAGTGTTGAAAAAAGATAAAAAAGCTAAAAAATTTTGCCCTCGTAACACAAAGTTGAGTGAGTAGTGGGATCGACTCATCTTGAGTTGAAATGACTTCAATATTTTCTAAAAAAATCTCATCTTATATCTTTATTGAAAAAGCTATTTTTTCCAGGGTCATATTCGTTTATCCGTGGGCCGAATGTATTATTTTTGTAGCCAATCAAGAGGCGTATTTGTGCAATAGGTCAGATTTGACATAACTTAAGCAGTTTGACAACAACTTCTGATTTAATTCGTTTCTTTCTATCTTTTATTCTTACTTTTTGCAACACTATTTGTATCATAGGTAGCGCGATAGCGCTACCTTAAATATACTTGACCATCCTTTTCCTTATATGTTTATAACAGCGAGTGCGAAATTTGTGTCCCCTCTTCACAGCAACAACGGCACACACCTGAGATGTGCAGTTTTTTTAAATCGATGGATAATTAAAAAAATTCGATACCCGTCTTTTTTTGTTTACACTCCATACCGAGTTAGCAATGAGTGTGTAAAGTGTAAACCGAAAAAGCAAATAATTTGTGGAGTGCCAATTGTTTTTTTAAATATTGCGGCCGAGTTGTAGATTACGAATCTGAACTTAAAATTTCTTTACACTCAATATTTGTTATACAAAAGTGTAAAGTATACGTGTTTTTTACTCTTTGCGTGTCCTTCAGCTTATCTAACTCAATTTCGGTTTCTGTGCAGTCCAATCAGTTTTATAATGTAGAGAGTTGCAATATCTCAAAATCGAATTTTTTTCTCTTTTAACGCAATTTTTCTTGATATGTGATCGTTTTAGTGTAAAGAGTTCGAGACGAAAAACGAAATTTCTCCAACACTTCCGCTAAGTAGGCGGAACATGCTAATTATTCTTAAAATGTTCCCTGACCTTAGCGTTACAGATCCTAGTACATTTTGTTTCTATGTTCCCAATATTGCGGTATGAGTCCAAGTGTAAAGTTTACACCGAGAAGCATTTTTCCGCCCAGGGCATTGGGTATCAAACCATTCGCAGAGGGCCGATTTTTTTAAAACATTGCCCCTCAGTTGTAGATAACGAATCTGAGCTTGAAATTTCTTTACACTCAATGGTTGTTGCACAAAAGTGTAAAGTATACGGGTTTTTTACTGTTAGCGTATCCTAAAGATTATCTAACTCAATTATGGTTTCTGTGCAGTCCAATTGGTTTTATAATGTAGAGAGTTACAATTTCTCGAAAACTTAAATTTTTTTTCTTTTTTAACGCAATATTTCTCGATCTCTGATCGTTTTAGTGTAAACGGTTCGAGACGAAAAACGAAATTTTTTCAGCTACACCGCTAAGTAGGGGTAACATGCTGATTATGCTTAAAAAGTGCCCTGACCTCAGTTTTACAGATCCTAGTTTATTTTGATTCTATACATCCAATATTGCGTTATATGCACAAGTGTAAAATTTACACTGAGAAGCATTTATCCGCCCAGAAAATTGGGTATCAAACAATGTGCGGAGGGCTACTTTTTTAAAAAATGTTGCCCCTGAGTTGTAGATTACGAATCTGACCTTAAAATTTCCTTACACTCAATGGTTGTTGCACAAAAGCGTAAAGTATGCGGGTTTTTTACTGTAAGCGTATCCTAAAACTTATCTAACCTAATTTTGGTTTCTGTGCAGTGCAGTCGGTTCTATAATGTAAAGGGTTACAATATCTCAAAACGTAAAATTTTTTTCTCTTTTAACGCAATATCTATTGATCTGTGATCATTGTAGTGTAAAGGGTTCGAGACGAAAAAAGAAATTTCTTCAGCTACTTGCAACCCCCAGAATTTTATCGCTGCCCACCTATGGATATATGGCCTGAATTATTAAATAAAAGAAGGGAACTAGCGAAGGAAAATGCTCTGATGGAATAAAAAAGGTAAATATACATGGATTTCTTCATTGCTAAGGATGTAAAAGGAGGGGACTAAGGAAATTTTCCCTGTATGCGCAGAAGCCATAGGAATGTGCTAAACAGTTAGACTTCCCCTAGACAACGCAAAAATCGAAGTATATTCTGCGGCCTGTCGAAAATGAGGGTGTAGTCACAAAGCATATGTAAGTGTTTCGCAAAGGAGCATTGAAGACACTTTCATGACCATTAAATAATCAATGTATTATTTATTTAATGAAATCTTGACCTTCCACATTGCTCTGGAGTAAAAGATAATAGTGTAAAGTTTACACCCACATGGCCAACTCAATAGTTTTCTTGAAAAACCACAAAAAATTTCTTTAAATTTTCCATTATAAAGTAATCAAAATACTCGCCATCATAACCGAAATTACTACGGAAAATCTGCAGAAATGCGCAGAGGCCGCAGAATATACTTCGATTTTTGCGTTGTTTAGGGACATCTAACTGTTTAGCACATTCCTATGGCTTTTGCGCATATAGGGAAATTTTCCCTAGTCCTCTCCTTTTACATCCCTAGCAATGAAGAAATTCAAGTATATTTACCTTTTTTCTTCCTTCGGAGCATTTTTCTTTGCTAGTGTGCATATGTACTTACCTAAAGCTATTAAACAATGCATCGAAAAACACAATGAAATACGAAAAAATAAAAATACATCAAATTTGTATAAAAATATATATTCGCTATGGGTACCGCTTATCACTTTTTTCAGTTTGAAGCGCCAAAACCTTCTCGCTTTTATATGTAGAGAAATTAATTTTTTCCAGGACTAGACTTTCCTTTGAACCGTTTGAGTTACCTATTTATGGATGCAATTAGACAGGTGGCTACCTTTTGCAGCTCGCACGCTTGACTGTACAATTTTACAGGAACCATCGATGGAACTAGAGTAAAAGCTTGAATTCTCGCTAAATCACTCCGATCAGCCTGATCATTCAGTCGTGTGCATATACCATGAACCTGATAAAAGTTACATAATCTAAAAGTTAGGACGATTGTTTCGCAAGAAGATTTACTTGTGGATACATAAATTCAAGGGCGTACGCAGGGGGGCGGTTGTCTTCCCTTAGCCAAAAATAATTTTGGAAAGGTATGCATGAAAATTGGCATCTTTTTATCGGAAAATCTCAAACTTTTCGAAGCTTCGCGCCGTAGAATCATTATTTTCTTCAATTCAGACCGAAGCACAGCCAAAAAACACCATTTTTCATAATTGATTGAGGGATAATCAAATTTTTTGAAATGTTTGAATTTTATGAGCTTAGCGGATAGAGCATGTTTGGAAATGTCAAAAATTGCCCTTTATTTGGTGCTCCGGCGAACATATCCCGAAATATGTACGTATAGAATCACCAATTCCGGACCCTGCGTACACCGCTGCATACATCTTATGATGTACCCATATTAAAATGAATAGAAAATAGGAATAAAAGGGATTCCATCCGAAACCAGGTTAAAATGATAACAGACCGACGAATAAGCATCATGTAAATTGCGCGTAAACTAAATAATACTTTGATCTTTGCATAGTTTTATACAAAATGGCCTAAGCAATATGCTCATTGTATTCGGAAAAATTAAATATATTATAATCAATACTATCTACTTGTATATTAGATACCTACGTCTCGACTGCTAACTGCGGGACTTAATAGAAATAAGGTAAAAAGCATTTGATATCTACGTGTGTACACGAGGTAAAAAGTTTATTCAATGAAGCAATCTTACTGTATTTAAAAATGTTACGCTTCTTATACACGTACCTATGTACATTTGTAGGTTTTCTTCGTCTTCTAAAAACCATTAACTCTGCTTGATTTCGAAGGAATTTTCTGTCATACTGAAGATTGAGAGCAGAATAAATTCCTAAACTGTATTTTCTAACAAATATTTAAAATATTTGAAATTTCAAGATTGTATGAATATTGAATATGATTTTCAGCTATAAGTGCTTATAGTGGAAAATATTTTCAATATGTGATGATTTCTGTCTTAACATTCGTAATTGCGTGCTTACCTGAGCCCAATTTTTGGAAAATTCTGCGACTTGCTTCATCGTGGCATCGGTGATGTTCAAATAAGCTGAGTCGAATTTATCCATTTCTTTATTTGGATCACGTACTACTCCGCGACTTTGTCTAATGCTTTACTATTATAATTTTAATCCACCATGCGCCTAGTTTGATTTCGACACTGAATCGATCATAATTATTGGTGACATTTCCGTATAAATAGCTTTCCAAAAAGGCGTCGTGAAATCAATTTTTCCGCATTACGCAATGATTTTTTTATTAAAAGTGAACACTCGCAACGATTGTTGACAAGTATTATTATCATTCATACCACGTGTAACGAAGATAATTTAGCTTATAGCTGACTAATAGTCTTAGGAAACCGTCGTATTACGAATATCATCCCTTAGTTAGTCAACTTAGCTTCAGTTCAAGTTAGCAACACGCTGTTATTATGTATGGTTAAATGTATGTAGCATCTTATAATAGTTTTTATACGCGTGGGTTGACCACTTGCTGCTTCGTTTCTTGGAATTAGCTGAACAATCGTCATCGCACCGCCCAATTCAAGCTTAATAAAATATCACGTGATCTTTGACGTGCTTCTGATTCATGTCGTATTATTATTTAATGTCGCGTTAGCATTGTTTGTGAGCATTCGTTACGTTCGTAAACTTGGCTTTGGTGTTGTTAAGACACAATTTCAGAGAAATTCGACCTTCGGTTGGCGACCTCAAAAATTAGGATATCCTAAAAATTTCGTATAAGATAAAGATGAGATAAAATTTGGAGATAAAAATTGGATAAAAAATGAGATAAAAATAAAAATAAAATAGAAATGAGATAAAAACAAGGACGTCGTTCGTTTTGCTCAAAACGCAAAAATGGCAGAGATATATTGGCCTTTAAAGTTGCAGTTTTTAGCAGTTTTTGCAAAACTGTCTTGCATAAATTTTAATATTTCCTGTGCTCGCAAATTTGATGATCATATAGAGAAACTTGACAGAGATTTTACTTAACGAATATACTTGTCCCTCGTTAGTAATATTTTATTATTTGAAGAAAAATCCGGGATTGTCAGATCAGTTCAAAATGGTTAGTAAGTCTGTTGAGAATGCAATAGCGGATTTTTACAGTCGTTAAGAAAATGAACTGTTAAAAAAAGTTCATCACTAAAAAATTTTTACAATTTTGTTAACGCGAGGTTAAAATTGAAACAATCTGTGCCTGATCTTGAATCAAATGGTCAGGTTTTTTCTAATGAAACCGAAAAAGCTAACGCTTTCAATGAATTTTTTGGTTCAGTATTTACTATTGATAACGGCATTCTGCCATTAAATATCGATTCAATTGAGGTAGAGTATCGGCCCATAGTTAAATTTGAACATAGCACAGTTGCTTCAGTTTTAAATAAGATAGAGCCCACTCACTCAGTTGGTCCCGATGGGCTGTCAGCTTATTTTTTGAAACAAATTCGACTTGCTTTAGTTGAACCCCTTTCAACTATTTTTGAGGTATCATATCGTTCTGGTATGCTTCCACGTTTGTGAATAGAAGCTTTAGTGATTCCAATTTTTTAAAAAGGCGATCCATACTCAGTTGAAAACTATAGGCCGATATCTCTATGTTGTGTTTTGTGTAAAGTTATGGAATCAATAATCAATAATGCCATTCTGGACTATTTTGACAAGAGTGATTTAGTAAATCAGCAACAATTTGGATTTCTGAAGAACAAATCCTGTACATCTCAGCATTTAAAGTGCAGAAACCTGTGGACAAAAACGTTGGACAATCATGTTCCAATGGACGTGGTTTATATTGATTTTTGTAAGGCATTTGATTCTGTTGTTCATTCAAAACTAATATTGAAATTAGAATCTTTAGGTATCTCGGGTACTTTCCTCAACTGGGTTAAAGCTTGTTTGATGGGTAGGTCACAAAAGGTGAAAATAAATGGTTTTCTTCCAGCCCCTATTCCGGTAATTAGTGGTGTTCCCCAGGGTAGTGTGCTAGGGCCTACATTATTTTTGATTTTCATTAACGACCTGGTCGATAGTATCAAGCATAGCAATATCATTTGCTGATGATTTAAAAATTCTTAATTTTTCACGTGATTTCAGATCCTTGCAAGCAGACCTTGATTCATTACATGGGTGGACCGAAAAATGGCAACTGCAAATAAGTTTTGGCAAATGTGCAACCTTGTATTTGGGATATGGGAACCCTAAAAACATCTATAAGCTGATGCAGAAGCTTCTATCAAGGATTTAGGAGTTTTTGTTAGTAATGACCTGTCCTCTAGCACGCGCTGTTTGCATCAATTTTATTACGAAAATGCGCATTCGAAAGGTACGACGAAACCGTTGAAGTGGTTCAGAAGATTTATAATTTTTGCGGTTCTTCATATAATTTGGCAGTCAACGACGAAAATGCTGATGTTCGGCGGCATGCAATTGATCGTCTTCGTATTACTAATTGGATTGATGCGAGCTGACGTCATACTACCGGACGAACTGTGCTCAAAATTTTGCCGCTTATACAGCGTTCATTGCGGAAGATGTTCGATGCGAAACGACCTTAGCCCTAAGGAATTTTTTTCGCGTATGGTTGCGAAAATTATGGTCTTTTTTAACTTTCTTTTATTATTGCTAAGTGGCGACGTCGAAACGAACCCTGGTCCTAAACGTCAGACAAAAGATTCGACTAGTTCGCAGGCGAAAGACATTGACAAGAGTCAACTCATTACGGCACCCTGCGTTTGTTGTCGTTCGAATGTCGGCGACGGGCGACTTGGCTTTTCAGTGCGGTTATTGTGGTTCGTGGGAGCACACCGCGTGTGCTTCCAACTCGGACAACTTTCATTACGAATTCGCCGCCTTGTCGTCTGATGCCTCTAAACTATTCATTTATTCTTGCACGCAATGCTACGTTTGCAGTGTTCCTACACTCGCTTTAAACTCCTATCGATTGCTGCAGAAGCCGAACTTTGCCCCTTTGCCCGCTGGGCCTGTGGATTTTGCTCAATCATCAAACATTTCTGCAGCCGCCCCTCATCGCCCTACGTCTCGCAGGTGGACCTCCTTTTCAAGCGGCGGGCCTGTTTGTGGCCCATCGGTGTTGGACTTGGTTCGTATAGCCGTTGACCTTCAAGAACGTTCTACCAGGGCTGTTGGTTTTAACATCAATGAATTAAAAACCGGCACCGCTTCTGATCAAAAAAAGTTTGATCTAGCCGAAGTTCGTCGCTTGGTGGATGACCATGATTTTGATCCCGACGACATAACCGATTGCTATCATTTGGGACGGGGCGATATACCTAATCGAAAATACGAACGCTTGCTCAAAATACAATTTTCCTCAGCACACGCCCGCAACTTGTGGTTGCGAGCTTTCCAGTCGCCTAAACCTGCGGCGGGCGACAGACGGGATCCTACGCGAATCTGGTTTCGACACGATTTGTCCAATCAGGAGCGTCAGGACGCTTACGAGGAGCGGCCAGTTGCGTCGAACGTCCGGCGCTGATGCTAACGAGCGTCGATCGTCGTGGAGGAATAATTCGCGCATAATTTGAGGATGCGGGCCCCCTGGCGGATGGCAGTCAGTTTTGCGTTGTTGTTTATTTAATGCACGTAGTATATTAAATAAACTAAATGAGTTTGATGCATTTTTAACAGCAAATGATTTCGATATGGTGTGTGTGTGAATCCTGGTTAACTCCTAGTGTATCTAATGGCTTACTTTGCAATTTAAACCGTTTTAATGTGTATCGTTCTGATAGGATCAATCGAAAAGGTGGAGGTGTTTTTATTCTTTCAAAAAGTACTTTAAAATCCTACTTGCCGAAAGTACCGGAAAATCTTTTCAGTGAAGAAATAGTTATTGTTGATTTCATTGGCGTAAGCTCCAAGATTCGTGTGCTACTTTTTTACAGGGCGCCGGATTATGATTTCTCCCACATGAGAATGCTTTGCCGTGTTATAGAATGGACCTCTCAGATACAGTATCCTTTTTGTCATATTAGGTGATTTAAATTTTCCTAATGTAGACTGGTCTAGTTTTATTTTACCTTCGAGTCCTATTAATCGATCTTTTTGCGAGTGCATGCTTTCTCTGTCTTTTAGTCAAAAAGTTTCTGAACCAACACACGGTATGCATATTTTAGATGTTATTTTTGATGCCCATTCTATCGAAAACGTTGAAGTCAACCCACCTTTTTCTACTAGTGATCACTCGGTTGTTACTTTTTCTCTTAAATGTTCTATCTTGGAAGAAAAAAGTTCAGCTAAACTTAATTTTCGCAGAGCAAATTATGATCAGATTGAATTATTTTTGTCCGCAATTTCGTGGCCTGACATTTTTTCGGATTGCGTTACTTGTGATGATTTCTACAACAAATTTTTGTCTGTTATAAATCCTTTAATTTCCCAGCATGTTCCAAAAATTGAAGCTAAACCTGCAACTGTGAAAAGATACCCAATGAACATAAGAAAGCTGGTTGCTAAAAAACTGAGGCTGTGGCATGTTTATAAACAGAGAAAAACGCCTGAATCTAAAGCTGTTTATAATAACTGTGCAAAGTTATTAAAGGCCGAAATCTATAAATTTCACTCTTCCAAAGAGGATAAACTTATTAAATCTGGAAATTTGAATTCTTTTTATAATTTTGTTAATTCTCGTATTAGTGGTGAAAGAACTATTCCAATCTTAACTGATGGCGATCGTGTGATTGCTTCTACTGACAAAGATAAGGCAAACGTTTTTAGCACACTTTTTGCTTCAGTCTTTAGTGTTCCTACGCAAACGAATTTTGGTCTTATTAATGCTTGTGCACAGCCAAAGTTATCAAACATTCGTTTTTCTGATGATGTCGTTTTTTCTGCTATACGGAAAATTAAACCATCATTATCGATTGGCCCTGACGGACTTTGCGCATTTTTTGTGAAAAAACTTGCTTTTGTACTTACCCAGCCCTTAACCACTATTTTTGAAATATCTTTCAAAACCCATTGTATTCCTGCACTGTGGCGCACCGCTAATGTTGTTCCTGTGTATAAAAAGGGCGACCGGAGTGATGCTAAAAATTACAGGCCGATATCGTTATGTTGTGTTACGTGTAAGATCATGGAATCGATAATTAACAGTACGATGCAAGCACATTTACGTGAGAATAATTTGATCTCCTCCGGTCAGTTTGGTTTCCAAAAGGGTAAATCGTGTGAATTGCAATTACTAAAGTGCAAAAATGAATGGACTAAATTAATTGATGAAAAAAACACTGTTGATGTTATCTACATTGATTTTTCTAAAGCTTTCGACACTGTAGTTCACCGTAAATTAATTTATAAACTGGAAACTTTTGGATTTTCTGGAGATTTATTGAGTTGGTTAACTTGTTTTTTGAGCGATAGGACTCAAAGGGTTGTTATTAACGGTCAGTTTTCGAGCGAAAAATCTGTCACTAGCGGTGTTCCTCAGGGCAGTATACTTGGCCCGATTCTTTTTGTTTTATTCATAAATGACATTAGCGACCGCTTAAATAGCAAAGTTTGCCTTTTTGCCGATGACGTCAAGCTTTATAATTTATCTAGCAATCACACCCAACTTCAAGATGATATCGCTAAACTCGTAGTCTGGTCCAAGGATTGGCAGTTAAAAATTGCTACTGAAAAATGCTACGCGTTATATCTAGGTTTTGGAAATCCCAAGCATTCTTATAGAATTTCTGACCTGACTGTAGAACAGAGTGTAAATTCTGTAAAGGATTTGGGTGTTTACGTATCAAGTAAACTTGATTTTAATTTCCACTATAATGATATAACGCGTAGAGCTTATGCTAGGGCTATGCTAATATCGAAATCATTTGCTTCTAAAAATAAACTAAATATGTCTAGGGCTTTTACTGTTTACGTCAGACCGCTTCTTGAGTATTGTAGCACTGTTTGGAATCCATACCGTAAGACCCATGTTTCAATGATCGAAAATGTTCAAAGGAAATTTACACGTAAAATTATTGGATTTCGGGGACTTTCTTATGCTGAAAGACTCAGTTCCTTAGAATTGGATAGCCTGGAGATTCGCAGATTGCGTAGTGATCTGTGTATGATGTATCAGATATTGAGTGGTAGATGCGTTTTGCAGCAAGCCGACTTTTTTACTTTTTGTGAAAACAGCACGCGTGCTCAAAATTCAATGAAATGTGAATGCACTCCTTTTCGGCTTGATGTTCGTGGGTATGATTTATCCAATAGGTGGATTCACGTATGGAATTCTCTCCCTGAAGCTGTTGTAAGATCTCCTAGTGTTGCTTCCCTCCGTGAAAAGTTGAAAAAAGTTGATCTAACGGGGTATTTGCTAGGGGGCGTGTTCTAAGTGCATAATTTATTTAGCCTGCGCGCCTACCTTCGTCTTTTGCACTAATCTCGTATAAATGTACTTTAATTAATAATTTCTTGCTTTTAGAATATGTGATTTTGTATGATGATTCATGTCGAATGTTTATTTATAATTGTATTTCATTGTATATTAATATTTCTTTTCTTATTGTGTTCTTTTTTTGTGCGACGAAAATAAAATATTTGTATTTGTATTTGTATTTGTAATATTGCATCCAAAGCTTCCAGAGTTGCTTCTTTGATACAAAAAACTTTTATTTCCAGAAATATTGATTTGATGGTGAAAGCATTTAAAGTTTATGTAAGACCGATACTCGAGAATAGCACGGTGGTATGGAATCCTTACCTGATAAAAGACATCAACCAAATTGAAAATGTTCAACGTTAATTTAGAAAACGAATACTTTGGCGGCATCAACAGCAGGATTTGTCTTATAGCGAACGATTGAATTTGTTAGATCTTGAAAGACTCGGAACACGGCGTATCTATTTTGACCTTACTTTTGCTTTTAGGATAATTAAGGGACAGTTGCTTTCTGTTTCAGATTTTTTCGAATCTGCACCTAACGGGAGCACTAGGTCAAATAACGACATAAAGTTGTATATTAGAAAATCTCATTTGGATTGTAGAAAGAACGATTTTGCAAACAGGGTGGCTAGAATTTGGAATACATTGCCACAATGTATTGTTGACTGCAGAAATTTTAAACAGTTTAGGCTTTTGGTTTCATAGCTTAATTTATTAGAATTTCTTAAGGGGCGTATGCAAGTGCACTGCCTGTCATACGTGGGCAGCAAGAAAATTCTGAGGGGATGCAAGAATTTTTGAAGGTAAAAAAATGGCCTTAAAATGGTGGTATCGCGATAAAAACATCATTTTTCGACGTTTTTCATCAAGCACTATCTATTGGCATCAAAATATTGCGAAAAAGACGAAAAAATTTTCAAAACTGAATTCTGGGGGTATTTTGATTTCTGGGGGGGGGTATTTTGGTTTCTGGGGGTGCATACCCCCCAAACCCCCCACGCCCAGGTGTGCTGCCTTTACGCCTTGGCTTTACTTACATACCAACTCACTTATTTCGCGTTATTTTTTGCATTTATTGACAATTCCTTTCCTAAAATTGCTCATTTAATAATTCTTTGCATTATTGTATTGGTATTTGTTGTAACATGTCTTGTCCATGTAATTCAGCCAATAAACTATTCTATTCTATTCTATTCTTACATAATCAGTGATACTGACACACAAAATATCTAAAATAAAAATAATTTATGACAATGCCGTGGAAGAATAGAAAAGCTTTGGTAAATGAATGAATTTTGGATTCTCCGCATTATTCAAGGCAGCTGTGCAGAAAAATTTACAAACTACACAACATCAGTGATTGCAAAACGACTTTTTTATTTCATTTATTGGTCCTCCCCTTGTTTTTAAAAAAGTTTGGTCGTCCCCCCAAAAACAAAGTCCTGAATATGGGCCTGCTGCTCCCCCTCGCTTGGCTACGCCACTGATGGTGCCTGAGAGCAAGACCAGCACATACGCGTCATTCGCATGTACTCCTCAACAGTACCAGAGATTTTTGTATTGCTATTGCAATATATTATACCACTTGGCTTGAGCTATTTTCGCGCGCTTCATCTCAAGCTGTTTTTGCGCACTTGATCACACTAACTTTTCGCTAGGTTCCAACATGGAATTTAATTCTCGTTAAATTTACACTAAAATTTAGTTTTAGTTCTGCGGATTACTGAACATGATACCAAACTTTCACGTTACTTCACCGGCGCTTTTCCCTACTTGCTTTCTACAAAGGTGCTGAAAATTATTCAATTTGTTTGTTAGGGTTCCAGCAATTCTTACGCGATCAAGGAAAAAGACAAGTTGGAACAAGTCGCTAAATTGTGATTTTATGAATAAGCTTGTTTCGCTTCGATATTGTGGTGGTTGATTACGATAAGCAGCTAAGGTTTAGTTGTGATGTTTTGATGCTTAGATTACCCTGATTAGGAGGACAACTTTTTAAAATGATGTTACCTTCTGTCAAATCTAATATTACTACCCATTATGCAGCTTTATTGACTATTACGTCATGGGTAGGTATCTAATTACAAAACTAGTGCGCTTTTAAAGTGTAACAAAAGTGGTTTAAAATTTCAATGAGGTCGTGCGGCTTACCAATATTGTGCGTTTCCCTACGATTCGATATACTGTAGAATGTGATGACTCACTGTATTAGCTTGAACTAATTGTAATAACGTTAAAATTTCTTCAAAAAGCTTAAAGCTATAGTCTGTTTCACGATAGCTTGTAGATGAAAATCAATTTTTAGCACTCAGTAGTTACAAAGTGTCTTGTAGGCAGCCTACTGTAATACATCTTTGCATAGCAAAATTTCATATGCTTATCGTGAGTTTGACTTGCGCTTTTGTGATCGATTTACATTGATTCAAAAATTGTCATCCATGCACAAGGTTTCTTGAGATTGACTATACATAATCAAAACATGCTCGACTCGCCCGCCAACTGTACTAAAATTTCATTCGACTCCGTCGAGCAAAGGAAAAATCGAGCGCTACAGTTATGCATACGGATGTTAGGTTTCCGAGCGGATCTATGCACTATAGTCTGTTTCACACAACATCTGTTATAAATTATAAAACTACGACAATAAGCTGACAGATTGCGATTATAGCATTGATCTGATATATAATTATCGTAAATCTCAGCTTATCGCCGATGAAAATTTTTAAGATTTATGCACGAAGTAATGTGAAACAGACTATAGGTTAAAAAACAGACATGCTGCTCATTGGTCTGTGTGTTAATGTTTGAAATTCGCGAAATTTTGTACTAAATCTGAATCCTAATATGCCTCTTGAAAAAATTAAATTTTCGGATATGTCTGTGCTGAAATCGAATTCAATTTTTCAAAACGATCCTCCAAGAATCCGTTATATGCGCTGAAACAAAGCTGATTCACAAGCTATAGTCTGTTTCATTGAACTTTGCGGTTTTCTTAAATTTTTCCACAAGAATAAGGCTACAAAAGCGGCCTAGCAGTTGCGTACTTCTCCATATGACTGGATACACTGTTGAATATCATATTTATCGTATTAGTTCAAAACACTCTTGAAGGCACTCTTAATTTTTTCAAAACTTAAAGTGAAATGAAACGGACGACAACAATTGATTCAAAGTATAACTTTCTTCTGTTATTACTGTATTCTGCACACCTTTCTCTAAGTGTTGCTAACTCACCGTTTTTTTCCACTTTTTGATGTATTTGTCAACCAAAACTTTAGGAAATGGAAAAAACTTTTGGGCTTGGTTACTTGTTAGTAATGTTTAAAGCGCGCCGCTCCAATTGCAGCATTTTATCGACAATCTGGTCCTAGGACTTCACTACGATTGAAAATCCTTACCTTCTGCTCGGATTTGGTTAGTTTTTGTAATGCAAAAATGCGTTTTAGAGAGTTAAAATTTCAAAATTTCTGCGCTTCGCGCCATTTGATAAATTATAGTTTTAATTGTCAAAAGCGACTTCAGAATTGGCTAAAATGCTTTATTGAAGGAAGGAAATTTGAGTTTCAACAGAAATAACGGGAGTAAGTTAAGAATATGGTACTTTCAGGATACTATAAAATAAACTTCAGGAGAGCGGATTTTTTTGCTCAGTACTTAGAACATGTTGAAAGAAAGCGCGGAAAAAGATATTCATCCGTCTATGATCAATATTACAAAAGCTATGGGTTTTGTTAATTAGCCTCTTCTCGACCTACGCAAGCATCTACTCGACCTAAGTATTTGAAGATTCAAACAGCTGAATGCAGAATCACATGTAGATACCCAATTTACGCCGATATAAGCATTTATACATCTACCTGAGCATCTATCCTACATCGACCTAAGCATCTATACATGGACCGAAGCATCTATATATCGACCTAAGCATCTATACATTGACCTGAGCGGGAGCGACCTCGACCTAAGAAGCTTAAAACACCTTTTCAGATATACTAAGTCTAAGCCTAAGTATATTAGAAGCAAAAACTTAGATTTTTCTATATCTTATCAAGTGAAACCGAAAAAACATGCAAAAAATAAAATTTTTTAAAAGTTTTTTTTAAAATTTCAAACAGCTTTCCGCGCCTTTTTCTTGTTTCTCCTTCATTGCTATGCTTCCTTCCATAATTTCAGCCCATATTATTTATTTCTGACAAATGTGTAAGTCCTTGGATCGAGCCGTTTAATCGTCCCACCCAGCACTCAAATCGACAGTTGCCTGCAACTTTTGCAAGTATGGCTCAGATTTTCACCAAATTTTTTTTCCGCGCTTCAATTTATCATGTTCTACCAGTTTGACACAAAAATTTTGGCATTCCGCATTCGTTTTGCTCCTTTTCTAAAAGTACCATATTCTTAACTTTAGCCGAAATAACTAGAGCTGTGCCGGGGCCAATGCTAGAGTTGATTATAATGTAGAAAATTGATAATGTTTCGGGCAGATTTACCTACAAACTCAATTTCAAGCAAACCACAGATCTTGCTAATTCAAATCTTTATTTCACTATGTCAGATTGGTGCAAAGTTCTAGTTAATAATCAAAATTGACATATTTTAAATTGCAATTAATATAGACGAGCATTTCCAGCTTGCTTGGTAGCAGACTGCTACGTCTATCAGAACAAATAGAATAATAAGCCTAAAAAAGTGCAAAGTAAAGCACATTGAAAAGCGCATCCAAGTCAGAGGAGTTAAATCCATACATGGGCAGCTCGAAAATTCTAGGGGGTCCAAAATTTTTCAAAGTCAAAAAGTGCCTGATAATATATGATAGAGCGAAAAAAACACCGTTTTCTCGCGTTTCACAATGATGAGCTATCCATTAGCATCAAAAAACCGCGAGAAAATCAGAAAAAATTCTGAAAATCAATTTCTAGCGGATTTTGGGGGGAGAATGTGAATTCTGGGGGGTCTAGATCCCTCAATGCCCATGCTCTGTTATATTTTGTAATCCCAACAAATATTAACGCTTGACGTGCATATCTACAAGCAAGAATATATGCATAGGTACATATAAGGGGTAGGGCAGGGTCGTACTATGAGCATGGTAAAGGACGCTATTATTGGCCCCGCCCCCGCCCCGGCCCCTGCAAAAAAGGCGGCCCCGGCACAGCTCTAGAAATAACGTATATTGTGATATTTCTTGTA
>JAVLUZ010000154.1:16377523-16484067 GCA_036768485.1 Mermis nigrescens
GAAATATATTTTCTTCTTTTCTAGCATTTTTCGCCAATTACCATTTTTAAGATCATTTTAGACACTTTGAAAAATCCTTCACCCCCTCTGAAATTTTTGAAGTGCTAATTACCTCTGCCGAAGACCCTTCCAATAATTTCGAGCCGTTAAATGTTTGGTGACAAATATATTGACGTAAAGACTTACGATACTTAAGCTCAATTATTGTCAAACCAAACCACAATTGAAGTTTTATTTCGGTTGGGGGGGCAAATTTTTTGATGTAACGTGTATATTTCGATAATCATTTGGTTGTTGAACGAAAATATGTAATATGTAATAAATATCAATATGCAATAATAATAATAATAATAATAATAAATGATAATAATAATAATAATAATAATAGTATTATAATAATAAAATAATGTGCACATAAATATTTCTACCAAAAAGTCGAAATTTTTGTTTTGCTCTATTTGAAATTCGAATCAGAATTATGCAAAATCTAAAAGTACCTTAAATCTTGCTCCGTTGCCGGGAAAATGTTTTGTTCACTATAAACTAGCACAAACGTGCACCTTTAAAAACCTGTCTTGCGCTATTTTTTTGGGTATTTTTTTGGTTGACTCGAGATCTTTCACTTTTTACTATTTTCATTTTCTTCAAAAATTTAATTTTCGAAATGAAATATAATGACATACATATATGGGCAGCTAGAAAACTGGGGGGGGGTTGCAAGATTTTTGAAGGTCAAAAAATGGCCTTAAAAATGGTGGTATGGCGATAAAAACACTATTTTTCAGCGTTTCTCATCAAGCACTATCCATTGGCATCAAAAAATTGCGAAAGAGCGAAAAAAATTTTCAAAAAGTGCGAATTCTGGAGAGTATTTTGGTTTCTGGGGGGTGCATACCCCCAAACCCCCCTCCACGCCAGTGTGATGACATATCGAACGATTTTCGATAATTTCATGATCTTGTGTCAATGTACTTCAATAATTGATAAATTCATTTCTTTATGCATAGCCCACTATTTGATTTTTCTTAGCCATGGTAATGATGCAGTAAGTTCCTTTTAAATCCTATCAATTTTTCTGTTTTCAATTCGGCAAGAGTTTGAAAAAACCATTCAAAATGAGTCCTAAAAAACCCCACCTCACTCCTCCCCCACTATTTTCTCAAAAAGTCAATTTTTTCGCTTTATTTGAAATTCGGAAAAAAAGAATTTATTCCGGGAAAAATTCGAATTTTTTCCAAAAAAAGTCGCAAAATTTTTTGCCAGCATCTTAAACATGGCCCAGGCCATGGCAACAAAATAATAATTTTGTTTCAGGATACTTCCAATCGTGAGATCTCAAATATACATAAAAGTTCTTCAAAATAGCGTCATTTTGAAGAATTAACTACCGATTAAGGATGAATAATGCTTAAATACGAATCGCAAATGACAAGTTTTATAATGTTTTTGTTAGCCCCCTCAGGCTATTCAAAAAAAAATTATTTTTCTTGCTCATGACCTCGGGCTACAGTATAACCTCAAAGACGGAGTTTAAAAAACTTACATTGGTCTTTAAAAAACCCAATCCAAATCTTTTTGAAAACCACGGTATATATTGGAGAGAGTAGTGTCCTGCACATGCTAACACCAAAAAGTTTCCCATCCGAAATTAACTTTTTAAAGACTTCCAAAAGAAAAGTTTTCTCAAAAAACTTACTTTTCCTTTTAAAAAACCCACTTTTCCTTAAAAACCCACTTTTCCTTAAAAAGACCCACTTGAATATTGGTCTGAATTATCAATTTATAGCATTGCTATTGATGAAACAATGCTTGTGAGCATCTGTAGGCTGCCATGAATGTTTTATCTATGCTTTCAGTGTTAATGTACCTTTATTTACAAAAGTTTTGTAGTTAAGTTGACAAATTTGTACACAAAAATACTTGTATGTGTGTTCTACGGAAGGCTGTTGATGCACATAAGCTTAGATAGTAAGAAGTCATCAATATGAGAATGAAGCAAGAATAAAAATAAAATGAGGAGAAAAATAAATGAATAAATAAATAAATAAATAGATAAATAAAAAAGCAAATACTGAATAGAAAGAAAAGAGAAAAAATAAAAAACAAACAAAACAAACAAAGAAAACAAAATACAAAACAAACAAAAAAAACAAAATACAAAACAAACAAAAAAACAAAATACAAAACAAACAAAAAAAATAAAATACAAAAACGAAAGAAAAGAAAGAGGTAGCACAAGTGTACCTAAAAAATTATATCATTAGAGATTACATGTTTTCTGAGGCACAAAAGTCTAAACGAAACAGAAAAAGTAGGCAGGATTATAAACAGAAAACATACATAAAAAGAAAAGAAAAAGGAAAAAAGGAACGTCAAAAAATCATATAGACAGACGCAGACGTGGTCATCAGAGAAGAACTAGGTTGCTACAGTTTCGTGCCTTTAATCCTCTGACTGTCGCTGCAACCTAGCGGCACCAGTCTAGGCGGCTGAGACTGCCCCTCATTTCAGATAAGGTAAGAAAAAATTAAATAAATGAATAAATAAATAAACGAATTAAAATTATAGATACCATAAATATTATGATAATAATGATAATAATATTAATATTAATAATAAAAAGGAACATCAATAGAAAATATATAAATAATCGAATAAATACATGCAATAAAAAAATAAAAAATAAAAGACATTGTAAACCTACGCGTGGAATACTGCCGTACCTGGCCTGTCCAATCACATGAGGAAATACAATGAGCAAATAGATAACGAGAGCAAGACAGGAATAGAAAATCTACATCGATGTGCCTCGATACTATAAATACTATGATAATAATAATAACATTAACAACAAAAACAATACTATAAAATATAAAAAATAAAAACATTGTAAACCTACGCGTGGAATACTGCCGTACCTGGCCTGTCCAATCACATGAGGAAATACAATGAGCAAATAGATAACGAGTGCTAGACAGGAATAGAAAATCTACATCGATGTGCCCCAATACTATAAATACTATGATAATAATAATAACATTAACAACAAAAACAATACTATAAAACATAAAAAATAAAAATAAAAAATAATCATTGTAAATCTACACATGAAATACTGCCGTACCATGGCCTGTTCAATCATGTGAGGAAATACAATGCGTAAACAAAAAGCGTGAGGCTGGAGCAGGAGTAAGAAAGTATGAGTCAGTGTGCGCACCTGCTCTGGTATTCTCGGAATGCAGCACATTGAGAAAAAATATGTAGGCGCACGCGAAAAAACAAAAATCTAAGTCAATATGCGCCTACTCTGATATTATCGGTAATAATGCAGTACATTGAGAATAACTGAACTAAGTTGGAAAAATATAAAAATGTTGGAACATGCCGACGCACCTACATACTCATATGATTAGCGTACTATAATAAAAGTCTAAACTACTTTCTCACTAATCCCTTCAATATTTAGAGGTTCTAAAAAATTCAAAGTGGGTTTTTTAAGTCTCACTTTGAGGGCATACTGTAGTTTCAAAATCGTGAGGACAAAAAACTTATTTCAAAATGTCCGCATGTGTTGCTGAGTGATTAAAATGGTTTCCCAACATTAACCAGCAGGATAAGACGAACTATTAAAAGTGGGTTTCTTCTAGACATAGTTTTTTTGAGTTTAAAAAATATACATTTGCCATATCCAGTCACTTGGCGGACGAGGCCAATGAATATTATGCCAGCCGATAGAGCTAGGAAAGACAAAAGATAAGTATTTGAAATCTAGGTTAGGCCGCATCCATAAAAACTTAAAAACGTGAAAATGGGTTTTTTAACGGCACCACTATAAATTAGCATTTTATAAGAATAAAAACGGAAAAACAAAAATTCTTCATTTATACATTCTTACGTTTGCTTTGACTTGACGAAATGGCCCTTTAGCATTCCAACATTGAACACTCCAACGCAATTATAAAATTTGTTATTTTACTATCTTGAACTATCCATCTTGCTAGGGGCGGATTTGAGGGGGCGACCGCCCCCCCCCTCACTGGCCCAAAATAGTGTGCAAAATTAAGGATTTTTGAGCGATTTTTAGCGATTTTCGGGTTGAAACGGTCAATTTTTCCGCCCAAGTCAGGGTTCCACCCCCCCGTAGGGGTTTCGCCCCCTTCCTTAAGGAAAATACTGGATCCGCCACTGCATCTTGCTACAAACGTACATAAAACTAACTTTATCTGTCGCATAAATTCTATTTTGTCATCGATCCGGAAAATTAACATGCTCCAGAGATAATTAATGGAAACGACTAAAATAAGCATTTCGAAACCATTTGTTAAAAATGCGCGTGGTTAAAACAAATATTTTTGGAGCGTTCTTAAAAACTTTGCATTGAGTGTACGTTGACGACTTGAATGATAAAAAGTGTCCATATGAAATAATGGAAAATTGGTCAATTCTCTGTTTTTTTCGAAACGCTACCTTCATTTTTCTATTTTTTGACACATTCTTTGTTTTCCAGCCGGCGTAAATTGTGTAAACGTATTTTGTTTATGAGTGTAACAATCGTGTGGGCTTAATTAGGGCGGAATCCATTTTTTGAATTTAATTATTTGTTGAATTTAATTTTGACTTTGATTTTTTAATTCAATTTGGCATCTACCTTCCAACTAGTGATCGACCGGAGCGGCCAAAATGGCCGGAGCCGGACATCCGGCCGGAGCCGGATTTGACCATGTTGCTCCGGCCGGAGCCGGAGGACCGGAGCCGGAGAAATATTATTTTACACGTATGGATAGATAGGACATGTTTGTGACCAAGACCTAGACCATAGTGCACATGCATCCTCAACTGCATGCCAGCTAGTCACTTATGTAAAATAGACTACATTCAACAAAATTTTATTCAAAATTACTCGGCAATCTTGCCATCATTTTGCAGCTAAGTGTCTATAACATCTTCACTGTTCGCAGTATCTATTAAATCATCAATATCATAACTATATCTGAGCTGCGTCATCAATTTGCTGATTCGTTTTTGGACTTGGAAGATCTAATGTGTGGTATCCAGTTGCTTAAAAATTGTATTTTAAAAACAGAAACTTACGCATGTTTTGCGGCTTTAAGCGATTACGTTGCCCATTAGCTATATCTCGGGCGTATACTATATCCAGGGGCGGATCTAGGGGGGGCGGCGGCCGGCCCCCCGTTGGCCCAAAATTGTACGCAAAATTATGGATTTTTGAGCGATTTTTAACGATTTTCGGGTTAAAACGGCTAATTTTTCCGCCCAAGTCGGGGTTCCGCCTCCTCCCTAGGAGTAACCCCCCACTTAGGAAAATCCTGGATCCGCCACTGACTATATCTCAAAAAAGTGCGGACAAAACATCAAAAATGGCATGGAGCTTGTATGAGGAATAGTAGGATCACAAAAAGAAACGCGGACAAAACATCAAAAATGGCATGATTATATGAGCGTGTATGAGGAATAAAACGTGAAAAACATTCATTGATCGTACCCAGTGTTTTTTTTTGTACAAGGTCCGTGTGTACATGTACAAAGATGGTCCCCATAAGTCTTCGTACATTTTGTTCATGCAAAATTTTTGTGGACTATAGTATAGTACACTATCGATTTTAGTGTGGTAAAACAGGGTTTTCGATCTTTGGTAATATATTTTAGCTAATTTCTGGGTTTCTGACGCCAAAAATTACTAAAAATTGTCTGAAAACGGCGCGAAGCGCCGAAAAATTGACATTTTTCTATTCTACATGCAAGTTCTGCCATTTTAAAGATATACATACAAGGACAAGCAAACTCATTTCGGCGCGCAACGCCGAAAATTTTTGGGAATTTTACAAGTTTTTAGTTTTTGTCTTCCCAAAAATCTTTGTACATTTTGTACACACAAATTTTGGGTACTATAATATGGTACAGTAGCGATTTTAGTGTGGTTAAAACAGAGTTGTTCGACTTTTGGTAGTGTATTTTAGCTAATGTCTGGGTCTCTAAGGGCAAAAATCACTAAGAATCGTCTTGAAACACCGAAAAATTTGACATTTTCCCTTTTGAAATGCAATTTCTGCCATTATAAAGATATGTAGAACACACGATTACTCATTTCGACGTGAAGCACCGAAAGTTTTTGCGAATTTCAGACCTTTTTTGCAATTTTTGTCTTCCCAAAAATCTTGTACATGTTCAAAGACGGTCCCGAAAAGTCTTTGTACATCGGGAAAAATCTTTGCCAAGTACAAAAAAGCACTGATCGTACCCATCTATTTTTAGATAATTTATGCAGCAATTTGAGACGCTGCTGTCTCCATAGCCTGCACTAGGTAAAGCGTCAATAGGCAACATTTGATGTTAGAGCATGATTGTGTGTGACCGTATATGCATAGGTACGTTACATACTATGCTATGTTCAGTGAACCGCGAATATGACATGCAGAATGGACAGCAACATTATCTGGAAAATCATTATAGCATGTGCAGTGCAAGCCAGACTGTATCTTATGCTACACTATTAGTTCCAGTGTTAACAGGAATTCCCTGCAACGATTTTCACAGCGATTGCATGAATTGATCAATAGAGTAATTTTCTTTCCTCCTAAAAATGAATATTTTACTATTGTAGTGGTGATAGACACTTTATTTGGTGCTATTTCCTTTTTCTGTTATTGTATTGTGCTCTGACTAAATTTAATACGCATAATGTCAGCAATTAGTACGTTTGGTCAATTTGCACGAAAAAATTCTCCGGCCTCCGGCCGATTTTGGATGTCCTCCGGTCGGAGCACCGGAGTGGAAAAAATGGCCGGATTTGCCGGAGGCCGGAGCCGGAGCCGGATCTCCGGTCGATCACTACTTCCAACACCTATTACTTTATTAATCATCCTTAGTCAAATTATCATTTACATTTAACGGTTCGAAATTTTTAGTGAGGGGTCCCGGCCATAGATGTGCGCCACCAAAGTTCTGGGGGTGCAAAAATTTTTCAAAAGTCAAAAAATGGCCCTAAAAATGGTAACACCATTTTTCACCGTTTCTCATCGAGCACTATCCATTGGCATAAAAATGCGAAAAAACGGGAAAAAATTTCAAAAATTCAATTTTGGGGATATTTTGGTTTCCGGGATGGTATTTTGGTTTCCGGGGTGCATACCCTCCCCCTCCAACCCCCCCCCCCCACGCCCAGGTATGGTCCCGGCCATTTTTTGCGCGTAGGTGGAGCGGGGCTCAATGACCTCTAATTTTTGGCCGAAAACGGTCGACAAACTATGTTAGTCCACTTTTTCTGATCGTTTTCGTGCACTTTATATAAAATTTGTGATTTCAGCAATTTTGGGCGTCATTCTACTGTTTTTTCCGGAAAATTTCAGATTTTTCCATGTTTTTATGTTTAATCGTTTTGTTTCTAGTAAAAGTTTAGAGCATCAACGTGTTTTTCTTTGTTTTTCATCTGTTTTTTGTTCCGAGCTTTATATATGTATGATTTTTATTTTTTCATGTTTGACTTTTATTGTTCTTAGTTATTATGCTTTATGTTTTTTCAATGATAAAAAATGTTTTAATTTTGTCATTTTGATTATTTTTTAATTGTTGTATTTGTAAGGTCATTTGGGGTGGTGCTCTGGGAGCTGGTCACTCTAGCCAATCAACCGTACCCCGGATTGTCGACCGAGCAAGTGATAGATTTAGTTGTGGATCGTCGGTCAACTATGGCTGCCCCTACGAAGTGCCTGAAAATTATTCACACGCTAATGTCGCAATGCTGGACTTACGAGGCTGACCAAAGGCCGACATTTTTACACTTGGTTTCTCAATTGGCCGAATATCAAAACGATCATTTTCATCGAGTAAAAGTATTAGACGTGTGCCGGGCAGTACCAAAATTCTGGGGGTGCAAGATTTTTCAAAGGTCAAAAAATAGCCTTAAAAGTGGTGGTATGGCTAAAAAACACGATTTTTCAACGTTTCTTATCCAGCGCTATCCTTTGGCATTAAAAAATTGTGAACAAAACCAAAAAAATCTTGAATTCTGTGATGGGGGGTATTTTGGTTTTTTTTGGGGGGTGGTGTTCGGCCTTCTGGGGAGTGCATACACCCCCTCCCCCACGCCCGCGTGTGATGGACCTGGAATCCTCTGGGGGTATTTTGGTTTCTGGGGGCGGTATTCGGCCTTCTGGGGAGTGCATACCCCCAACCCCCTCCCCTCCCCACGCCCACGTTTGGTGTACGCTACCTCAAAAGGTATCGGGTCTGGGTCCAACCTGCAATTTTCTTCAAATTCCCTAGAATTCACGATTTTCCTAATAATTCATAAAAAATGTGCTGTTTTAAGCTTTTTTAGCTTTCAACTAGCTCGAGAGTGTCAAATTTTTGGCGCTTGGCGCCTTATACTCATTTTTGACTATATTTTTCCAATTTAGTCGAATTTTTTGTTAGTAATTTTTCAAAACGTTTTGTTTTTGTTATACTCTAGAAAGATATCATCGTCGGAAATACTAAAAATTGATGCTTTTGACGCGCATCCCCCATTTTTGAGCTAAAAAAATAATTTTCGGGTTTCACCCCTCCCCAATTCTCGTGATGTGCATGCCTGCGCGGAACATCAAGATTTTGAGCCTAAAAGGATATAAAGCCAAACTGTTTTTTGGGAGTTTGCGACATACATCTTTTTGCATTTCTTCAGAAAGCTAAAAATGTAATCTCAAAGCGACAAAAACGTAAAAGATTTGGGCGCTTGGCGCCGAATTTCTATAGTTTGTACGTTTATGCATTGTTTCTACCCAAAAAGGCTGCAAAATTGAATTAAAAACGTAAGAATGACAGAATTTCGCCCGGTCACTTAATTTTTTATATCCTTTATAATCAAAAGTTGTTGAAGTGATCCAGAAACGCAAAATACACCAAAAAAGGTTTCGCCACGTACATGAAGTCGCCCATAAACGCATTGAATGAATTTTCTCAGTTTTGGCGACTACCCCAGAAATATAATCCAGGATACTGAGCTGCATTCATACCTGGGCGTAGGGGTAGCGGAGTATGCACCCCTCCCCAGAAACCAAAATATCCCCCCACACAGAATTCAATTTTTGAAATTTTTCGTTTTTTAAAGCCATTTTTTGACCTTTGAAAAATCTTGCACCCCCCCCCCTCCAGAATTTCGGTGCCACCCACCTATGGCTGCATTATACAATAAACTGGAACTCGTGCATTCAGTTAATTGTGTAGGAGTAATATATATATATATATATATATATATATATATATATATATATATATATATATATATATATATATATATATATATATATATATATATATATATATATATATATATATATATATATATATATATATATATATATATATATATATATATATATATGTTAGGGATGCACTGGGGCCAGGCCCAGCCCCAGCGCCGGAGCCCAGGCCCCGGCCGGGACCAAAATACGCAAATTTCAGCCTATTATTAAGAATTATCTCAACGTTTTTTGTTCGGATTTTGGCGATATTTCGAGGGTAAATCGTGCATAATCGCCTGTGCATATCATTCATGTATAACAAAACATTTGTCTAAATTTTATTTCAGAAATTTGGCTTATTCACGTTTATAGATGCAACAATTTAATAGTCAAAACCGATAATCTTCAAGTTTTTCGCCAAATACACTTGCGTTTCTAATCGCTCAGGCAGCAAACGAGAACAGGAATCCGAGCAAATATTGCCGCTTGTACAAGTCTAAAATCGTTTCATGTAATCTGATGCCGTTTAAGCGAAATTATAGTATGCTACAAGGCGTAACTACTTATAAGAACACACAATAACATGAAAACGACACTACACATTAACATAATAAATTATGCACGCGAAATTTCTATCCTTGTTTCAGCTATTTTTAATTTGTCTGATCTAAAACATGAGCAATTCGGCTGGTAATGATGCAAGTTACATGAATTGGGCCAAATTTTTTAAATGGCAGGAAAAAAATTTGGCCTATATAAGCTATGATGATTAATTGAACTCGGAAATACATGTGGAACAGATGCCATGGACTTGCCCAGACGCTGTTTTGCATAAGCAACATTTTGCCTAATACCTATTTATACCTGGTATATCTGGGATATAGCAAGAATAGTTGGCCCCGGTTGGTCCCAGTCTCTGGTACCGGCCCCGGCGCCGGGGGCCCGGGCCCCGGCCCCGGTCAAAAAGGCGGCCCCGGTGCATCCCTAATATATATATATATATATATATATATATATATATATATATATATATATATATATATATATATATATATATATATATATATATATATATATATATATATATATATATATATATATTTTTATATATATTTATATATGTACGTAATACCTCATGGAACAGCCATCTGTATCATAAAGTCACATGCTAGGAATATCTTGCGATACATTTTTTAGATTGAACCCAACTTTTTTGGACCCGGACCCGACTTTCCTGATATTTTGAACTCGGACCCTTACCAGACGTGGGCGTGGGGGTTAGAGGGTATGCACCCCCAGAAGGCCGAATACCCCCAAAAAACCAAAATACCTTCCCCCAGAATACTACTTAAAATTTTTTTTGTGTTTTCCTATGTTTTCATGCCAATCTATAATGCTCGATGATAAACGTTGAAAAATGGTGTATTTTAGCCATACCACCATTTCTAGGACCTTGTTTTGACCTTTGAAAAACACACATACCCTCCCCAGAATTTTAGTGCTGCCCACTTGTGACCCTGATCCGGACCTGAGGTTACCTACCCGGGCCCGAGTTTTTGAAAGAAGTAGACCAGACAGACCCCTAGTAAATATTAAAAGGCGCGTAAAGTAGAAGAAATTATCAAAAAAGTACCAAAAATTTTTATTCTAATTCGATATAATTGAACACAAGTTTAATCAAGTGTTTAATTACGATGAGCAGCCCGCTTCATCTCGAATTTTTTAGCCACGATTTTTTCCTATATTATTGGTGAATTTTTTGGAAATTGTGCATATTATTTGAAAGTTTTCAAAATTTTATTTTTGTCGGGAATCACGTAAAATTTTGTCGTTGCTTAGAATGCCGTTCAAAAGTTCGTTTTATCTGGTAAAACGGTATTTTTTGGCATATCTCGTATTTTTAGATCACGTGTAAAACTCCTGGAGTTTTCATTTTGATTTTAACGTTTTCATTTTTTTATTTTAAATTTTATTTGTTATGTCTTAATATATTTGATATAATTTTATGTTATTTATTTAGATTCGAATTTTTACTTGTATTCAATTCCTGAAATATTTAAAATGTTTTGATCAAACAAATTTTGATATTATATTATATAATTTTAATTCAATTATGTGGCTTATTCGTGAACGAACAATGTAAAAAATTGGCGGATAATGTGGACTTTTTGTATCTTTTTGCATGCAAAATTGGTAATTTATGAATATAATCAGAGGAAAATTGTTGATGTAACGCTAGGGTATATATTTTTGTGCTTAGTAAATACGAAAGTCAGCTGCATTGTGTACAAAATACATGTACAGCAACTAAATTCTGGGGGATCGGAACCCAGGTTGGCAGCATAAAAATTCTGGGAGTGCAAGATTTTTCTTAGGTCAAAAAAAATGGTCTTAAAAATGGCGATATGGCGAAAAAACATCATTTTTCAACGTTTCTTATCAAGCACTATCCATTGCCATCGAAAACTTGCGGAAAAAATTTCAAAAATTGAATCTGGGGGTTATTTTTGGTTCCTGGGGGTACTCGGCTTTCTGGGGGGTACATACCCCTAATGCCCCACGCCCAGGTATATATCGGAATAGGGCAAAATAACAAAAATCGCAAAAAAGCCAAAAATTTATTTTTGCCAAAAAATATAAATGCCAAAAATTTATTTTTGGAAAATGTTTATATTTTCCTTCCATCTCAACTCGATAAATATTGGTCCTTAAATACAAACTTGTTTTTTCGTAATATAAAAAGGAGAATTGGGGCTTTTAGAACGTTTGCAGAATCTTTTTCATTGACTAATTGAATTATTTGAATTAAGGAGCTTAAAATATGAAATGCGACCATACGTGGGCAGCAAGAAAATTCTGGGGGTGCAAGATTTTTCAAAGGTCAAAAAATGGCCTTAAAAATGGTGGTATGGCGTAAAAAACACCGTTTTTCGACGTTTCTCATCAAGCACTATCCATTGGCATCAAAAAGTTGCGAAAAAACGAAAAAAGTTTCAAAAATTGAATTCGGGGAGCGGGGGTATTTTGGTTTCTCGGGGGGGGGCTGCATACCCCCAAACCCCCTCCACGCCCAGGTGTGACTGCGACCCTAATAATTTCCAGCTGATTAATTTACGTTATTTTTTTAATTATTTATTTATGAATAATTTATTTATTCAGTGTTTTACGTTATTCAGGTATCGTTCTACTCGTCTAGTCGAATTCAAAATCGCAGTACCGACGACTTGCCTAATGAATTTTCTAAAGAAGAGCGTTTATTAATTAACGGAAGCTAGACTTCGGTCCCATAGGATCCAAATATTCCATTTTTGCTCAGTTTTATTTCTATTATTTACCTCTTTTTGGAATTTGTTGTTTTAATTAATCGTGTGATATGCCTGACGGTATCTGGTCCAGACGTGTTCTTAGGGGTTTGGGGGGTTTGACCATACCTGGGCGTGGGGGGATTCGGGGGCATGTACCCCACCACCCCTCAGAAACCGAAATACCCCCTGAAACCAAAATACCCCTAAAATTCGATTTTTGAAAATTTTTTCGTTTTTTACGCAATTTTTTGATGCCAATGGATAATGCTCGGTGAGAAACGTTGACACTCGGTGTTTTTATCGCCATACCACCATTTTTAAGGCCATTTTTTGATTTTTGAAAAAATCTTGCACACCCCCCTCCTAGAACTTTGGTGCCGCCCGGCGCCCACCTATGGGTTTGACCCTCCCCTTAGAATGACAACTTACCCCTCCTTCCCTGCAAAATTGGCTGCGACCTCCTCCCAGAATTGTCGATTTTTCTAAAAAATTATAAAAAGTTTTGCCTTTTAAGCGTTTTTGGCTTAAAAGTCTAAGATTTTCGGCGCTTCGCGCCATATAAACATTTTTTGACTATATTTTGTTATCTGACTGAATTTTTTAAATTTTTTTGGAATTTTTTATTTTCATATTTATCAAGAAAGGACGAGCATTGTCCAAAACGTCACAAAACAGCGTTTTTGACGTTTACTCATCGTTTTTTAGTCCAAAAAGGCACTTTTTGAGAAATTTTTTGGGCTTGGACCCCCCACCCAGAATTTTCATGCTGTAACATGTATGCTCTGGTCGTGTCTGATTCTTAGATTCGAGTATTCGAGTGAGGTGCTTCTACTCATATCACAAAATGAGCCCTAATCTAGAATATGGGTTCATCCAATCTATGGGAGGTCACCTAGAAATCATGAAATAGCGATTTTTGAGGCTGTGCCAAAATTTTTGAAGAGTAAGTTTAGAAGGTCGTGTCGAAATGAAATTTCGGATTTGGTTTACTGTGAAGCAGGTTTGCCCAGATTTCTAAAGGATTTTGAATTGTGTAAAATACACTGTTGATGGCTGTAATCAAGGAATGGTCAGTCATACGTGTTCTTGGGGCAAGAGAATGTCTACTGACCACACATGGGCGTGGGAAACTTTTTAACCCCAGAAGTTGAACCCCCAGAATTCAATTTTTTGTAACATTTTTGGCAATTTTACCCACCATGACCCCACCGAATCTTCTTGCCGCCTACGAATGCTACTGACCCCCGCAGAATGACTGCGGCTTCCCCAGAATTGTCGATCTTTCGTAAAAATTGTACAAAGTGTGCCTTTTTACGCTTTTTTTACCTCATTTTTGACTAAAAGGCCTCAAATTTTTGGTGCTTGCGCCACATACAAATTTCTGACCATATGTAATTTGTTCAATTTACTCATTTTTCAATTTTTTTCGGAATTTTTCGGAATTTTTCCATGTTTTTATATTCTAGAAAAAACGAGCATTGTCTGAAACGTCAAAAACAGTGTTTCCGACGTGTACCTAACGTTTTTAGCCCGAAATGGCACTATTTATAAATTTTTTGGGCCTGCTTCCCCTCCCCACCTCCTCCAGAATTCCCATGCTTTACATGTATGGTCAGAGACCCACTACTTTTGAGGCATTTTCTATTTTTGGCTGCGTCATTGTTGAAATGTTTCGGGTTTTATCTGTCATTATAGCGCATTTGTTTTGTTGTCAGTACAGTCAAGACCACAAGTAACGTCACTCAAGCGCATGTCCTACAGGCGCCTGGCAGTCAAAGTGACAGGCGTCGTACAGGCAATTTTCTTCCGACGCACGTGTTTACCAATATATAATTTTGGCCGATTCACAAGCAGGTCACAGGCGCCTGTTGCCTGCCGTGCCTGCGCTTGAGCGACGTTACTTGTGGTCTTGACCACACCTGAGCGTGGGGGGTTTGGGGGTATACACCCCCCAGAAACCAAAATACCCCCCCCAGAAATCAAAATACCCCCAGAATTCAATTTTTGGAAAATTTTTTTCGTTTTTTTCGCAATTTTTTGATGCTAATGGATAGTGCTTGATGAGAAACGTCGAAAAATGGTGTTTTTATTGCCATGCCACCATTTTTAAGGCCATTTTTCGACCTTCTAAAAAATCCTGCACCCCCCCCCCAGAATTTTCTTGCTGCCCACGTATGGTCTTGACTGTATTGATTTTCAATTTGAATTTTCAATTGACGGGTTTTTCTTCGTTTGTTAAAAAAGTGTTTGTACGAATAACGTTTTTCCTTTCTGTCTCGGTCATGTTCGCTATTTCGATTTAATAAATGATCGTCGGTTGAAATCAGGTTACAATTTTATTTGGCAGGAATTGAGTCCATAGTCTGTTTCAAAATTCTTGAGATTTTTCACAGTACGGCGATTCGAATGCAGTGAAAATTAAGTCAAGCGGCGTAGGGCTTTTCATCCGATTGGCTATCGTCTATTGCACGTTATTTAGCTCTTAAAACTTGTGCTTTGGCAATCTGAGTCATATTCTGTTTCACACGAGTTTGGCATAGGTGGGCAGCACCAAAATTCAGGAGGTCGCTTTTTTGAGGGTCAAGAAATGGTCTAAAAACTGGATGTATGGCCGCAAAACACCATTTTCATAGTTTCCCATCGAGCACTATCCATTGGCACCAAAAAATTGCAAAACAAATTATCAAAAATTGAAATTTGGGGGGGTGTTCACCCCTCACGCCCAGGTATGTATAGTCTGCTTCATTTATCCGAGAGCTTTTCCAGTAAATGTTTTCGGCTTTAGTCTGTTTCATTTATTCGAAAGCTTTTTAGTCAATTTTTTAAGGGCTACAGTAAGCGAAACAAGACGATTTACTGTAATTGGACAAATCAGCTCAGTGAGGATGAGTGGGTGGAATTCTTCCATTTTAAATGCACTAATCCGTCCATACAAATTTAATTTAGGCATTTAATCAACGTTGGGACATACTACAGTAAGTGCGTTAAATAAAAAGCTGTCGGCTGGAATCGAACCCGGGTTGCTTCGACGACAAGCGGACGTTCTACCACTGAGCTATGCGGAAGTTCGCGGCGTTTCTTAGCATCTTAGTCTATTGTGTTTAAAATGTCAACTTAGGATAAGCTGAATGCGTGATTTTATCTGAAAGTTGATTGATCTGCTGGAAGACGAGAATTAATTATGCCGCAAAAAATGTAATTCAAAAACCCTTCTTTGCTACGTAGCTACAGTGAGATCTAGCGACCTACAGTAAATAAGAAAAAAGGGTTACTGTAGCCTCCGAAAACATTTACTGGAAAAGCTCTCGGATAAATAAAACAGACTATAGACAGGCTTTTCGTTAAAAGATCAGAGAACAATTATTACATGGTAGTATTCATTTTCTAGTGGTTTTCTGTTCAGATCTGATTCAATAGTCAATGAATAGAACTTTACAATCAATGAATACATACAGATACTACTATAAATACAATTTGTAAGAAACTTTACTCAGATTCAAGTAAAAAATAGCTAATGTTACTGGCCAAACAGTTCAGAGTTAATCTTCAAAGAAATTTCCATTTCAATACGCTCATCGCTTGAGTTGTGACGGTTTTTATCGAAAATCATACTTGCACAACTAAACGCGTTCACATAGTGCCGACGTTGCGGGAAAGGCCAAAATCGTGGATGCAAGTCTGGAAAGTAGAGGAAATATAGGCCTTTTTTACTTGTCCAATAGGTTTTAGTCTTGAACCCAAAATATGAAATTTTTTTTGAATTCAACAAAATTTAGTCTTGAAACCAAAATATGAAAATGCTTTTGTTCATACAGCCAATTATGTTCTGAGGTTCTCACAAAAAAATGACAGTGGACGTTGGGGACAATACATTTATTAAAAAACATTGCCAATGTAAACTTGACTACAGCTGTTGCTGAGTTGACAACTAATTATAGTCTGCTTCACATAACTTCGTGCATAATTTCTAAGAATTTTCATCGACAGTAAGTCGAGGGTTACGATAATGATATATCACATCAATTCAATAATTGCAATCAGTCAGCTTACAGTCGGAGATAGTTTAACAAATTTATGACCGAAGTTGTGTGAAACAGACTATAGCTGTTTGTATGGTTGACAACCTCGCCTGCTTTTTAACGCCTCCACTAAACAAATAAAACATATCTCTCTGAGCACAGTTTGAAAATCAGACAATAAAAGAAAAAACTAACGTGAACATAGGCGTTACACGCAAACAACACTCCCCAAAGAGAAGGGAGACTTACAAAACGCACGTCGAATGTCGGGTAGCACAACGTGGAAGAAGTTGGAACTTTTGTCCGGTGGGTCGAACTAGCCGGACTTAGTCCGCCAAAAAAGGACTACATAGTCCTTTTCCGGACTGGCTAAAAAAAGACTAGGACTATAGTCCAAGGACTATAGGACTTAGTCCGAACTATAGTCCTTGCTAGTTCTTAGACGGACTTTTGCCAACGCTATTCCTACGGTGAGATTTTTATTCCAGCGCACTTACTGTAGTTATGTCCCAGCACTGTTTAGATGCTGTATTAAGTCTATATGGACGATTTAGTGCATTAAGAATGAAAGAATGACGGCCGCTCGCCCCCACTCAACTTTTCAGTCAAGTACAGTGAATCATCTAGTCACGCACACTGTAGGCTTCAAAAAATTTACTCAATATAGCTCTCAAATAAATGAGACAGACTATACCTACATTTGTATGTTAACTTGAAATGCGCAGTTACTTGCTCTCATTCAGTTTCCCGCCCGACGACTTCGTTGCCATAGCTACATATAAACAACAGTCGGTTTCATTCGACTTTGAAGTTTTTGAAAAAATTTAAAGTGCCTACAAAAGTGCTTTAAATATAACGCCATTGTTGGGATTGTTCTACAGTATGTTGGTTTACAGTGAGGCATGCGCCATCGCTAAGCCGTATTATTGCACCAGAACTTTAAACTTATAGCCTAATTCATGTGATTTAAATTCAAAAGAAAACCTCATGAAATAGACTGTACATAAATATGTTCATCTAGTTGAAAAAATAGGTCATAGTGTAACTGCTGTCAGTAGTTACACGCCTTTTTGAACTCCGGTTCAAACGCCTATGACGGGAAGATAATACCCCAACAGGCTCATGCCGATGACGAGCTAAGACGGGCTATAGCGGTATGCCTAGCACGCTCACCAGGCCATTATGCACTATTCAATAGAGCCCATCTGTTGTTCTCTTAGTTGCATCATTGTGCACCAATCGATAGAGTTGCTCTCTTGGTTGCATCATGCACACCAATCGATAGAGCGTTGCTCTCTTGGTGTTGCTCGATCGGTATTGCACACTGCCTTTTCAACAGAACTGCAGTCGGGTTTTAACCCGTGAGTTTATGCTCCAGGTGGGCATAAAACTCAGCCGATCGCGAAAGCGATCGAACACTGATCAGTGGCGGACCTTCGGGTCTTCCCAGTTTTGTGAGACTTACAATATGTAGCCTATTTCACACGAAGCCTGTTTGGGCATAGCGGACAATTTCTCAATCGGAGTGTATGCACATACATACATACATATATCGACTACGAAAACAGTTTCATGCGATGACGAGCATAGTAAATAAGGACCACACAATCTTTTTGTGCAAAATTTTGCAGCTGTACAGATACGTAGAATTCTGAAAACCAGTTTTGTAATTTGTGTTCGCGCTGAGAATTGGTTTCCATTCACAGGGTTTTGTGAAATGGAATATAGGATACTTATGTTTAGATATATATAAATATAGTCCGTTTCACACAAGTTCGGTCATAAATTTTAAAACTATCACCGACAAAAAGCTGTCAGATTGCGATTATAGCATTTATTTTTTAATGACAAGTCTGTGTTAGTCTTTTCTGTTTTATGCCGCACAATCCATACCAAATTAAAATGCATTCACTGCTTTTCCCTTGATACGAGTCAGGTTAGGAAGCGTGTGTAGTGTTGCTGGATCATCGTGAGCAGGGTTGCCAAGTGCGCTTGTCAAAAAACCGCCAATTTTAACCTCAAACTGCCTAAAAACCCTCAACCAATGGTGAGCCTAAGGCGCAAAACAATCTTAATCACTAAAAAATGCCTCCTACGGTCTCAAAAAACCCCAAAATGAAGAAAAAACCCCCAACTTGGCAACCTAATCATTAGCATTGAGCTTTCATTTTGTGCTTTACATAATTAAGCGTAAGTTGTTAGTGCTACACGTTCTCAAATTTATCTGCAAGTTGAGCTAAATATTGGTTTATATGCTATAACGTATTTTACTGTCCTGGAAGAAAATAGTTTTCCGTTAGTTTAGCGTCGGGGCAGGGATCAACCGTTTTTCCTTATGATTTTGGTTCACAGTGTGCTCCATAGTGCATTTGAGCCAATTTCTGGAGTGAGTACTCATCGTCGATAATAAAAATGCATTAATATGTTAATGAAGCGTGGAGCGCTAAACAATATTTATTTTCTACCATTTTTAAGTCGAATTCGCTGCCATTTTAGTAGCTGATGATCATAGGCGTAGCCAGGATTTTCGCCAGGGGAATCCAAAAAATTTATCCTAAAATCTCAAAGGATGGAGCCGTAAAATAACGTGCTTTTTGTTTTTACATTTCTAAAATGATTGAAAATGCCAAAAGATATAAGAAATCGGGGCATTGGTGTAGCTGGTTCACATATGTATTAAGATAGCCACGTTATAAGTACGCATACAGCAAAGTATTATCCGGTGAAAGCTGCCACTTAACTGATTTGATTTGAGTCAAGTCGAAAACAAATAAGGCAGCCATCAGATTTTTCGGCATTCGTGTAGCTGGTTCACATATGTATTAACATTGCCATATTATAAGGGCGTATGTGCGCAGTCGGTAGCATCTAAGGAAACGAGAGAAAGTTGCTGGCAGTTGGATTCGAAACGTTGACCTCTTGCTCTAAAGCCCAGAACCATAACCAATCGACTAACGCTGATTAATTTCGATAAAGATTGCAAGGTATTCGTAATGTTTTGCTGATTTACAAGCTGATTAGGCTTAGGCTTAGTATCATGGACTGACCAACATTTTGGTCAGTCACATGAATCTACTCGAAAAGTCCGAGGACTGCCTTATTTGTTTTCGACTTGACTTAAATCAAACCAGTTAGGTGGCAGCTTTCACCGGATCCTACTTGCTGTATACGTACTTATAACGTGTCTATCTTAATACATATGTCAGCTAGCTACACCAATGCCGAAATCGGCGTTAAGCGCCGAATTTTTCGATTTTACGTCGCAGAACAGCATCATGCAGGCCCGTATCCAAGGGGGATAAGGGGTTACATGCCCCTCCCGAAACAAAATTTGAGAATGATTTTTACTCCCTCTGCTTTTTCAGCTGAAAACCGTATAAAAACTTCGGCGCTTCGTGCCAAATTTTAGAATTATACCTAATTAAGTTTATTGGCTAAATCACAGAGTAGTTGAAAATATCAAAAATGGAGAATGTAAACGTTTTTAGGTAAAGCAAAAATGGCGAGTATGATTATCAAAGAAATAATTCAGCGGCGATGAGTTTGTAGTCAAGAAAAAGCTGATTAAATATGCAAAATGACGTAATAAAGCACAAGCAATAGGTATTTTTGGCTAAAAAAAGCAGGGGGAGTAAAGGAAAAATCATTCTCACTTTTCGTTTCGGATGAGGGGCACTTGCCCTCATTCCTCCTAGATACGGGCCTGTTTCTAGGGTATGTTATCAATGGAAGTGCAGTAATATGTGCGGCGCGGCGGGACCATTAGTAAAAAACATTAAATAAATCAATTAACTTCTCTTTGAGAAAGCTATTCTGCACCCAGTGTTTTTTAGCACCAATCCCATGAGCGCAGCTGCTAATGATGTTCTGAAGCCATTAGCGCCATGAAATCCTCATTAGCGTAATGATAAATTTGTTCAATCGTTCACAGTGTGTTCGCATTAATCAGTCTTTTTCAGATTACGTACCTGTTACTAGCGGTGTCGTCCAAGGAAGTGTCCTTGGACCTACGCTCTTTTCGATTTTTATAAATGATATATGTGATAATATTTATAGCACGGTTTATATGTTCGCTGATGATATCAAAATTTTCAATATTAGTGGTAACTATAGATTTTTACAGTCTGATTTGGATAAGATTTTTGACTGGGCAATTACATGGGATTTACCTATTTCACGAACCAAAAGTCATGATCCTATATATGTAATAATAATCAAAAATTTTTTATAGACTAAATGGGGAAATTATTTTTAGTGATAATCTGTTTTTCCGTGATTTAGGACTTTTGATTTCCCGAAATTTAAAATTTAAGGAACATTATAATTTTTTGATTAAAAAAGCTTTCTTTAGATGTATTTTAATACGCGAATCATTTTTTTCGCGTGATAAATGTAACCTTGTTAAAGCTTATAGTTGTTATGTTAGACCTTTATTAGAGTACTGTTGCAGTGTATGGAATCCCTCTTATCTTAGTGATGTAGATGGACTGGAAGCTGTTCAACGTAGATTCACTAAATATATTTTTGGTTATAATAATATTCTTTCTTACGAGGATCGTCTAATACAACTTAAATTGTGCAGACTTGAATTAAGACGCTTGCACATTTGCCTGTGTATGATGTATCAAATTATTTGTCATAAATCATGTTTAGAAGCCGATGATTTTTTTGTATTTAATCATAATAATACCCGCAGCATTAATAGATTTAAATTAGTTATACCTGTTGTACATTCTAATTTAGAAAAGTTTGATTTCTTTTACAAATACATCGCAGATTGGAACGATCTTCCTGACTTCACTGTTTCTTCCCTAACCTAAATATATTTAAATCTAGATTAACAAACTTTGATTTATCTAGATAACTTGTGTGGCGCGCGTAAAACTTGTCATTCCATTGACTCGCATGTCCCATTACTAATTCGTAATTGCATCTATTATGTATCTTGTCATTTTATCTTTAAAATATGCAATTTTTGCATTAGCGCGCTGCGCTTATGGTCCAAATTTTTCATTAGCGCGCGGCCATTTTCATTAGTGGGGCGCTAAAAAAGCAGTGTCTGCTCACCTTTTCTTATTTTTTATGCTGCCGTAATATTTAATCAATGGGCGAATCTTACGATAAAATCCAGCTGCATTTTCTGATATTTTAATTTGATTTAATTAGTTCAAGTATTATTTTAATTTTTATAAGGAACTTTGCTGATATTTGCTGGACTGGGTTGTACCTACGTATTCTTCTACCGTCAGAGTGCAATTTTTATCCAGAATGTTTTTTACTCGTGTATTTTTGAATAAATTTAGATTTTTGAGGAATTATTCGGCTTTTTTTGTAGCTGAGGAATGTTCTTGCTTCTAAAAACGCAAGTTGAAAACCTAACAGAAAAATTTCTTTAGCGCTCTAAGTGCGGCCCATCCTGCTAGTTAGGTTTTTAACACCATATATTAAGGTATACTGTATGCATTGCTTTTGCTTTGGAATGATTGAATGTGCTCGAAGTGCTTTGCGATATATTCTCTTTGCTTCGGTGTATCGATTGAAGCTCGTTTCTAGGTTGATATGATATCAACTAGCCTTTTAAAATACGTGGAAGATTTTCATTTCCCGTTTATAAACGACGTCAATCAATATGAGAAGCTAGTGAAAATTGGGCAAGGGACGTTCGGGTAAACGGCTATTTTTACTAAATGCGTGATATTGATTCGCATGTCCTTCTGTACTGTTTTAGCGAAGTTTTCAAAGCCAAATGTCGCCAGACTGGTAAACTCGTGGCCTTAAAAAAGATTTTGATGGAGAATGAGAAAGAAGGAGTACGTTTTTCCTTCCAATTTGACTTTTCGTGTCAAAACTGATCTTCTTTTTTTAATAGTTTCCTATTACGGCTCTTCGGGAAATACGAATTTTGCAGAAGGCTAAACATCAAAACGTAACTGAACTCCTGGAAATATGCGCCTCGAAAGGTAACTGATAAATTCGATACCTATTCAAGAACATTTGAAGGGCTCGCTCAACTAATACTTAACCGAGAATCATAGAATCTGAGCATTGCTCAGGCAGTAATTTTTTATTAACGTTTTTTTACATACTTCAGTTGCTTATATATAGCGTAGCTTTCAACTTCGTAGTTCTACACAGTGAGTCACCTAACTATCCATAGTGTTATTTGGTCGCCAACTTCTTCGATATTTATGTAATCTTGATAGAACTTCAACAGCTTATGACACGTCCATTAGCATTATAAATTTTCAAGTTTCAATAAAATCGGGCCATTACAGCTTTAACAATAACAATTTTTCTGATTGATGTTTTTCAATCAATTTTTGCTTTGTTTTCCTGTTTTTATAAGTCAATAAATTTTTCAAATTTTGTTTCATCCAATTTTTTACTTCTCTAGGTGGTAATTATGCTGCCTTTATTAGTCTTTAAGTTACCGCTGCCATTTAATTTAGCTTGATAAGTATAAAAACCGGATAAAACAAAATTTGAAAAGTGTAATAAAACAAAATTTGAAAAGTTTAAAGTCTTTAAAAAATCAAGAAAGCAAAATCTGATTAGAAAGTACCAGTTACAAAAATTGTTATTGCAAAAGCTGTTATAATCCAATTTTAATGAAATTCGAAAGTTCACAATGCTATTGAACGTGTTATAAATTGTTAAAGTTTCATCAAGATTGGACCAATAATGACAATGATAACACTATGGATAGTTAGGTGACTCACCCTAATATCTTATTGTTTTTTGGCCCATGCAAATATGTTGTAGCTCAGAAATTCGTCAGCCAATTAACCGTTCTACATGAAGTATTTTGTGGTCAACTTTCCGATTCAGACTGATCGATTGTAAAACGCGATTGAATACTTTTGATATTGATAGAATTGAATAAAATTAAAATAAAATAAAATAATTAAAATAAATGAAAATAAAATTTTTTTGAAATCGAACGTTTATACTTGATAGCTTTTGAAACAAATTTTATTACATAAAACTGAATTAACATTTAGCGCTGTTAAGGAAATTTCATTGTTCTTGAATGCTAGCGTTTAACACGGGTCCTTCGTTTCAAAATTAGCCGATTCCTTGACTTGGTGCGAAATTGCTTTTCTTTTCTTAGCTCCTGTTGAAAGACTAGTTTTTTTCAGTTTTTAAAGCATTTCGGCCGTCTAAAATAATACATTTATTCATAAGCTTTTTCAATATGTTTGCTACATGCTTAACTGACTTCCCTTAAGCCACTTCATTCAACCGTGGCAGGTCGACATTCTATTTGGTATTCACGTTTTGCGAGCACGATCTGGCGGGCTTACTTAGCAATCCTAGTGTAAAGTTTACACTCGGAGAAATCAAAATGGTATTTCCCGATTATTTTTATTTTACATAATTTTCCTTATTTTCTTATTTTTTCATCCTCCGATTTCGTCTCTCCTACATACCTGCTCATAAGCAACACCGCGAAAAAATCGTCCGAATTCTAGATTGATATTTTGCTCGCTTATTTTATTTAACGGTTTGTACATTATCTACTGTAAGATTTTACTGTATGAGCGAATTTTTGAGCTATTTATAGTAATCGCTGTCAAAAGTGCGGATAAACGAGCTTTCGCGGAGCAAGCAGTTGCTCAAAAGGTCGAAATCATTGGCTGCATCTGGAGTTATATACATAGCCTATTTTCGTACTGTCAAAATCTAGTAGGTAGTAGATTACACGGACGTTGGCAGGGGGGGGCGGCCGCTCGTCCCCCTTAGCCCAAAAATAGGTTTGAAAAGGTAAGGAAATGCATGAAAATTGGCATCTTTTCATTGAAAAATCTCAAAATTTCCGGCGCTTCGCGCCGTAGAATCATTATTTCCGCTAATTTAGACCCAGGCGCGGCCAAAAAACGTCATTTTTCTTAGCTTATTGACAGAAAATAAATTTTCTTTGGACAACTTTGAATTTTATGAGCTTAATCGATAGTGCATGTTCAGGAACGTCAGAAAATGCATTTTATTCGGTGCCCCGGCGAATATATCCCGAAATATAGGTCAACCGATTTCGGACCGCCCCCCTCAAAAAAATCCTGCCCACGCCCCTGGTAGATTTATATGTGGATAAATGGACCAATGTATTTATTTCATTTTGATCGTTTTAAATTAATTTTTTCAATATGACTAAGCTATCATTGACTGAAGTTCGCAGTTTCGCCGTTAGGAGGGAGGTAGCTCCATCACCATACCTGGGCGTGGGGGGAGGGTTTGGGGGTATGCACCCCGAGAAACCAAAATGCACCCCCAGAAATCAAAATACCCCCCCAGAATTCAATTTTTGAAAATTTTTTTTGCGCAATTTTTGATGCCAATGGATAGTGCTTGATGAGAAACGTCGAAAAATGGTGTTTTTTCACGCCATACCACCATTTTTAAAGGCCATTTTTGATCTTTTGAAAAATCTTGCACCCTCCCCCCACCCCAGAATTTTCTTGCTGCCCACGTATGCCCGTCGCTAGCCTAGCCATACAGATCTTTTTTTTATTCAAAAATCAGCTTGAAAAAAGTTGATAAATATTAGGGATGCAGCGGGTGCACATTTTTTGGAATAGCGGGTGCGGGTGCGGGTACCAAAATTTTGCTTTAGCAGGTGCGGGTGTCGCACCTTAAAAATAGCAGGTACGGGTGGCGGGTGGCGGGTTTAGCAGTGAGATATAGCATAATATAAATAGGACTAAAAATGCTCCATTTTTTTGTCCGCTTAATGCAGTTATTTACTGTGTGCAAAATTCATATTAATCTTCAAGCTGGTTGTCTTTTTCTTTGCAGACTACTCTCTCATGCGAACTAAAAGATAAGTAAATTGTCAATGATTGAACCATTGACCAATATGAGTAATATATTTGCACTTTGCAGAATACAATGTTTAGACACTTGTTGTTATCATTCTCTTCTTAAAAAGGGTCTACGACGTTTTCGCGCCAACAGCCCAAAATATTCTAACTACATTAATTTTTTAAAGCGATTTTTAAAGTAAATTATATATTCAGAATCGACGAGTATTCATTTTTGTACGACTGAAAAAGTGTAGAAAATCCAGTGTATTTTTAGACGCGTTTAATTATCTCATTAAATTCAAAAGATATTCTAAAGGTAATTTGTGCCATCACGTAGAAAATTGAATGAGCTTTCAGAATCTGTATTATACATACCAATCGTAAATTAAATGTAAATAATTAATAATATTACAACGAGTATGGCGCCAAAACGGCAGTGCCAAAACGTCCTACTTCGTCTTAAAAAAGCAATGTACAATACATTGCTGCGCAATATCTCTACTCACGCTGGAGTGGTTGAACTGATGCATGTAAAGACTGGCACCTAGACCCTTCTTTTTTTTAAAAAGCATAATTCGCATAATTGGGATCCACCATAAGAGAGCTTGAACATGTATCTGCAGTCCAGAGGGTACCTAAAAATATGACTCATTACAAGTAGATGTTCGCTTTTCCAATTTGTACTGGTACGTTAGAACACACTGTTATACATTTTGGTTTTTTCATTGGCAGTGGCACTGCCTCAAGAATCGTTTTGTCTTTTCGTAAATTCTAATTATTATTATCCGCCACCCGCTGTTTTATCATAATATTTTTAGCGGGTGCGGGTAGCAAATTTCGGAATAGCGGGTGCGGGTGCGGGTGCGGGTACCAAAAAAGAAGCGGGTATTAGCGGGTGCGGGTGCGGGTATCCGCTGCATCCCTAATAAATATGTAGATTGTACAGAAATAACCGTAGCTTTCGTATTTCAACCACTATTGCAGACCGGTTTGGTCGTAATTTTTTCTGCAGAAAATTTCTTACTCTTCTGGAGTTCAGGTGATAGAGGGGGTTAAAAAATATTTTCTTCAAAAATGGTCGATTTTGGTCATGTTCGATGCGCCGTTCAACAATTTCATACTCGTTTTTAACCCCCGATGCATTTGCGTAATTTTACTTTCGAATATGTGTAAATTTTACGCAAATTTCCGATGTCGTGAAAATGATCGATTCTTGCCTTTTCTGATGCGCTGATCAAGAATACGAGATTCGTTTTTAAACCGACGCTTATTCCTAATTTTATAAGTGCAAAGCACACAATGTACAACGCGAGCAAATGACTCCTTATCACGAGGCGTATTTACAGTAATTTGCACTTATAATTAAAAATGTGCGTCAGGGTTAAAAGCGATCAGCATATCCTTGATCAGTTAGCGCATCAAATACATACACATGATCAGAATCGATCATTTTTGAAACAAATTTTTTATATCTTGTCGAAAATTTAAAAATACCCATTTATGTAGGTGTCCGTTTCCAATCTGTTTCGTTAGTGCCCTTTTTATTTTCAGGTCATGAAGCAATTATTCGGCGCATTGTACTACATTCATTCGCAACATCTGTTGCACAGAGATATGAAGGCCGCCAACGTACTGATCACGAAAACTGGCATTTTGAAATTAGGTACAGTATGCATCTTCATTTGGCGATAACCATACGTGGGCAGCAAAAAAATTCTGGGGGGTCAGAATGGGTAAAATTGTTTAAAATGTTACTAAAAATAAAATTCTGGGGTCTACAGTATTCTTGGGGGTTCAGCTTCTGCGGGGTACAACCCCCACGCCCCTGTGTGGTGGTAACCATGCCTGGGCGTGGGGGTCTGGGGGTTTGGGGGCATGCACCTTCCTCAGAGAAACCAAAATAACCCCACAGAATTCAATTTTTGAACATTTTTCGTTTTTTTCCAATTTTTTGATGCCAATGGATAGTGCTCGATAAGAAACGTTGAAAAATTGTGTTTTTCGCCCTAACACTATTTTTTAAAGCCATTTTTTGACCTTTGAGAAATCCTGCACCCCCCAGAATTTTGGTGCCGCCCACCTATGGCGGTAACCCTTATAGTCATAAATGTCTGTTTTTTCAGCCGACTTCGGTTTAGCAAGGGCTCTGGCCAAAAATGTACCAAATCCACGCTATACAAACAGGTTATTTTGTATCTACGAATCAAGCAGAATAATAGATTAATTATGTACTTTGCATTCACACACTCGTATGGCACGCACTTGTGCATTTACTTGTTGATAATACAAAATAAAATAATGATAATGATAATAATAATAATAATGAATTAATAATAATCAATAATAATAGTGATAATAATAATAATAATAATAATAATAATAATATTAATAATAATAATAATAATAATAATAGCAATAATAATAATAATAATAATAGTAATAATAACAATATTAATAATAATAATGATGATAATAATAGTAATAATAATAAAAATAATAGTGATAACAATAATAGTATAAAAGTAAGTTAATAATTAATTCAATAAATAAATTATTAATGTAATGAAATCAATTTAAAAATATCAGCCTCTTGGAATATGGCTGATTCTCGAATTTCGTTTAGAGTCGTCACGCTCTGGTATAGGCCGCCTGAATTACTGCTCGGTGAACGCAATTACACAACGGCCATTGATATTTGGGGTGCTGGCTGCATTATGGCCGAAATGTGGACCAGAAGTCCAATAATGCAGGTGCATTCCAAAATTTCTTCCCTTATACCGTAGTCAGTCCTGAGCGGAAATGACTGGACGGCTTCATAATCTAGAGTGAAATTATATAGAACATTTAAATCGTAATTTTATTTTTGTATTTTTAGTCGTTTTTTAAACATATTTTTGATAGTGCAACATTTTATTTTTTCCGTATCTTATTTTCAGGGGCGGATTTAGGGGGCGGGGCGGCCGCCCCCCATCGGCCCGAAATAGTGCGCAAAATTAAGCATTTTTGAGCGATTTTTAGCGATTTTCGGGTTAAAACGGCTAATTTTTCCGCCCAAGTCAGGGTTGCGCCCCCTTCCCCCTTAGGGTACCGCTACCCTTCCCCCTTAGGGGTACCGCCCTCACCTTCGGAAAATCCTAGATCCGCCACTGCTTATTTTGCTGAATTTATTCAAATATCTCGTATATTTCGTTCCTGTGAATGTGTACAGTATTTTACACCATGTTCAGCGAAATGAAGCGTTTGAGGAAGAATATTCGTGTTTGCAATAATTTCGCCATCGCTTGTCGAAATTTCTGATTAATCTCATGATAAAAATTTTTAAAAAATTTATAAACTCAAATTAAGAAAAAAATAAATGCCGAAGATTAATATTGATGATTAAGCCGTCATAAAAATTAAAACCAACCTTAAAATTGGTGATCAGCATAGAGGCACAAGATCAGGGTCGACGGCAGACGTGCACGTGGGCGAGGGGTTTGGGGTTCTGTAACCCCCGCTCTCCAGCATGGAAAAATGGAAAATTTAGTGGGGAAAATGCACGTTTTTTTTGTATTCGGCAAAGATTGTTTCCAATGTACAAAGATTTTGCGGAACGTAAAAACTGTAAAAAGGTGTCAAATTTTCCAGAAACCCAGAAATTAGATAAAGTACACTACCAAGGATCGTAAAACCCTATTTTACCACACTAAATTCGCTACGGTACCAACTTGTACACAAAAATTTGCATTTACAAAATGTACAAAGACCTTTGGGACCATCTTTGTACCTGTACAAAGGGACCTTGTACAAAAAACACTGGGAAAATGAGGCAAAATGAAAGCTGAAAACGGATGCAAATTGAACATTTTTATCAAAAGTGCTTCGAATTGACCTAAAACTGTGTAAGAACGTAGTTTTAACGCTGTTTTAGCGCTTATACCAGTTTATGAGGTCATTTTGACCCAGAAAAGCTCAATTTTTGACCCCCCAGCTCGGCCATGCTGTGCACCTATGGTCGACAGGGGGGTGAAATCTAGATCAATAAATTTATCGTTCACGCGGTTTTCGCTAGTCAAATGACGAAAATGGCCCAAATAGCCTAAATATTCGAAACGCTTTTGCGTGGTAGCACGGCGCTTTTACGCATTTTTAATTAATTTTAAATGCATTGTATCGCTTTCAACATTTACAGAATCAGAAATAAATCAATTTCGCGATAAATTTCGATTTTTTTAAATTATTTCGAAACAATTACGAGCCCCAAAATAGAAAAACAATGGGGAAAATGGAATAGGAGATGAAGGAAACGTATAGATAAAATACAAAATGAATTAAGCAGTTAACGACAGGGATGCTTAAAATCGACATTTTCACCGTGGCTCGATTTTTGGACTGAACCTGCTTTTTTAAACAATTTAGGTATTTTTTACAAATGACTAGTGGCGGACCTGTGATTTTTCTAAAGGGGCGGTGCGGTACCTTAACTTTTCCAAAAGCAGTCAAAAAATAGATCTAAAAATTTGCTCTTCCCGCGCGAAATAGCGTTTTTCGGCGTTTCCCATTGTGTTATTTTATTTAAAATCACTTTTGACGCAATATTTTTTCGGGTTTCCACAACCTTGTGCGAAAAAATCATTAAATTTCGTTGACTTTAGCGAAATTCTGTCGCAAAGCGCCGAAAAATTTGTTAAATTCGGGCGAAAAGACGTTTAGAAGCTTGCTCGATTTGGTGTATTTGTAGCATTTGATACGAAACGTCGAAAATTTTTGTTTTTTGTCTGACAATAGAAGAAAACTATGCTGAAATAGCTGTTTCTGTCGCTGAAATCGTTTTGAAACCTATTCCGTGAGCAAAAAATGGCTTCCTGATCACCAAGAAAGTAAATAAATGTCAATAATCAGTGATATCCGGCGCCAAGCGCCGTAAAAATTTGGGAAATTATGGTCGCTGACAGCCAAAAATCATTGCCAATTACACATCCATTCTTTATCTCGCCAACTATTTTGGGCGGATGGGGGGGGCGGTCGCTCCCCCCACCCCGTCCTCCCTTAAATCTGCCTCTCCTGAACAACCGTCGCGAGTGCTGCAACCGAAATTCTGATTGTTTACATTTTTAGATGGTGACCTGATCAGGCCCACATTCTGAATTCGCCCGAACGTGAGGGAGGGGTCTAGAATTAATTAATATCTCGGAAATTTCATAGGGATAGCGCGTAAAAACGCATTTTCCAACGTTTTTTAACATTCTTTATTCGCTAAATTGATATAAAATTCGAATTTTTCGAAAAAAATTTCTTTGCTCTAAATAGACTGTGAAAAGTGTCATTTTTTGGTCGCGCATGAAGCAAAACTATAGAAAATACTTCACTTAGTCGAATTTTTAGACGATTTTCTGTCAAAAATGTGCAATTTTCCAACTTTCCATACATTATCTTTATCTAAGTTGTCAAGAAACTTTTTTACCTGAAAGTGGGTGGCCGACACCTCCCCTAAACACGGTCCTGCCTGAGTCCTGCCCGACCCTAACCATACGTGCTCTTGGGAGAGGAGAGTTTGATCTCCTTGAATGGCTACTGAGCCAACAAAATTGCTGCGCCGCGACCCTCAGGAAGTACAAATTTCCCGGAAAAAATCGTGAAAATTGTGCTTCTAAAGCATTTTTTGCTTACTTTTGACTGATAAGTATAGGTGGGCGGCACCAAAGTTCTGGGGAGGGGGTGCAAAATTTTTCAAAGGTAAAAAAATAATGGTATGGCGAAAAAACACCATTTTGCATAGTTTCTCATCGAGAACTATCCATTGGCATCAAAAAATCATTGAAAACACAAAAAATTGAATTCTGGGGGAGCTATTTTGGTTTCTGGCGGGTATTTTGGTTTTTGGAGGGATTCATACCCCCCCAAACCCCACCCCCTACGCCCAGGTATGCTGATAAGTTTGAAATCATCGGCTCTTCCGGCCATACGCTCAGTTTTTAATTATATTTTTGTTCAATTTGGTCGAAGTTTTTTGAATTTATTTCGAATATTTTAACGTAAAAAAACAGTGCTTTTGATGTGTACCCATCGTTTTTTGGCTCAAAAGGGTTTTTTAAAAATTTTCCGGGGCTAACCCCCAGGATTCTATGTGCGGTTTTTTATGCCAAAATATGTTTCCTATTTAAGCGCCGTCAGAAGCATCGCTTTTTGGCGTTTCTAACGATGCGCTAAGTTTCTACAGTATAAGAATGCAAACAATCGGAATAGAAATCATATAACTTCGAATATATTGAGGAAAGCATAGTCAAAAATGAGTATACAGCGAAGCGCTGAAAATTTGGCACTGTTGAGAAAATATGTGGCTGAAAACGCTTAAAACGGTATGTTTTATACAAATTTTGGGGAACTTTCGAAAAAAATTGCGAATCTGGCGGTAGCAGTGTTTTTTTTGTACAAGGTCCGTTTGTACATGTACAAAGATAATCCCTAAAGTCGTTGTACATTTTGTACATTCAAATGTTTGGGTACTATAATATTGTACAGTAGCGATTTTTGTGTGGTAAAACAGGGGTTTCGATCTTTAATAGTGTATTTTAGCTAATTTCTGGGTTTCTGACGCCAAAAATTACTAAAAATTATCTCAAAACGGCGCGAAGCGCCGAAAAATTTGGCATTTTTCCGTTCTAAATGCTAATTTCGCTAATTTCTTAAATATGTATACATAGGACAAACAATTACTCATTTAATTTTTTTGGAATTTTTCTTCTTTTACAGTTTTTGTCTTCCCAAAAATCTTTTGTATATTTTGTACACACAAATTTTTGGGTACTATAATATGGAACAGTAGCGATTTTAGAGTGATAAAAACAGAGTTGTTCTCTCTGGTAGTGTATTTTAGCTAATTTCTGGGTCTCTATAAAAAATCACTAAGAATTGTTACAAATGGCGCGAAGCGCCGAAAAATTTGACATTCTTCTTTTTGCATTGCACTTTCTGCCATTATAAAAATATATAGAACTCAATTACTCATTTTCGCTCGAAGCGCCGAATAGTTTTGCAAATTTCAGACCTTTTCTTGCAATTTTTGTCTTTTCCAAAGATCTTTGTACATGTACAAAGACGGTCTCGTTGAAAAGTTTGTACATCGGGAAAAATCTTTACGAGTACAAAAACACTGGGCGAGAGCGGAAAAATTTCTGGTTGTGTAGAAACTTCCCGGCTGGTGAAGAAATCCCCCTTCCCCTATATCGCATACTTCTTGATAAACTCCGTTGACCACACGTGGGCATGGGGGGTCGAGGGTATGCAATGCACCCATCCCGGGAAGGCCGAATACCCCCAGGAAGCAAAATACCGTTCACCCAGAATTCAATTTTGGAAACTAATTTTTGGTTTTTCTCAATTTTTTGATGCCAATGGATAGTGCTGGATGAGAAACGTTGAAAAATTGTGTTTTAGTCATATCACTATTTTTGAGACCATTTTTTGGCCTCTGAAAAATCTTGCAGCCTGCAGAAAGAAAAATACCTTTCCCTGAATTCAATTTTGAAAAATTTTTTTGGTTTTTTCGCATTTTCTTCGATTATAATGGATAGTGCTCGATGAGAATTGTTGAAATATTGTGTTTTTTCGCCATATGTACCATGATTTTTAAATTATTTGCTGATCTTTGAAAATCTTAACACCCCCCCCAGAAAGCAAAATACCCTTTCCCCAGAATTCAATTTTAGAAATTGTTTGTTTTTTCGCAATTTTTTGGAGGCCAATGGTTAGTGCTCGATGAGAAACGTTGAAAAATTGCGTTTTTTTCGCCATACCACCATTTTTGAGACTATTTTTTGACCTTTGAAAAATCTTGCACTCCCCCAGAATTTTGGTGACCCAAACCGGTCTTTATTTTTTCCCTAAAAAATTCGACAGGGGAACCACGGAGCAAAATCAATTGACGCTGATTATGCAAATGTGCGGGAGTATCATTCCGGAAGTGTGGCCCGGTGTCGAAAAATTGGAACTTTACTTGAAAATGGCCGAAGTGGGCGAACCGAAGCACAAAAGGCGACTTAGGGAGCGTTTGAAGCCCTACGTCAAGGACCATCGTCGTTGGACCTCATCGACGCCCTGTTGACCTTAGACCCGTCGAAACGGCTCGACGCCGACCGGTCCCTCAATCACCAATTTTTTTGGGAGGACCCGATGCCGGCCCCGTTGGAACGAATGCTCAGTCAGCATACGTCGTCGATGTTTGAATTTTTGGCGCCGCCCCGGCGCCGGGCTCAGGGGGGTCCGCACAACCCCCAGCAGCAACAGCCGCACAAAGTCAACGAACAGTATCAGGATCGAGTTTTTTGACCTATTTCGTACGCATTTATTTCGGTTAAGCGTTTCGCTTGCAACCGTTCCCGGGCACAGCCGAAATTCTAGGGTCTTGAGCAGACGTGTTCTTGGGGGGAGGGTTTTGACCCCCCAAATGGCGTCGACCCCCCAGAATAGCCGATTATTCATAAAACTTGGTAAAGTCGCAACAAGTGTGCCTTTTTAGCTCATTTTTGGCTAAAAATCTCACATTTTCGGCGCTTCGCGCCCTATGCAAATTTTTTTTGACTATATTTTGTTCAATTTACTCAATTTTTTCAAATTTTTTTTGAAAATTTCTCTACGTTTTTACGTCCTAGACAGAACGAGCATTGTTTGAAACGTCGGAAAACTGTGTTTTTAATGTACCTCGTAGGCTTTTAGCCCAAAAAGGCACTTTTTAAAATTTTTTTGGTTTGACCCCCCATAATTACCATGCTGTACATGTGGACACGCGTCAAAATTATCATTTTTCGGCGTTTTGGGCGATGTGCTCTATCTTTCTAGGACGTAAAGACGTAAAAAATTGCGAAAAACGCTGAAAAATTCGGAGCGAATTGAACAAAATGCAGTCAAAAAATGAATGGGTTCAACGACACCTAATCTACGAATATTTTTTTGAAAACCGCGATTTCGTGGAGTGAAACCCTTTCTTAGGTTGGGTGTGGTGAAGAAAACCCTCGAGATATTGCTATTGCTCATCAGGCTCTATTCATTCGTAGCAAAATAATAATTAACAGACGAAAAACCAAAAGTAAATTATCTTGGGTTCCGCTTTGTTTTTTGGTCTTTTTGGGTTCTACCTCTGATGGGCCCGGGGGACGGATTTAAGACCCACCGAGAATCCAGAATAAACCCATCCTCCCAGATTTCGGCAGTAGACTACACGTGGACGTGGGGTGAAGGCGAGGCACCCCCCCCTAAGAAGGCCGAATACCTCCAGAAACCAGAACACCCTCACCCAGAATTCAATTTTTGAAATTTTTTGGTTTTTTGCGATTTTCTGATGCTGGTGGTGGAATGGAATTTTTTCACCGTTCTACCATTTTCAAGATCGTTTTTAAAGTTTGAAAACCTTGCACCCTCCTCAGAATTTTGGAGCTGCCCACCTACGCAGTAGACCCCAGAATTTAATTTAGGATCTTTTTGTCAATTTTCGCTCATCATACCCTCAAAATTTGGCTGCTGCTTATCCCATGTATGGGTTCGAATCTCGCACTCCCCCCAGAATTTCGGTGCCGCCTACCTATGGGTTCGACTCTTAGCGCTTATGTATGCTAATTCTTGCGTGTTTAGATGAGTTATTTTCTAAGCATGTTTTTTCAATCCAATACATATCGGAATTCTCGCGAGAAAGTGTAGTACATACGTACTTATAGCCTATTTCACGAAACCTTGTGCATGGAAAATCAATTTTCGGTAAGCGGGGTTGCTACAAAAGGGTTTCCCAGGCAGGTTACTGTAACAAAATTATGCACAGTCAAACTTCATAGGCTCATCACTCACTGTGCACAGTATCAGCCTGTCGCTGCAGTTTATATAGCTTTTGTAGTCGATTTACACTGATTCAAAATTCAGGATCCTTGCTCAAGGTTTCTGTAAATAGACTTACGCATTGTTTGCTATGTAGAGTATAGTAGAGTATAGTCTGTTACACTGCAAGCAGCCCATTTTCACCAAAGGTGCTAGCAGGTATTATACGATTTACAGTCTGTTTCACACAAGTCTGGGCATATGTTTTAAAAATCATCTCCGACAAAAAGCTGACAGATTGCGATTATAGCATTGATCTGATATATAATTATCGTAATTCACCGGCTTACTGCCAAAGAAAATTCCTAAAATTCTTATGCCCAATCTAATGAAACACTATAGTTTGTTAGATGAATCGTTACGTAAGCATATCACAGATATCAAGTATATTTAAAGCAACCAGTCGCTACATTAATTTATGAATGAAGAAGCCATTTGTTGATCAGTGAGAAACCAACACAGTAGTAAGAATAAACCAATACAGTAATAATACCTATGTACATTAGCGAAGATGGGTCGTTAGAAAAGGAACAGGTTATAGCATGAATCTCGAAGTCTTTGACCATTGAGGAAAGTTAGCCTCCGATTCGATTTCAATACGGGAAATACTCGCTGTTTCAACTGAAAACCTTAGTCTACAAGAGCTGTTTAAACTATAGCATCAGTAGGGATGCTGTTTTCTTTAACACTGAAAACTGATTATTATGTATGTACAAGGTGATAGAAGTTTAGAATATTTAGTTTTAGAATGACAAGTTTATTACTTCATAAAAATTAGTGAAATTTCTGTTTACTGTACTTTCAACAACTCAACCTCTAAAGTGGTGCACTGTTGCCTCTAGGTTTGCCAACCGTGGGTTTTACCTCAAATTTTGAGGTTTTTTTACGTTTGCGGTTTTTTGAGGTTTTTATTTTTTTTGGGTTTTTTGAGATTTTTGAAAAATTTTGAGGTTTTTTTCGTTTTAGTGAAAATTTGAGGTTTTCTAAAGTAAGCGAGCTAGATATCGATTACAGTTAAAATATTGTGTTAACTAATGTAGCTAATTTTAACGTCGCTTTTGCTCGTGACACAATTGATTGAATTGGAGGAACTGACACTGAAGTGAACTGCCTAAAACCTGCTAGGGAGTTACATGGTAACGCCTATAATCTCAAAGTAAGCTGGCTGGAGTACTTAATTATCAACCAACAACATCTTATTAATGCTTGTGCACAGCCAAAGTTATCAAACGTTCGTTTTTTCTGATGATGTCGTTTTTTCTGCTATACGGAAAATTAAACTATCATTATTGATTGCCCTGACGGACTTTGCGCATTTTTTGTGAAAAACTTGCTTTGTACTTACCCAGCCCTTAACCACTATTTTTGAAATATCTTTCAAAACCCATTGTATTCCTGCACCAGGCGCACCGCTAATGCTGTTCCTGTGTATAAAAAGGGCGACCGGAGTGATGCTAAAAATTGACAGGCCGATATCGTTAGTGTTGTGTTACGTGTAAGATCATGGAATCGATAATTAATGCCCGATGCAAGCACATTTACGTGAGAATAATTTGATCTCCTCCGGTCAGTTTGGTTTCCAAAAGGTAAATCGTGTGAATTGCAATTACTTAAGTGCAAAAATGAATGGACTAAATTAATTGATGAAAAACACTGTTGATGTTATCTACATTTATTTTTCTAAAGCTTTCGACACTGTAGTTCACCGTAAATTAATTTATAAACTGGAAACTTCTGGATTTTCTGGAGATTTATTGAGTTGGTTAACTTGTTTTTTGAGCGATAGGACTCAAAGGTTTGTTATTAACGGTCAGTTCTCGAGCGAAAAATCTGTCACTAGCGGTGTTCCTCAGGGCAGTATACTTGGCCCGATTTTTTTGTTTTATTCATAAATGACATCAGCGACTGCTTAAATAGCAAAGTTTGCCTTTTTTGCCGATGACGTCAAGCTTTATAATTTATCTAGCAATCACACCCAACTTTAAGATGATATCGCTAAACTCGTAGTCTGGTCCAAGGGATTGGCAGTTAAAAATTGCTACTGAAAAATGCTACGCGTTATATCTAGGTTTTGGAAATCCCAAGCATTCTTATAGAATTTCTGACCTGACTGTAGGACAGAGTGTAAATTCTGTAAAGGATTTGGGTGTTTACGTATCAAGTAAACTTGATTTTAATTTCCACTATAATGATATAACGCGTAGAGCTTATGCTAGGGCTATGCTAATATCGAAATCATTTGCTTCTAAAATGAACTAAATATGTCTAGGCTTTAATGTTTACGTCAGACCGCTTCTTGACATTGTAGCACTGTTTGGAATCCATACCGTAAGACCCATGTTTCAATGATCGAAAATGTTCAAAGGAAGTTTACACGTAAAATTATTGGATTTCGGGGACTTTCTTATGTTGAAAGACTCAGTTCCTTAGAATTGGATAGCCTGGAGATTCGCAGATTGCGTAGTGATCTGTGTATGATGTAATGATATTGAGTGGTAGATGCGTTTTGCAGCAAGCCGACTTTTTTTACTTTTTTGTGAAAACAGCACTACATGCTCAAAATTCAATGAAATGTGAATGCACTCCTTTACGGCTTGATGCTCGTGGGTATGATTTATCCAATAGGTGGATTCACGTATGGAATTTTCCTGAAGCTGTTGTAAGATCTAGTGTTGCTTCCTCCATGAAAAGTTGAAAAAGTTGATCTGGAATGTATTGCTAGGGGCGTTCTAAGTGCATAATTTATTTAGCCTGCGCGCCTACCTTCGTCTTTTGCACTAATCTCGTATAAATGTACTTTAATTAATAATTTTTGCTTTAGAATATGTGATTTTGTATGATGATTCATGTCGAATGTTTATTTATAATTGTATTTCATTGTATATTAATGTTTCTTTTCTTGTGTTCTTTTGTGCGACGAAAATAAAATATTTGTATTTGTATTTGTATACATAAAACGCGAAAAGCACAACAACAACAAGAAATTTTATTACTAACCCCAAACTGAGAAGTTCGAATTAACCTTTTTTGCTTATGTGTCTTTGTGCAGGTGCACAGAGTAGGATTTTGCTTGTTTTAACGTCAATTTTAGCTTATTTCCAATTGAATAACGTTCATACACGCATGCGTTCTGATTTCGTATATCTACCTACGTCGCATATCTATATCTATCTTCTCTTCCTGCCTCAAACATGTGTTGCGCTTTTTTAGTCAGCCTATGTTCGCAATGTAAAACTTGATTGAAAAAATGAAGAAATAAAACTGTTTTGTGAATTTCATCTTTCATCTGCCTATAAGTAAAATGGATTTTCTTTTGCGTTGTGTGCCAAACGTGGCTAAAGTTAAGAATATTGTACTTTTAGAAAAGGAGCAAAACGAATACGGAATGCCAAAATTTTTGTGCCAAACTGGTAGAACATGATAAATTGAAGCGCGTAAAAAAAATTTGGTGAAAATCTGAGCCATACTTGCAAAGTTACAGGCAACTGTCGATTTGAGTGTTGGGTGGGACGATTAAACGGCTCGATCCAAGGACTTACACATTTGTCAGAAATGAATTATATGGGCTGAAATTATAAAAAGAAGTATAGCAATGAAGGAGAAACAAGAAAAAAGGCGCGGAAAGCTGTTTGAAATTTTGAAAAACTTTTAAAAAATTTTCATTGTTTTGCATGTTTTTTCGGTCTTACTTGATAAGATAAAGGAAAATTTAAGTTTTTGCTTCTAATATATTTAGGATTAGGCTTAGTATGCCTGAAAAGGTGTTTTAAGCAGCTTAGGTCGAGGTCGCTCCCGCTCAGGTCAATGTATAGATGCTTAGGTCGATGTATAGATGCTTAGGTAGATGTATAGATGCTTATGTATAGATGCTTAGGTCGATGTATAGATGCTTATATCAACGTAAATTGGGTATCTACATGTGATTCTGCATTCAGCTGTTTGAATCTTCAAATGCTTAGGTCGAGTAGATGCTTGCATAGGCCGAGAAGAGACTAATTAACGAAACCCATAGCTTTTGTAATATTGATCATAGACGGATGAATATTTTTTTCCGCGCTTTCTATCAACATGTTCTAAGTACTGAACAAAAAAATCCGCTTGTCTGCAGTTTATTTCATAGTATCCTGAAAGTACCATATTCTTAACTTACTCCGCCAAACGTAATTATAATTAATTAAGAATAACAAATTTATCTTTGATTTTCTAATCATTCAAAGCATTTGTTGTATGCAGCTTAGAATCTCTAAATCCCTTTCACTGGAGTAAAATCTGTTTGATTGTTTGTATTGAAGGTACAATAATCTAACAGGGGTAATCGAGGCTCGATAGGGGGAGGGCACGTGACCCCCGAAATGAAATATTAGAATGATTTTTTCCTTTACTCCCCCCTCGCTTTTTAGCCAAAATCGCAAAAAATTCAAAATTATGATCAGAGTCTACTTATTCCCAAGCGCACGATTTAAACGCTCGATTTTTGGTCTTTATACAACCTAAAGCGTATTTTGCATCTATTTCTTCTGTTCTGCACAGGTTTTATGCAGAAAATGGCCTTTATTTAAGAGGGTGTCTATCTGATTCTCACCATGTTTTAGGCATCTGGGTAGCAAAATTTACGAATTGTACAGCTCTAGTGGTCGTATTGACACCACCCCCCTATTGGCCAAAAATATTTGGCGAGATAAAGAATGGATAAGCAATTTGCAATGATTTTTGGCCATCAGTGACCATAACATCTCAAATTTTTCCGGCGCTACACGCCGGATGATATTTATTAATGACATTTATTTACTTTCTTGGCGACATGGAAGCACGTTTTTTGTATTCGACAAAGATTTTTCCTGATGTATATACAAAGACTTTTCGGGACCGTCTTTGTAGATGTATAGATGTACAAAGATTTTCGGGAAGACAAAATCTGCAAAAAAGGTCTGAAATTCGCAAAAATTATCGGCGAGTAATTGTGTGTCCTATATATCTTTATAACAGTAGAAATCGCATTTCGAAAGGAAACATGTCAAATTTTTCGGCGCTTCGCGCCGTTTTAAGACGATTCTTTATGATTTTTGCCTTTATAAAACCAGGAATTAGCCAAAATACACGACCAAAGGTCGAACAACTCTGTTTTTACGACACTAAAGTCGCTACCGTACTATATCATAGTACCCAAAAATTTGTGTATACAAAATGTACAAAGACTTTTAGGGACCATCTTTGTATATGTACAAACGGACCTTGTACAAAAAAAAACACTGCCTTGAAGCCATTTTCTGTTCATGTAGGTTTCAAAACAATTTTAACAGCTATTTTCGCATAGTTTTCTTCAATTTTCAATCAAAAATTTCGATGTTTCGCATCAAATGCTATAAATACAGGAAATCAAGCAGTAAATCATGCTTCTAAACGTCTATCCGCCTTAATTTCCCAAATGTTTCGGCGCTTCGCGCCAGATTTTTGTTCAAAGAAATTTAATGATTTTTTCGCACAAAATTGTCTAGCATTTTAAAATTTTTAGAAAAAATATTGCGTCAAGTGATTTTATGTAAAAGTATACAATGTAAAACACCGGAAAAAACGCTATTTTGCGCGTTAAGGACAAATTTTTTGATCTATTTTTGACTGTTTTTGGAAAAGCTGAGATACCCCCCCCAAGGAAAATCCTAGATTCGCCACTGTTCCTATATATCTTTAAAATGGCAGAATTTGCATTTAGAATGGAAAAATGCCAATTTTTTCGGCGCTTTGCGCCGTTTTGAGTCAAGTCTTAGTAGTTTTTGGCATGAGAAACCCAGAAATTAGCTGAAATACACTACCAAAGATCGGAAACCCTCTTTTACCACACTAAAATCGCTACTGTACTGTATTATAGGCTGCGAGAACTGCTATCGACAACTCTTTAGCATCATTGAAAAAGAAATTATGATTGTTCCAAAACGTTTCGTGTAGTATTTGCATTTGTTTGATTAAAAGTTGCTTGTGCCTTACCCTTTTTCATGTTTTTATCATGATACTTCTGCGTGTATCTTGTGCGTTTAAAGCACGATTTAAAACCGGGAAATTGTCCATAAATCACCCGAGAAACCTTGGGAAAAAGCCGGGAATTTTTTTAGGAAACCAGTGGCCACCCTGAACTGAGTAAAAGCTATAAAATTAGATTTATTCAAGCAGAACCACATTAATTTGGGCTAAGCTTAAATAAAAAATAGCTACAAAGCCTGTAAACCTTATTGTACACTGTATAGAATTCATTTCTAAATTTTGAGGTTTTACCCTAATTTTTTGAGGTTTTTTTGGTTGGTTGCCTCCTTGTCCGAAAACCGGACATTTATGTCCGTTTTTAGGCTTGGGGTCAGGTTTTGTCCGGTCGAAGGTCTTGTCCGGTTTTCGATGTCCAGTTTTTTTAAGCAGTTGGTCCGCTTTTTTCCGGTCCTAAAATTTTGTGTGAACCAGGTTATTGCCATGCTGCATGTTCTTGTTTCACGTCTGCTTACTGTAGGCAGGCACCACATACCTGGCCAGTGGCCTGACTGTCTAGTAGCTAGGCTGATCATCCGCATTCCTCCTCAATATCCCTCGACCTCGTTCAACTCTAACTTCACTATTTACACATTAAGTCGAGTCAAATCGCTTGCTATTCAGTCGGTCATGTCGTGTCTTTGTACTTTATGTAATTGTGCAGTTTGTTTGTCACTTGCTATTGGTTTTTTACCTATGTAACTTTTCGCTGCTTTTCAGCAGTGGCGGATCTAGGATTTTCCTAAGGGGGGCGATATCCCAACTTTTCCAGAAACAGTCAGAAATAGGTCCAGAAATTTGCCCTTAACGCGCGAAATACCGTTTTTTGGTGTTTTACATTGTATACTTTTACATAAAATCACTTTTACCGCAATATTGTTTTCTGAAAACTTTAAAATTTTAGACAATTTTATGCGAAAAAATCATTAAATTTTTTGACTTTAACAAAAATTCGGCTCGAAGCGCCGGAAAATTTGTGAAATTAAGGCGGATAGACGTCTAGAAGCATGATTCACTGCTTGATTTCCTGCATTTATAGCATTTGATTCGAAACATCGAAATTTTCAATTGAAAATAGAAAAAACTATGCAAAAATAGCTGCTTCTGCTGTTAAAATTGTTTTGAAACCTAAATGAACAGAAAATGGCTTCCAGGCAGTGTTTTTTGTATAAGGTCCGTTTGTACATGTACAAAGATGTTCCCTAAAAGTCTTTGTACATTTTGTACACACGAATTTTCGGGTACTATGATATAGTAAGGTAGCGACTTTAGTGTGGTAAAAACAGAGTTGTTCGACCTTTGGTAGTGTATTTTGGCTGATTCCTGGTTTTATGAGGGCAAAAATCATTAAGAATCGTCGTAAAACGGCGCGAAGCGCCGAAAAAAATTTGACATTTTTCCCTTCGAAATGCGATTTCTGCTATTATAAAGATATATGCATAGGACACACAATTACTCATTTCGGCGCGAAGCGCTGAAAATTTTTGAAAATTTCAGACCTTTTTTTGCAGTTTTTGTCTTCCCAAAAATCGTTGTACATGTACAAAAGACGGTCCCGAAAAGTCTTTGTACATCGCGAAAAATCTTTGCCGAATACAAAAAAGACCGTACTTCCTAGGTCGTCAAGAAAGTGAATTAATGTCATTTATAGGTATCATCCGGGCGCCGGAAAAATTTGAGAAATTATGGTCACTCACGGCCAAAAATCATTGCAAAGAAACGCAAGTCCGGATGTCATGCATTTGTCAAGTCTTAGCTTCGGAATTTCAAATCGTGGCTAGTAGAAGGCTCAGACGGTGAGCCTCCTACTAGTCACTCAGACTTTTTGATGAAGACTTGTTTGATGCACAAAATGCGTTCAATGTGGTAGATATTTAACTGCAGTAGTTGATTTGAATAAATTTTAGCCGCTTTCTTATTTATCAACTGTATACATCATTTGTCAGGTTTTGTCCGGAATTTACCTGTGCTCTTGACCGGTTTTGTCCGATTTTAAATGTTAGTTTGTCCGGTTGGTCTTTTTAGAGTTGGCAATACTGAAGTGGTGTAACCATGCCAGGTTGGCTGTTTTCAGTGTTAGCAGGAGCAGCACCCTTTTTTCCACGTTCAGCGGTTTTTGTGAAAATTTCGAGATGTGGAAAAAATTTGGGCTTGGTTCATGCTGTGGAAAATTTTTGTAATGCAACAAAGAATGCGTTCTAGAAGGAAAAAATTCCAAAATTCCCGCGCTTCGCGCCGGATTGATTTATTATTAATGTTTTTTATTGATGTTCCCGGCGTGCCGCGCCATCGGCGCTGCGCGTCGGGAACGTCAATAAAAAAGATTGAAAGTTAATCAATCCCGGAAAATGTTTGGAATTTCAACCTTCTAGAACGCATTTTTGCATTAAAAAACTTTTCTAAAAGCCCAAATTTTTTTTACATCTCGAAATTTTGGTTCACGAAAACCCCTAAATATGGAAAAAACGGTGTTCTTGCCGGATTGATTTAATTTTATTTTTTGGTGTTGATGTTTAAAACGTGCCACGCTGATTTTAGCACTTTTGTCGATAACTTGCTTCGGAACTTTACTATGATTGACGATCTTCATCTTCTGCACAGATTTAGAGACATTTTTTGTAATGCGAAAATATGTTTTTAGAGATGTGAAATTCCGAAATTTCTGGCGCTCCTCGCGATTTTGATAAATTATTGAGTTTTTATTCTTTGATGATGAGACTCCAGAAATCGACTGAAGCGCACTAGTGAAGGTTTGAAAACGCAGAGATAGAACATATTACTTATCGTTATAGTCATTGCAATACACCGAATTAATGACTAAAGTATGTGTAAAAACTCATTCTGGGTTTCGCTATTTTATGTAGGAAGAACTTTCTGCAAAAAACGTCGGCTTTTCAACATACAGCGCTCAATTTTTATACATTTTTTAGACCCTCTAAAATGTGAACCAAAATTCGAAATATATAGTATAAATTTCGTGTATGTTTCACATGTTAACCAAATCGCTAGGAAAAAACGGTCTCCATACGGCTCGAAATTTTAGAGAATCCCGGTCATTTGGAAGGAGTAGGGGGGGTTAATGATCTCCAATTTTTGACCAAAATACGCCTATAAACGGCCAAAAAATTGAATTTCTCCCAAAAATGGGGGGCCGTGTTTTTTTTATGCAAGGTCCATTTGTACATGTACAAAGATGGTCCCCGAAAGTCTTTGTACATTTTGTACACACAAATTTTTGGGTACAAAAATATAGTACAGTAGCCATTTTAGTGTTGTAAAAACAGAGTTGTTCGACTTTTGGTAGTGTATTTTAGCTAATTTATGGGTCTCTAAAAGCAAAAATCACTAAGAATTGTCTTAAAACAGCGAGAAGCTCCAAAAAATTTGACATTTTTCCTTTTGAAATGCAATTTCTGCCATTATAAAGATATATAGAACACACAATTACTCATTTCGGCGCTAAACACCGAAAATTTTCGCGTATTTTAGACTTTTGCAATTTTTGTCTTTACAAAAATTTTTGTACAAGTAAAAAGACGGTCCTGAAAAGTCTTTTGTACATCGGGAAAAATCTTTGTCGAATACAAAAAAAACACGGGAGGGGTCAAAAAATTTTTGGCTTTGGGGATGGGGGTACGTCCGACTTTGGGTAGGGGATCCCCTTATCCCCCTGTCACATGTGTGACCATTTCTCTACCTTTGGGGTCAAATGCCAACGATAATTTTGCGGTGTGGAGAAAATTGCAAGCTTGGTTCACATTGTAGTAATTTTTTCGTAACTTTTACTACAAAAACGCACTCCAGGTGAAAAGCGAAATTTTACGATTTTGGATCGGCCACTTACTGCACTTTTGTTGGCGGTTTACTCCAAGCAGGACTAAATCCAGAATTTTGTTTCAGGGTGTTCGACCAAAAATTTTTTTCAAACAAGGGGGACCAAAGGATGAATTTCGGTTTGCAACTTTTGAATTTTGCTACCCGGATACCTTATATACGGTGGAAAACTATTGGAAACCATCTCTTTTAGAGCTAGGGGCACACGTGGGCGTGGGGGATATGCAACCCCTCAGAAGTTGAAATACCCCCCCCCCAGAAATCGAAATACCCCGCCCCCCCCCGAATTCGAATTTTGAATTTTTTTGCTTTTTTAGCGATTTTTTTGATGTTATTGGATAGTGCTCAATGAGAAACGTCAAAAAATGATGTTTTTTCGCCATACGACCACTTTTAAGACCATTTTTTTACCTTTGAAAATTTTTTCACCCCCTTCCCCAGAATTTCGGTGCTGCCCACCTCCTGAGCATAATTCGGGGCAGAGCCCGAAAAACTTTACAAAAAGAGCACTTCCATTTTAAATCATAGCGTTAAAGTTTTTACGAAACCAACCGAATCACGGTTCTGAATTCACAAGGGGACCATACGATGAATTTTAGTTTGCAAATTTTGCTACCCGAATACCTTAGATACAGTGAAAATCCCATCTAAATCATCTTCTTTAGGGTGGGGGCCGGGTAGTTCTGGGGTGGCGCGCTCAAGCGCTCCCAGCGGGGTCCAGGGCAGAGCTTCGGAAAATCTTGTAAAAAGAGCTTTTCGATTTTGAGTCGTGATGTTGAAATTTTTACAAAATCAGCCAAATTACGGTTGTGAATTCACCATAAAAATGGTCAAAGTTCATCAGCAAATTCATAATCATTGCCAAAAAATTGCCGTTATTCTTGCTTCTTGAAAAAATCATTTTCTGCATAAAAATTGTGCATAACAGAAGACATAGATACAAAAATACGCTTTAGGTCGTATAAAGATTATAAATGGAGTGTTTAAATTACGCGATTGGGACTAAATAGACTCTAATTATAATTGCGAAAATTTTTTGCGATTTTTGGCTAAAAAAGCAAAGGGGGAGTAATGGAAAAAATCTTTCTTACATTTCATTTCGGAGGGAACACTTGCCCCCTATCTTCTTTTGGATACGAGCCTGAGAACAGAAGACATAGACTCTAAGATACTTGAACTCGATGAAAATGTATTGGAATTTTATCAATTAATGTTATTTTAGAGTGTGTCGAAAAGAACGACTGGTCTGATCATGTGCGCAAAATTACTTATTTTCGATGTTACTCATCAGGTTTTTCAAATATTTGAGTAACTAGTGCCTATGTCGGCTGACTGTGTTGTAGGTTTCATAGGACTAAACTAACCCCTTCTTTTTTATTGCCACATTAGCTTTTAAAGTATGCTACTAATTTAGATCTCTAGTCTTACTCATATAATTCATTTTGTGCTTCCTGATGTGCTGTTATTCATACGCCCACAGATCAGCAGACGTTTTGCAATTTTAGCTGTATCTTATATCGTCAATTTTGTATCTGATGCAATGTTGGTGATTGAATTGTGTTTAGTTTATTAATTCCAGATTTATCATGCAGGTCAGGTTTACTATGTGTTCATCTTAGTAGATGCTTCCTTGGTTTCATATTTACTTGATGTTCCTATTTCGATATCATGTCTGTTTTACTTATCACCTATGTAATGTGTTCCTAATTCAATTTTGTAGTCTTAAAGACTGCGGCGAGCAAAGCAGTGCTAGTCATGCGAAAGGCCTTTCGTTTATTCAGATTACAAATGAATCTTCCATCGCTATTCCGTAGCAAGACTTTACCTCCTAGAGTCTGCACCCAATTATTGCGCCTATATTCTGCATCTGGATCTGATCAGATAAATAAAGTTAGGTTAAATCTCGTTTTTTATTCAATTTATTTTCTTGAGAAATTATCTGGGCATGTCCCGCTTCTTTATTATCTGCTGCCATCCTTAGATGAGCGGGCAGCACCCAAATTTTGGCGGCTCCGGGTCGGGTCCGAAAATGTTTAAAGGTCAAAATGGGATTGAAAAAATGGTGAGGCTGATTTTTTTGCATCAAATAAATCGCTAAAGAAACGAAAGCATTGTAAAAATTTATTTATCTATAGGGGTCCTAATCCACACATGAGCGTAGTGGGACTGGAGTAAGAACTCCCAGATATGCACAGCATGGGAATTCTGGGGGAGCTGAAATTTTAAAGTGCCTTTTTTGGGCCTAAAAATGATGGATGCTTAATATTCTATAGAGCATTAAAACAAAAAAAATTGAAAAAAAATAAAAAAAGTCGAACAAATTGAACAATATATATGTAGGTCAAAACGTGAGTATATGGCGCGAAACGCCGAAAATTTGACATTTTTGAGCAACTAGATACGTCTCAAAACGCTTAAAAAAAGCACTTTTTACGAATTTTCAGGAGAATTTTGGAAACTTTTGAAAAAAGAGGTGGAAAAGTTTCTGCGGGTGGTGAAAATTTTTCTCGAACTTCCTTTCCAAGATCATGTAATATATGCCCGCTCCGAGAATGCGGTAGATCTTAAAAAATTGATGAGCCCTGAATTCGATTTTTGGCATGTTTCTTGGGATTCTTGTTATTTTTAAACCACTCAGACCCCTCCTCATAATTTGGTCGCTGCCCTTGTGTGGCCTTGTCCAGCCGGACCCCTTGTTGATGTGTTACTATCTATTTAAATATTTATCGTTTATCAAAGTAGAATGCTTAGATTCCATTCTTGTTTTGCTCTAACATTGCTGAACTTAATAAATGTTATACTACATTTTTGGTAGATATTCAAAAGTGTACCTACATACTGCTTGAAAGTTGTAAAATTTCAGAAATAGCCCAAGAAAAATAATAAAGAAATATGCAAAAGAAAATGGAATACATGAAAATATGAAAAAATATTAAAAAAATATAGTCATGGCCTCTAAAAAAACCACGTTTCATGTTTTTTGCATATATTCATTGTGCAAGCGCCCCAGTCTAGAAACTTATATAATCAGAGCAATGTCCCGTCGATGCTCCATCTTTCGCCACTTAGCTCATTTCATAGATCCCTTTAGTCTTGGAGAAAAATCGATCAAAGTCAAAACTAAAAAAACCAGCAAATTCCATTTGGGAAGCTAAAAAAACCATAGGAAATAAAAAAACCACCCCCAAAATGTTATGCAGAATTGTGTGGTTTGCAGCGTAAAATACTTAGTTGACCTTACATGATCATATTTTATGAAAAAGAATTCATTTTTTACGATATTTCCGTTCATTTTATCACATTAATATAAAAATCAATAATTTTTTTGAATTTTATTAAAAGTTCTATAAATTTCACAAATAAAGTCTTCAAGTGATAAAAACAACTCTAGGTAAGTCTCTTCTACATCCTTTGCAAGAAATCAGTGCAAAATTATGCAACTTGATGAAAAGTAATTTCGTTGCCATGGCAACGTATACTAAGCATTGGTCTTTTTTCAGGTTACAGTGATTTTTTTAGGTTTCAATCGAATTTTTTGGCAGTTTTTGGGAGTGATTCCCTTTTTTGTGAAAAATAAATATCAGGCATCATGTAAGGTGCTACGAGGCACATTCCTGCTAAGTTTTGTAAAAGTTGGCGCTGGTTTTTCTAGGTTACAACTGGTCTTTTTAGGTTTGACTTCGAAGGTATACTGTAGCTATGTGGATGACATTGGACAACTAAATTTTTTTCTGACATTGGTCTGCAAGGGAGCCTGACGTGAAAACATAAAAGATTCCAGCAAATATGAATATGGGTAGAAATACTGATCCTCAAAAGTGCTTTGAAAAAATTATATAAACGGCAATTTTTAGGGACTTTTCGACATATTTATATCTCAAGTTTCTGAATGATCCGGAAAGAGATCAGGAGTCAGTCATCTTCTTTTGATTATGGACAAAAGGATGGGTTTTTTAGGTTACAAATCGACTGGTTTTTTTAGAGGCCAGCACTATAAATAATTTAACAACCTTTCCCATATTATATTTATTTACCCTTGACTTTATAGTTCATTTCATTTGACTGCTGTTCTTTAGTAAATTTTTTCATGGATGCAGTAATTATTTTCAGGCTATTCCTTTTTACATTGTTCATTTAAATTTTTTGTTGGTTGTTCTTTTTTGCAACTTTGTAGATTCGGTTTGTTTTTTATTGATTGATTGGCTGTTGGTTGGTTTGTTGCACAACTAAATAAATGAAAGGTGAAATCAGAGGGAAATGAATAATTTACTAATATTATGCTGATAATGATGACTGATGCATTTTTATATTTTGAGTGGTCTTCGAGTTCAGGCGGCGTGTAAAAGCTCAGAATTTTCGCTGGATTAGTCCGAATTTCAGGGGATACACACACCGTCATGATGACCCATTCCTATTTTGGAGGCACCAGCTAGCGTCAATTTTGGGGGACTAAGTCCAAAAAAGGCCAAAAATAGCACAAAATAACGTTGAAAAAGTCCTATTTTTCCGATTTTTCTGAATTTGGTGGGGGAGGGGTTCCGGACCACGCGTGGACGCGTGAAGGGAGGTTTGGGGGTATGCAACCCCAGAAGTTGGAATACCACTCAGGAATCAAAATACCTGCCCCTTTTGCTTCTCTAGCGATTTTTTGATGCCGTTGGATAGTGCTCGATGAGAAACGTTCAAAAATGGTGTTTTTTTCGCCATACGACCACTTTTACGACCATTTTTTTGACCTTTGAAAATTTTTTCACTCCCCCAAAAATTTTTTTTAACTCCCCCCAGGATTTCGTTGCTGCCCACCTATGGTCCGGCGCTTTCACCTGGAATAGATGCATCCTTATCTCCTCCAGTATTCTAATATTCAAATGAACTCGGTTTTAGGATGACTCCAAGATCAACATTACTTTCGTATTGGCCGATGGAACAAGGCATCCGGTTAAAGCCAAAATTGGCGACACTTTGCTCGATGTTGTTATAAATCATAACGTGCCTATAGATGGATTCGGTACATACTCGTACCAGTTTATTTTATATCAAATTTAGCTTTTTTGACACAATCTATGTTCTTATTATTTAAAGTCAATTTTGATTTAGCATTTTAAATTTATTACTCTATCATAATAGCAATTAGTAAGTCCGCCACAACGTTCTGTTATTACATGTGTATGAGCTGGCCCCTATTCAGGGGGCGGGCGGAAGCGCCCCTCGAAAATAAAAATTAATTTTCGAAACATACAAGGTATCCACAAAGGGAAAGATAAAAAATTCTCGAAGTAGGTCTATAAACACCACTTCAAATTCTTTTTCGTTTGTAAATCACAAAGAATAAATATAAAGACGGAAGCCAGGAAATGAATATTATTCGTTGATTGAGTGCTGAGACATCAGTTGGTGTTGATTATTTAAACGATATATTTGTGTAATACGAGCAAACCTGGGCGTGGGGGGTTTGGGGGTATGCACCCCCTCCGACGAGAAACCAGAATACCCTCCCCCAGAAACCAAAATACTCCCCCAGAATTCGATTTTTGAAATTTTTTGTTTTTTTTTCGCAATTTTTTGATCCCAATGGATAGTGCTCGATGAGAAACGTTGAAAAACGGTGTTTTTTCCGTCATACCACCATTTTTATGGCCATTTTTTGACCTTTGAAAAATCTCGCACCCCCCAGAATTTTGGTGCTGCCCACGTATGAATACGAGCATGAGATGAAGTGAAAATTTTCTAAATTTTTTCCTCGAAGTTTTTCTTAACTCATTGCATAGAGCTCGTCAAGACACGCTCAAAAATGCCTTTATTTTCGCCCATATCCCAATGGTTCTCGAGATATCTGACCTCAAAATTTTCGCTCCCCCCACCTGAAGCGAAATCCTGGATAAGGGCTTGTGTATAAGCTTTGGGTTTCAAGCTGACCTGTCTTAGATTTTTTGGTCGGTTGAAAGATCAATTGACTTGTTTTTTTATCGAAAATTCTTCTCTTCACTGATCACTTTGACGCAAAAAGAACTGAGTGCTGGCGTAATTTACATCATAGGTGGGCGTCACCAAATTTCTGGGAGGGGTGCAAGATTTTTCAAAGGTCAAAAAATGGCCTCAAAAATGGTGGTATGGCGAAAAACACCATTTTTCAACGTTTCTCATCGAGCACTATCCATTGGCATCAAAATAATTGCGAAAAAAACAAAAAATTTCAAAAAATTGAATTCTGGGGTTTGGTTTCTTGGGGTATGTTGATTTCTCGGGGTGGGGGTGCAAACCCACCAGCACCCCTTCCACGCCCAGGTGTGGTACTGATGTAATTTACACTCATTGGCTAAATATTGTTTGTTAAGTGTAATCAAATAATTGTTAAATGTGAGTACTGATTTTCGGATTTTTGTTATTACCAGTCGAATTTATAAAGTTGATACATTTTGTCGGCTTAAGTTGGAAACTTTTTGGGCCCTTAGGTGCTTGTGAAGGGACGCTTGCTTGTTCCACTTGCCACGTTGTTTTAAACAAAGCCGACTTTGATCGCATACCTAATAAGCCCCTCGACGAAGAGATGGACATGCTTGACTTGGCATACGGATTAACCGATACGTAAGTACGACACGTGGGCGTAGGAAGGGTTGGGGTATGCACTCCCCAGAAGGTCTAAGACCCCGCAGAAACTAAAATACTCCTCCCAGAATTCAATTTTTGAAATTTTTTTAAATTTTTTTTCGCATTTTTTTGATGCCAACGGATAGTGCTCGATGAGAAACTTGAAAAATTGTGTTTTTTTGCCATACCACCATTTTAAGGGCCATTTTTGACCTTTGAAAAATCTTGCTACACCCCCTCCCAGAATTTTGGTGCCGCCGCCGCCCACCTATGGTCCGAACCATAATTTTGAGCCATTATATACGATTACCTATATATACCTGTATAATATTTGGGATGGGCGACGACGGAAAATGGATTTTCTCGTGCCAAACTCTGTAATCCTTTGAGTTTCGTTAATGTTGATTCGTTCGTATTATTTGAAACCTTGCCAACCTGGCATAGGGCACAGTACTAAGCACAACGGGACGGCCAAGTTTGGATGTTTGGATGGGGATCATAGGTGGGCGGCACCAGAGTCAAAGGTCAAAAAATGACCTTAAAAATGGTGGTATGCACACCTGGGCGTGAGGGGTTTGGGGGGTATGCACTCCCCCACGAGAAACCAAAATACCCTCCAGAAATCGAAATAACCCCCCAGAATTCGAATTTTTGAAATTTTTCTCTCGTTTTTTCGCAATTTTTCGATGCCAATAGATAGCGCTCAATGATAAACGTCGAAAAATGGTGTTTTTGCCGCCATATCACCACTTTTAAGTCCATTTTTTGACCTTTGAAAAATCTTGCACCTCCCCACAGAATTTTCTTGCTGCCCACGTATGGTGGTATGGCGAAAAAACACTATTTTTCAACGTTTCTCATCGAGCACTATCCATCAGCATCAAAAAATTGCGAAAAAACAAAAAAAATTTCAAAAATTGAATTCTGAAGATATTTTGGTTTCCGTGGGGTGCATACCCCCAAACGCCCCCCCCCCCAACCACGCACATAGGTGGGGATCCCTCTGTTACATGTAAAATATGTGGCGAGTGAGGGATTGGATCCAAACTCTGTGATCAATGAGGGACGATTTGCTATTTATTGTCCGAAAATGTAGCGAACCAAAAATCGCTCGTAGTTTCTGAATTTTAGGACCTTTAGTGAGAATTGTCTCTCATATACATAATTGAGCAACGCGTTAATTCTGGAAGGTCTCCGGGGAAGTGGATCCAAAAATTTTCAAAGTCAAAAAGTGCCGAAAACTTGATCTGGCAACAAATCCTTTTTCCACTGCGGTTCGCATCGAGCTATGTATATTCATCGGTAGGGGCGCAACCAGGATTTTATTTCGGGGGGGGGGCGAAGTTTTTGAAGTCTTATATCGCGGGAACCATTATGAGATACGCGAAAATAATGGCATTTTTGAGCGTTTCTCGACGAAATCTATGTCATGGTAAAAAATTAGAAAAAATTGATTAATTTTTTTTCTTGATTTCAAAGTTGGATATCAAAAATCTGTTTGACTAATTTCTTGATATCAGGTTAAAGCTTGACTCCAAAACATTTCGAAATTCATGTCTTTGCATTTAATTTTGCGGTTTTGCAAAGAAAACTAATGAAGAAAATAATAAATCGGCGCGAAGCGCCGATGAATTTCTGCAATATTCGCTATTTTCAAGTCAAATCTGGGCTTCTAAGGTAAGAAATGAGATATGAAATAAGAAATCCGGCTCGAAGCGCCCGAAATTTTTGAGTTCACTAGCTCAAAAGTGTTCTAGAAACGCGTTTTTGCTGTCCTTTCAGTAGACTTTGAGAATTTTTAATTTTTTTCTTCTGGGGGACCCTTGTTATTTTTTCATTCCGGGGGTGGAGCGCCCCCTCCCGCTTCCGGCTGGTTACGTCCCTGTCCATCGGTGTAAAATCGAAAAAAAGCTTTTAACAATCTTTGTAGATTTGATTCTGGGGTCTTTCCAATTTGAAGGGTAAGGGTCGACCGACCCCACCCCTCCTCCCCCTCTCACCCCATCCACATGTGGTACCCGTCGTCATTTTTTTCTAATGCCAGCTTGTAAGCTATTTCATCAAGTTTTTATGTTTTTTGTCTAAATTGTCTCTTGGCTTTGAAACCTAAATTTATCTGGGTACTTACTAGTGATGTCCTGGGCACCGGCACCGGCGCCGGTGCCTAAGCACCGGCACCGGGCCGGTGCTAGGCTGGTACCGGCGCCGGTGCCGGTGCTAGATAAAAGAGAAAAAATTAGTGTAAAAAGAATAATTGAAGCTCATTTATCACCAATTTAATGAATAAAGGCGCAAAAAGGTAGCATTTTGTTAATAAAATCTTCTGATTAGCATAGTGAAGCATTTTGACTGAACTTCAGAACAAGTCTTCGAGCTTTAAAAATGAATTATTCATTTAACGAAACACATCTTATTGAAAACATCAATTAACAGCAAGAAGCGTGGACACTAATAAATAAAGTAAATTAAAATTAAAAACATCGACATATAGAGTGGAAAGTTCTTCTAATTCTACCATCTGTAGGCAAGAAGGATGAGTAATACAGAGTAGTTTTCAACTTAATTTCATCAAATCCATTTTTATTTTTCCATTTCGTGAGCAGAAGACCGTAAAACGCAGCTAGAATTTTAAAATAGTTTTTATGCAAAACTTTTTCCTGCAAATTATTCAGAAAAAGCTTGTTAAAACTTTGTAAATGAACTTCTATGTAAGTCTTTTGCATTACTAATATATCCCATGTTTGTTTTCAGAGGCTTTTGAAAATGTGAAATGATAAACTCAAATAATTTAACCTCAAAAAGTTTTTGTGGCTATTTTCATGTTTGTTTCTTACTAGTTGAATATTTAACTAATGCACTAAAACCAAATTTCGATTTGACTAAAGAATCAACTACTGCACAAGCCAATCTTGATTGCGCTACACTTAAACTTATAATACACTATTTAACTTTTATTTTTCTTCGAATTTCAATTTTATTACAATTTTTTGTTTGTTTAATGCTTAAGTGAGAAAATTAATATGTATTCATAAATTAAAAATAATGAAGTCGTTACTAGCCAAATGAAATTTTGCCCTTAATATGTATATCCGGTGAAAAATAGGTACAAATTTAACCCTTTTTGAAGAAGCATAGTACACTATATAATATGCTAATGTAGCACCGGCACCGCCACCGGCGCCGGTACAAGGGGTACCGGCACCGGCACCGGTTAAAAAAGCGGCACCGGGACATCACTAGTACTTACCTATATACCTATAATACCGTTTAGCTCAAGACTGGGCTGTCAAATTACGCTAACGAAACAGTTGGATGGACTTGAGGTCCAAATACCAGCTGCAACATACGACGTCAGGGGCAGCTGATTAGATTTAATTGCTGTTTACTTTTTATAGATCTGTTTATATTAAAAAAAGACGTCTATAGCACATTGACACGGCATACTATAGTGCTCGCCATGAAAGTTGACGCAGCATTATTGTAAGACTAATGTTAGATAATACGTCGTGAGCGCCGCACTTTGTTCATTATTCTGTATCAACTTGTTTTTTTATTATAGGATATTATTCCCTAACATGCCGTTAATGCGGCGACACAGATGGAGCAGTTTAGCTAGCATCAAGAAAACGAAGCACGCACGTGAATGGCGTGCGCTTACAACGGCATTCACGTGCGCGCTTCTTTTTCTTGACGCTATTAATAGCTAAATTGTCCCATCTGCGTCGCCGCATTAACGGCATGTTAGAGAATATCCTAACAAGGTGATACAGAATAATGGACAAAGCGCGGCGCTTGTGACCATACATGGGCGTGGGGGGTTTGGGGGGTATGCACCCCCCAGAAGTTGAAATACCCCCCCCCCCAGATTTCAAATTTTGAAAATTTATTTTTGCTATTTTAGCGATTTTTTGATGCCATTGGATAGTGCTCGATGAGAAACGTCGAAAAATGTTTTTTTCGCCATACGAGTACGACCACTTTTAAGACCGTTCTTTTACCTTTGAAAATTTTTTCGTCCCTCCCCCCAGAATTTCGGTGCTGCCCACCTATGCTTGTGACGCATTATCTAACATTAATCTTATAATAATGGTGCGTAAACTTTCATGGCGAGCACTGTAAGTTCGGACGTTTAAAATTCGAAATTACATAGGTAAGTACATGCAACTGGAAACAAACACAACCATTTGGTTGAAAATTCAACCTACGTGCTATTCAGTGATAACCTACTCACAACAACGTACGTGGACAGGAGGGGGAGTCAAAAGTTAGAAAATATGTTAAAACCTCGTTTCTTGGGGGTTAAGCGATTTTTTGGATTGGTCTGCCTGTTTTTAGGGGGCCTAAATCCCCGTATGGTTGTGCACTCATAATACATATGTAAGAAGGTAAATAGGTACCAACTATAGGTGGGTGGCACCAATATTCCGGATTGCAAGGTGTTTCAAAGGTCAAAAAATGGTCTTAAGAACGGTGGTTCGCACACGTGGGCGTGGGCTTTATGAATCCCCCAGAAATCAAAATGCCCCCAGAAACTAAAATACCACACATAATTCAATTTTTGATGTTTTTTTTTCGCAATTTTCTGGTGCCAATGGATAGTGCTCGATCAGAAGTTTTTCAAAAACGGTGTTTTGGCCATACCACTATTTCTAAGGGCCATTTTTTGACCTTTGAAAGATTTTGCACCCCCCCAGAATTTTGGTGCCGCCCACCTGTGGTGATATGGCCAAAAAACGTCTTTCAACGTTTCTCATCGATTACTGTCCAGTCCATTGGCAACACGAAATTGCGAAAAAAAGAATTTCAAAAATTGAATTCTGGTGGGGGTATTTTGTTGTCTAAGGGAGGGGTTATTCGGACTTCTGGAGAGAGTGCATAACTCCCGAGCCCCCCACGCTCAGGTGTGGGTCGCACCTACCTAATTTGTACTGTGTAGCGTCAGTGTTGGATCAGGCCCCACTTTAAAAGTGAAACGGAGTTTCATGCAAGGGAACGTCACCAGGGGGACTGTACTGTAGATGCACAGCAGCGCCGATTCGATTTTTTAGCTAAACTGACCTCAATAAGCATAAAAATAGGTAAGGTACGAGTACATCATTCCGGTTTCTCGTGTCGGCTATATGTAGATAAGAATCAGTCAAATTCTGGGGTTCGATGGAGCAAGATCGCCATAATAGCATCCAAAAATTCAGCTGTCGACCATACATGGGCAGCGACCAACTTCCAGAGGGTACCGGTAGGGCAAAATTGCCAAAAGCAGCACCGAAATTCAAATCCGGGGGTCTGTCGCTTTGGGGGTCCAGACCATACGTGAGCAGCGCCAAAATTCTTGGGGGAGGGGTGCAAGGTTTTCAAAGGTCAAAAAAATAGTCTTAAAAATGGTGGGATGGCGGAATCACACCAGTGTTCAAGGTATCTTATCGAGCACAATCCATTAACATCAAAAAATTGCGAAAAAACAAAAAAAATTCAAAAATTGAATTCTTAGGGGGGTATTCGGCGTTCTGGGGGTGCATACCCCCACGCCTAGGTGTGGTCGCAGACCCCGTTCATGTAAGCTACCGCGCCCTCATACCCATGTGTGCTACTGACCACACGAGAGTATGGTGGTGAACTGGACCCTTCCGCCGAATTTTTTCAATTGTTTTGGAATTTGAGCCAGTTTTACATTACCCATATTCCTGAATTCAACTGCTGCCGATGTATGCTGCTGGCCAGGCTGACCCCCGCTAAAGAACTTCCGAGTCGACGCGCCAGAATTTTTGATTTTCCAAAAAGATAGCAGTAGTAAGTGACGCCCGTATGGCGTCAGCTACAGGGAGATAGGCAGCTGTGTAAGCATAGGCAACTACGTCACATCATAGCTTTTCGCCAGTCGACCAAAAATATGATTCATAGGGCTCGCTCGCTAACGTCATAGAAAACGCGCTCGCTCGCTAACGTCATAAAAAACGCGCTCGCTCTTTTTTAATTAAATCTTAAACATTTCCAGCATGAAACGCACTTTTTTGAAAAATTTATGAACGGCATCTTCGCTTTTAAGACCAACCATTAGAACAGTACCGGTGGTAAAAATTAAAGCCGTAGCATGAGGGAAAGTTAATTTGGCGGCCGGAAATAATTCAGGCTCTAAGTGCACAAACTTTTTATGCATCCGCGCAAAACCAGCAATGTTTATTTGACTGTTCATTTGACCCGTTCCTACTACATTATGTACTTTTAACTGCAAAATTTGTAAGGTGTAGCCGCTCTGTTGTAAAAAAGCGCACATTTTTTCATTCGCTAGCTTGTTTTCGTGTATGCTCTTTGTGCCTACACAAACCAATTTTCCAGAACTAAACAATAAACCAGTACTCTTTGGCTGCGTTATTTTAATAATTAAACCATTAAACTTTCTTGGATCGTATTTGACGCCCTCACATGTTTTTGCAATTTTATACAAGTCTAAGGGTTTGCGAGACAGACGACTTGTTGAAACGACGTTCACAATTGTAGCCATTTTGAATAAAAATGAATAAAAACGCAAGTATTTATAGCTTCAGAAAAACGAAGTCTTGACTTTACGAAAATGTAACTTGATAATCACTTTTCCAGAAATAAACGGAATAAATTCATCTGAATCATCTTTAATGTTAATTTCGATACTCAAAATGTCCTTAACAAGAATAGGGACATAGTGGGGGTAGTCGAATGTTTTGTCAATAATGTTGGGATAGGAGCCCTCTACATTTACGATTCTTAACAAGGGAGTCGAAATGTCTCCAACAATTTGTGGTTCCAAAATATTTGCATAAATGTACAATACTTCAATGCCTCCAACGTGCATGTTTGGTTCATTAACGCCCCATGCTGATTTTGTTATTTTGTCATCTTGAAACCCTAAAATTTTGGTTATTCCTGGTGGTAATGTTACTGATTTTACAAATTCACTGTACACTATTGTTTGTACTCGTTTTATCGTACTAAAGTATTTAAAAAATATTCCCTTTTTCACAATTTCGCCCCCATTTAGAAGACAGAATTGCATCGTCTCAACGAATTCATGTATTGAGTCGTAACACCCTAGCGGTATCTTAATTACACGATCGTCGTCATCAACGTCTGTTATATGAATATCAGTTTTTTCAGTTTTTAGCGTTTCCCAATTGTGTGGGTAGATTAGCTGACATAGACCACATTCCCAATCTCCAGTTTAACTTAATTTTTGTGGTAAATGTACGGTAAATTCAGACGGGGTATTTTGCTTATCGTTAGCAGTGTTACTGGGTAAAGTTACATACCCCAAAAGTGTCTTCAAAGTTAGTTCTCGAGTATTGTTCTTGCTTTGCAAGAACTCTCGCAGTATAACAATGTCAAATTATTATGGGTCCCAGGTCACTGCGGCATTGAGGGCAATGAATTTGCGGATCATGCTGCAAAAATGGGATCAGCACGTAAGCATGTTGGCCCAGAACCGGTAGTTGCTGTCTCCAGAGCTGTTGCTAAGGCTGACATCAACAGCTGGGTCAGGGAACAACATGTTCAATATTAGAGTGAGCAAAAGACTTGTCGTCAGGCCAGATCCTTTATGGAGAGGCCATGCAAGAAAATAGCCAGCTCCTTGATCAGCTTAGGTCGTAAGCTGCTTAAGACAGTAATAGGTCTCTTAACTGGACACTGTCCCCTCAACAGACACCTATGTACTAGTGGGTTTTCTGACAACCCCAAATGCGCTAAATGTCTGCTCACAGAAGAGGATTCTATCCACTTCCTTTGTCACTGCCCTGGGTTTGATAAGTTGAGAGCTAGGTTCTTCCATGCTCCACATATTGAACCCTCGGCAGTTCTACGAGAGCCCGTTGCTCAACTTTTGGGGTTTATTAAAGCCTCAAAACGTTTGTGCGACTAGCTCTCAAAAGTTTCCGTGGGGTACACAATGGGCTTCTTAGCCTGCGTGAAGGGCTTTCGCCCACCCCTTTATCACTATCACACACTGGGTAAAGTTACATAAAATTGATCCATTGTTGAGCAATTTGATTAACAATAAAATTATCATCTATTGCTACAGTGTGATCTTAATAGACCATTTACAAAACCGTTACAAATTCATCAGCACTAAAATTAGTTTCATTGGGACACCCCTGCAGCGCCATACTAAAAAATATACGCACAATTGCCCACACGTTGACGTTAGAGGTTTTTGCACGCATTTTTTATTACATTTTAGATTCTGTGCGTATTTCAATACATACTTACGCGTTTTTTCGCTAGGCGGCAGGCCATAGCTGTCAAAATATTCACATTTATCGTACGCATCAAAAAGCATGCATACCCAATGGGACCCGGGCATATTACTAGGGTCCATATTCATTACTAATGCCGCTGGTTTACTAAAAATAACTGGCAGCTTATTGCATGGAAAAACTCCACACAAAATTTGACCAACAGCTTGGTCGCTTTTTAAACATTGGTCAATTGAATAGTATTCATTTTCTTATGCTGTATAGTCAAACAATACATTACGGTGCTTATCTAACATTACTAAATTGTCAAATTCGGCGTAAACTATTACTTCTACGCCAGTATCGGGAATTTTTTCTGCAAAAGAAATTTCAATGCGAGTCGTGCCCTCCTTAATTAGATCCCAGTGCGCACCATCATCTTCATCAGGAGTGAGATCAAATGCAAAAAAGCACTGACCCTCTTTGAACCCTTCTCTAGTTATACCATTGCCTTTGTTGTCTCTAGCAATGTCTGGCGTCTCAAAGTTGATCGAATGCTCGCAGAAATTTTCCCTTTTTAAAGTCAATTTCATAGCATGCGAGGAAATGTTACTCCGCCACTAATTATCTTAACTTCATTGATACTATAACACTTAAAATTGAAGGGTGATTTTTTAAGATTACCTCTATACGCATCTGCATCTATGCAACCAAAAATTATACGCCTAGGGAGTTGGCCAGAGAAGAGCGTGTTAAGTGGGGTAGACTGCGATGTGCTAGGTATATGCAAATTCATCATCATTACTCGACGTATAGGATATTTTACGGTATTAGTAGAAAGTACTCGATCAATTGCCAATGTAGTGCTTTCTAAAATTTCTACTTTTCGAACGCAAAATTTCATTTGGTGTACACTCAAATGGGCGCTTATAGCCCCAACCGGACTTTGTAAAACAAATGCATTTAAGTTTCTATTTAATTCGAGTTTCATATCCCTCCTGATCTCATTTTTTACAGCTAAACAAAAATTACATTTACATGCAATTATGTTTAACACCTGGTGCTATGCCAGCAGGTGCCGATGGTAAAATTCCTGCCACACCTGATGTTGCACCTATAAATTTAATTGGTAAAACATTTTTTAGACAAGTTAAAGTATTTTTGAATGGTAAATTAATTCACGATAGTGGCGATAAATACGCGTACAGAGCATTCATGGAGACTGAACTAAACTATAATTGGGATGCAAAAAACTCGCATTTACAATCCGCATTGTACACGCAAGATTACAAACACGATTCTCAAGATGATCGTGGTTTTAAACAACGCGTTTCTTACTTTAAAGATAAAGTATTAGTTGAATTAACAGCTCCACTACACATTGATTTATTTTTGCAAGACCGATTTTTATTGAACCATACTGATTTGAGACTCGAATTAAATAGAAACCCTAATGCATTTGTTTTACAAAGTCCGGGTGGGGCTATAAGCGCCCATTTGAGTGTACACCAAATGAAATTTTGCGTTCGAAAAGTAGAAATTTTAGAAAGCACTACATTGGCAATTGATCGAGTACTTGCTACTAATACCGTAAAATATCCTATACGTCGAGTAATGATGATGAATTTGCATATACCTAGCACATCGCAGTCTACCCCACTTAACACGCTCTTCTCTGGCCAACTCCCTAGGCGTATAATTTTTGGTTGCATAGATGCAGATGCGTATAGAGGTAATCTTAAAAAATCACCCTTCAATTTTAAGTGTTATAGTATCAATGAAGTTAAGATAATTAGTGGCGGAGTAACATTTCCCTCGCATGCTATGAAATTGGACTTTAAAAAGGGAAAATTTCTGCGAGCATTCGATCAACTTTTTGAGACGCTAGACATTGCTAGAGACAACAAAGGCAATGGTATAACTAGAGAAGGGTTCAAAGAGGGTCAGTGCTTTTTGCATTTGATCTCACTCCTGATGAAGATGATGGTGCGCACTGGGATCTAATTAAGGAGGGTACGACTAGCATTGAAATTTCTTTTGCAGAAAAAATTCCCGATACTGGCGTAGAAGTAATAGTTTATGCCGAATTTGACAATTTAGTAATGTTAGATAAGCACCGTAATGTATTGTTTGACTATACAGCATAAGAAAATGAATACTATTCAATTGACCAATGTTTTAAAAAGCGACCAAGCTGTTGGTCAAATTTTGTGTGGAGTTTTTCCATGCAATAAGCTGCCAGTTATTTTTAGTAAACCAGCGGCATTAGTAATGAATATGGACCCTAGTAATATGCCCGGGTCCCATTGGGTATGCATGTTTTTTGATGTGCACGATAAATGTGAATATTTTGACAGCTATGGACTGCCGCCTAGCGAAAAAACGCGTGAGTATGTATTGAAATACGCACAGAATCTAAAATGTAATAAAAAATGCGTGCAAAAACCTCTAACGTCAACGTGTGGGCAATTGTGCGTATATTTTTTAGTATGGCGCTGCAGGGGTGTCCCAATGAAACTAATTTTACAAAGTTTAGAAAAAAGTTATGCTGATGAATTTGTAACGGGTTTTGTAAATGGTCTATTTAAGATTCACACTGTAGCAATAGATGATAATTTTATTGTTAATCAAATTGCTCAACAATGGATCAATTTTATGTAACTTTACCCAGTAACACTGCTAACGATAAGCAAAATACCCCGTCTGAATTTACCGTACATTTACCACAAAAAATTAAGTTAACTGGAGATTGGGAATGTGGTCTATGTCAGCTAATCTACCCACACAATTGGGAAACGCTAAAAACTGAAAAAACTGATATTCATATAACAGACGTTGATGACGACGATCATGTAATTAAGATACCGCTAGGGTGTTACGACTCAATACATGAATTCGTTGAGACGATGCAATTCTGTCTTCTAAATGGGGGCGAAATTGTGAAAAAGGGAATATTTTTTAAATACTTTAGTACGATAAAACGAGTACAAACAATAGTGTACAGTGAATTTGTAAAATCAGTAACATTACCACCAGAAATAACCAAAATTTTAGGGCTTCAAGATGACAAAATAACAAAATCAGCATGGGGCGTTAATGAACCAAACATGCACGTTGGAGGCATTGAAGTATTGTACATTTATGCAAATATTTTGGAACCACAAATTGTTGGAGACATTTCGGCTCCCTTGTTAAGAATCGTAAATGTAGAGGGCTCCTATCCCAACATTATTGACAAAACATTCGACTACCCCCACTATGTCCCTATTCTTGTTAAGGACATTTCGAGTATCGAAATTAACATTAAAGATGATTCAGATCAATTTATTCCGTTTATTTCTGGAAAAGTGATTATCAAGTTACATTTTCGTAAAGTCAAGACTTCGTTTTTCTGAAGCTATAAATACTCGCGTTTTTATTCATTTTTATTCAAAATGGCTACGATTGTGAATGTCGTTTCAACGAGTCGTCTGTCTCGCAAACCCTTAGACTTGTATAAAATTGCAAAAACATGTAAGGGCGTCAAATACGATCCAAGAAAGTTTAATGGTTTAATTATTAAAATAACGCAGCCAAAGAGTACTGGTTTATTGTTTAGTTCTGGAAAATTGGTTTGTGTAGGCACAAAAAGCATACACGAAAACAAGCTAGCGAATGAAAAAATGTGCGCTTTTTTACAAGAGAGCGGCTACACCTTACAAATTTTGCAGTTAAAAGTACATAATGTAGTAGGCACGGGTCGAATGAACAGTCGAATAAACATTGCTGGTTTTGCTCGGATGCATAAAAAGTTTGTGCACTTAGAGCCTGAATTATTTCCGGCCGCCAAATTAACTTTCCCTCATGCTACGGCTTTAATTTTTACCACCGGTACTGTTCTAATGGTTGGTCTTAAAAGCGAAGATGCCGTTCATAAATTTTTCAAAAAAGTGCGTTTCATGCTGGAAATGTTTAAGATTTAATTAAAAACGAGCGAGCGCGTTTTTTATGACGTTAGCGAGCGAGCGCGTTTTTTATGACGTTAGCGAGCGAGCCCTATGAATCATATTTTCGGTCGACTGGCGAAAAGCTATGATGTGACGTAGTTGCCTATGCTTACACAGCTGCCTATCTCCCTGTAGTGACGCCAGATGGGCGTCACTTACTCTGACAGCAGTGTCAAATCGTAGGTAGCGCAATAGCGCTATGTACCTATAATATACTTGGCCTCCTTTTTCCTTATATGTCTATCACAACGAGTGCAAAATTTTTTACCCCCTCACAGCTATAAGGGCACACATCTGGGAGGTGCGGTTTTTTTAATCGATGGATAATTGGAAAAATCCGATATCGGTATTTTTTTGTTTTTGTTTCATTCAATACCGAGTTAGCAATGAGCGTGTAAAGTGTAAACCGAAAAATCAATTAATTTGCGGAGGGACAATTTTTTCAAAATGTTGCCCCCGAGCTGTAAGTACAAGCTGACCTAAAAATTTCTTTACACTCGATGGTTGTTCCACAAAAGTGTAAAGTATACGTGTTTTACTCTTTGCGTGTCCTTCAGCTTATCTAACTCAATTTTGTTTCTGTGCAGTCAAATCAGTTTTATAATGTAGAAGGTTGCAAAATCTCAAAACCGAATTTTTTTGTTTTTCTTATAATGCAATATTTCTTTATCTGTGATCGTTTTAGTGTAAAGGGTTCGAGACGAAAACGATATTTCTTCAACTACTCCGCTAAGTAGGCGGAACATGCTAATTATGCTTAAAAGGTGCCCTGACCTTCAGCGTTACAGATCCCAGCTTATTTTGTTTTCTATACACCCAATATTGCGGTATTAGGACAAGTGTAAAGTTTACACCGAAAAGCATTTTTGCGCCCAGAGCGTCGTAGATGACGAATTTTTAAATGTTCTCCATAAGGTCAGAATAGCGAATCGACTGCTTTAAGCTTTTCTACAGCCAGTGTTTGTTGAGGTATGAAGAGGTGAACGTTGAATTATACCTACACCTATTTTCTAATGCCGATAGATAACACCTATTTTTCTAATGCCGATAGATAACTCCGTATTGCATATTGTTTGATCAGATTTTCCTTATTTCAGAGGTTTTTGGCTCTCTTAATAAATAATTATTTTTATCATCATAAATACTCTATTCTTGAACTTCAGTAGAATGATGAATATTTTCCAAAATAGTATAATCAAGCTGAAATCTTCCGATATGTCGAGTTGGCGCAGAGTGGTTGACGACTCCGTTCTCGGATGCGGTCTTAAGAAAAGAATGATGGTTCGAGTCTTCTGAATGCTGACTTTTTCATTTTTTAATTCTCTTGGCGAAACCACGCACTTCATTTGACTTATTCATCTATTTAGGTTCTGCAGATGGCACTTTTGCTTTTTAAATTCCGCCTCAGTTCTCGAATGGGAGTGGGAAGAGTGCGAAAATCTGGGGGTGAAAAGACACATTTTGGCCGAGTTTTCGACTTGTTTATGTCTGCCAACAAGTCCGGTTATGAGTTTTAGGAAAAAACTTTTCTACAATCAATACGCAGTTAATACCAGGGTTTCAAACTTTACATTCTAGTGGATGAGTAAAAACAGATTTTGTCCAAGATTCTCTGCAAACTTTTTCGGTTATGAGTTAGGATGAATTGAATAAAATAGAAATAAAGTAACTTCTAATGGCTACACGTCGAAGCAAGCCGCGTTAAAAAATGTAATATTGAGTTGTATATGGGGTGTAAAGTTCGAAATCTGAGGTGTAAGCGGACGAAAAAACAGGTTTTTTTCGTATTTTCATCGGTTAATCATATCAAATATTTTGCGGAACATAAGTTTGGCAACATACAAACGTACTACAATCAAAGGGCAACAAACTGGCCCTAACCGAATTTATTCACATTCAATGGGGCGTCAGGTTCAGATTTTTAAAGTTGACAATGTGGTGGACAGTGGAAAATACGTGTTTGTACATTTTTTGTTCGTCACTTTCTCTGTTCAGAAGTCGGGCGAGTTCGAATAGGATAAAGATAAAGTACTTTCTAAGGGGTACGCGTCGCAGCGAATTGCGTTTGTTTACATCAGTATTCAGCTTTTTCGGGAGGTGTAAAGTCAAAAAAATGGGGGACTTAAACGTTTTTCTGTCAAGTTCTGGGTTGCGAGTCTGAACTAAACATGAACCAGAAAGCAAATGTGATACGCCAGTTTGTTTGCACAAAAAAGTGGTGTAAAGTGGTTGACATGTGATATTTATTTTTTTTGATGTACTGAAATCACGCTAATTAAAAGTAGCGTACTAGCAAAGAAAAATGCTCCGATGTAACAAAAAAGATGAATATACTTGGAATTGTGGATTATTAAGGATGTAAAAGGAGGGACTAGGAAAAATCTACTTAAAGTCGCAAAATCTGCTAAAATTACACTTTCTAAGCAACGCTAAAAATCGAAGTATATTCTGCGGCCTCTAAAAGTCTTTTGTAAATAATGTTCAAAGTTTCAGATAAGAGTGCATAAGCGGAATCTGTAATGTTAATTTTTTTAAATTGCTGGCAAGTAGCAACGCTGACTAGCTTCGTATCCTGATTGATAGAAAACTATGTGGTATTGTATTTAAAGTTGTTTTATTTTGTTTTGAGCATTAAAGCAAGCAAAGCAGGGTCGATTGATTAGTGCACACAATCGTTAAGGGCGTGCTAGTGTACCTACATTTAAACTGTTTCAAATCATCGAGTCAACTTACGCGTTTCCTACTGTTTTAAACCATTCATTCAATTGGCTTAGAAGGACGTCAGTTTACTCAACATCATTTCCCATAGCTACTGCGTAGCTAATGTGCTGCTTTTTCAATCATTTTACGGTTAAATATTTATTTTAATCTGTTGGCCGCAGAATATACTTCGATTTTTTGCGTTGCTTAGAGAAAGTATGATTTTTAGCAGATTTTGCGACTTTAAGTTGATTTTTCCTAGTCCCCTCCTTTTACATCCGTAATAATCCACAATTCCAAGTATATTCATCTTTTATGTTCCGTCGGAGCATTTTCTTTGCTAGTTTCTAAATGACTAAAGAAATGTCAAATTGCTGCCCTTAACGGTTCAAAAAATGCTGTTTTAAGTGTGTTGAACATACGTGGGCAGCAAAAAAAATTCTGGGGTGCAAGATTTTTTGAAAGTCAAAAAATGGCCTTAAAAATGGTGGTAGGGCAATAAAAACACCATTTTTCGACGTTTCTCATCAAGCACTATGCATTGGCATCAAAAATTGCGAAAAAAAACGAAAAAAATTTTTCAAAAATTGAATTCTGGGGGGAGGTTTATTTTGGTTTCTGGGGGGGGGGTGCATACCCCCCAAACCCTCCCACGCCCAGTGTGGTGTTGAATCACATTGTGCCTTGTAAATTATATACTGTTTAAACAATGATGTACAGCGTCATTCATAACACACGAAAGGACGAGAATATGCAAAGAGCAACAGGTAAAGCAAAAGCAAATCAGATATTTACAATAATTCGTGAACGTAAAATACTTAATATACTGCCGAATTCGCCCAATTTTATTAAGAAAGACCATTAAAGCGTATCGGTTGCCAGCAGCTCATGAGAAATCCATACAAAGAAGGATACCACATAATTCATAATTTTGATGTTTTAGGCCTTTGCAATAATCAGCCGAATCCGATGTCACTTTTAGGCAAATTAAGCCAAATATCATCAAATAATGAGCTACGCATGTCACAATAAAACCAATTAATTACAATATGAATGTCACTGTGTTCCCGTATCCAATTGAGCGTCGAGATGTTTTTTATCTTCGTGTCTAAAGATTTAAATTGAAGAAATTTACGCATTTACCCCACGACGATGCGCGATATTTCGTTCTGTTGTGCGCAGACATGTACACAAGAGTATGTACATGAACAAGTAACAAAATTTTAGCGAAAAAGATTTTTTATTTAAATTTTAAATTTGCCGCAAATTTTAAATTTAGTTAAAATTTTAAATATTTGATGTATCAGATCACTTTAAATCATGAGATGCTGGTCTTTCGTCACAAACAGCTCAAAGTATTGGATAGCTGGATAATAACAGCCGCTCATCCCAATAAGGGGTAGGATGGGTAAACTACCAATTTTCGCCAGAAAAACCTAAAAGTCTCAAAGATGAGGCTTTCGGGAGGCGTTTGCAACTTTGTACGGGGGAGGCTAGCTTTTTTTGGTGAGGTCCACACGTGGGCGTGGGGGGTATGCAGCCCCCAGAAACCAAAATACCCCCCCCAGAATTCAATTTTTGAAACTTTTTTTCGTTTTTTTCGCAATTTTTTGATGCTAATGGATAGTGCTTGATGAGAAACGTCGAAAAATTGTGTTTTCATTGCCATACCACCATTTTTAAGACCATTTTTTGACCTCCAAAAAATCTTGCACCCCCCAGAATTTTCTTGCTGCCCACGTATGGTATGCACCCCCAGGAACCAAAATCCCCCAATTCAATTTTTGAATTTTTTTGTTTTTTCGCAGTTTTTTGATGCCAATGGATAGTGCTCGATGAGAAACGTTGAAAAATGGTGTTTTTTCGCCATACCACCATTGTTAGGGCCATTTTTGACCTTTTAAAAATTCTGCACCACCCCCTCCCAGAACTTTGGTGCCACCCACCTAAGGTGGGGGCACGCATGTGCATGGGGGTGGGTTCGGGGGTTTACATTCCCCCAAGAATCCGGTAGACCCCTAAAATTCGATCGATCCCCAGAATTGAAATTTCGGAATGTTTTTTTGAGATTTTTGCATGTTCCATAGAGCCCAAACCTCCCAGAACTGAATTTTCGGAATGTTTTTTGAGATTTTTGCATGTTCCATAGAGCCCAAACCTCCCAGAATTGAATTTTCGGAATGTTTTTTGAAATTTTTGCATGTTCCATACAGCCCAAACCTCCCAGAATTTGGCTACTGCCCACATACATGTAGGGGTTGTCGTCAGATTCTAGGCGTCTTAACGTAGAAATCAATTTTAAATTGCTGTTCAGTTTACCGCAAATTTTTGATGTCACCGGACAGAGCCTGATGCTGAACGTCGAAAAAAATTTTTTCACCTATTCTACCTAGTTTTTCACTTTTTTCGACCTAAATTTTAAGGACCTCAGAATTTTGGTTGGGCCCAAGAATATAAATGAACAGAATGTTATGTACCGCTCCACATTTTACACATAAATCCTATTATATCTTAGCATCTTGTATTCATTATATTATGTTGTATTAATTACAATTATATCATACTAGTTATTATATTATATTAAATAAATTCTTTATATCAATAATTACATTATATCTTAAATTACATCATACGAAATTATACCTTAAAACTTTTTCGGGAATGTCAAGTTGTTCCAAGGGCACAAAGGCGGACAGCTGCTGCACTGTATCAACGAATCTCAGTTTGCGGGAAAATTTTCGACTGATAAAAGAGAATATGAAAATCTGCCGAAACCGGGATTACACAGGAAAATAAAAATAATTTGAATGATTTAAAAATAAGATACGGAAAGTTTTATAATTTTATTGCAATTTAAATAACTAATCATTTAAAAATAATAATTAATAATTTAAATTTAAATAATTTAGCGATAATTCGATAACTTTTAAAGAATGAAAATCACTAATAGAAAGGATAATACGTGGATAAATGATGCAAAAAAGAAATGATAAATCAAGTACGTACAGTGCTCGCCATGAAATTTGCCGCACTGCAATCGTCAGATTTATATTAGATGATGCGTCGCAAGCGCCGCGTTTCGTCTATAATGCGCTATCATATCTTTTTGATTATTATAGGATATTTACCTGTATCATGCCGTTAATCTGGCGATGTGGACGGCGCAATTTAACTATTATTAGCGCCAAGAAGAAGGAAGCGCGCACGTGAATGCTGGAAGCGCGCACATGAATGCTGGAAATGCGCACGTGAATGCCGGAAGCGCGCACGTGAATGCCGGAAGCGCGCACGGCATTCACATGGGCGCTTCCTTCTTGTTGGCGCTATTTAGAGCTAAATTGCGCCGTCCGCATCGCTAGATTAACGGCATGATACGGATAAATATCCTATAATAATAAAAAAGAGATGATAGCGCATTATAGACGGAAACGCGGCGCTCGCGACGCATCATCTAATATAAATCTGACGATTATAGTGCGTCATGTTTCATGGCGAGCACTGTGGTGACAATAAAGAAGAAAGTGAAGAAACAAGAGTAAAATTAGATAATCAAATAATCATAAAGCATTGCAGATTAAAAAACAAGACGCAATAGAACCTGATAAAAAGTCTTGCGAATGTAATCATGGCTTTGAGCCATAAGTCCGACTGAACCAGAAGCAACAGTTTCAAATTTTTGCGCATGCTGAAACGAAATAGATCTGAACATGAAGCTGCAATGGCACAAAAAATTTTGGCAGTCTTCAAATTAATACATATTGGGTGGCCCGAAAAAGCCCGAAAGGGCCACCATCAGAGGCGGGCGGCACCAAAATTCTAGGAGGGGGTGCGCAAGATTTTTCAAAGGTTTAAAATGGTGGTATGGCGGAAAAACACCATTTTTCAACATTTCTCATCGAGCACTATCCATAGGCATCGAAAAAATTGCGGAAAAAACAAGAAAATCAAAAATTGAATTCTGGGAGTAATTTGCTTTCTGGGGTGCACACCCCCAACCACCCATGCCGTACAGTCGTAAGGAGAATTAAAACATCAATTTTAAAACGTTTCTCATCGAGCTCTATCCATTGGCATCACAAATTGTGAAAAAACAAAAACATTTCGAAAAGTGAATTCTGAGGGGGTATTTTGGTTTCTGGGGGTGCATACCCGCCAAACCCCGCACGCCCGGGTATGACCACAAATGCTACGTATCATAATTTCGGCCGTTAAGAACATTTGATTTTAAGACACCACATTAGGCAGATGAAAACATTTTGTCCAAATCGTGCAAAAATTTTTGGCCAAATTCGGAAACGCCGTGATTTAAACGATACAAAAATGTAATGTAAAGAAGCTGCCACAGCGTGTGTAAAACGACAGCTGGCCAAACCTTTCAACGTATTTCGAACAAAGGCGCTTCTATCTATATCTAATGAGGCGAGTCCCAGAATTTCATTGTAATACTAGCCGAAGTTATGATGTAAACTCGGGGTTTAGCCTTTGTTGAACACTCTGTGCGTGTAATTATCTCTCGATTATGCCCATGGTCAAATTTTTACATTTTTTCAACACAGAAAAACGAAAAATCGATATATTAGAACAAGGCTTCAATTTAGACCACACCTAGGCGTGGGAGTATGCACCACACGTGGGCGTCGTGGGAGTCGGGGAGTACGCACCCCAAGAAGTTTGAATAACCCCCATAAATCAAAATACCCCCAGAGTTCAATTCTTGAAATTTTTTTGCGTTTATTCAGCGATTTTTTGATGCCATTGGATAGTGCTCGATGAGAAACGTCGACAACATGGTGTTTTTTCGCCATACGACCACTTTTAAGACCATTTTTGACCTTCGAAAACTTTTTTCATCTCGCCCACTACGATATGCACCTCCCCCTAAGAAACCAAAATACACCCTCCAGAATATCAATTTTTGAATTTTTTTGTTTCTTCGCAATTTTGTGATGCCAATGAATAGTGCTCGATGAGAAACGATTGAATAAATTGATGTTTTTCCGCACATACCACCATTGTTGAGGCCAGTTTTTATTCTTCGAAAAATCTTGCACACCCCCACCTTCAGAATTTTGGTGCCATGGACCTATAATTAAGACTGTAAATAATGCAATTTTTAAAACAATGATTTATTATAGAATAAAATCAAAAAGTACCTTCTTTCGATGCCCTGTTCGGAGTGCTGCACGTGCCTTAAAATATAAAACAAACTATAATATCAAAAACACCTCGAACAAACTTGCTCTAGTTAACGACGAAACTAATAAAAATCACGGGAAACGAAATTAAAATACAGAAGCAAAAATAGGCTAAATTTGTCCCATTTTTCCTTCATTTCTATTAATCCCATTTGCTTTCCCTATTAGTTCATTTTATTCGTTCTTAAATTACCCTTTACGCCTTTATTCTCTCAATAAAATCATCCTTTCTTCACTCACTTCTTTGCACCACTGATTAGTATGTGTATTTATTATTAACCCATTAATTTATCGATTGATTACTTATTAAATTTACATTTATTTCTTCGCTATCTTTTCACATGCATCACTTACATACGTCGCCTAAACATTACTTACTATTAGTTTAATACTGATTATTATTGGAGAAATATTAATTGTCACATGTACTATTGATATTAGTATTTAATTATTACCATTACATATTATTTATTGCCAATCAAAAAGGCATAGAATATCGACGATTTATCAGCGTAACGAGCACATGTGGGCGTGGGGGTATGCAAACACACCTGGGCGTGGGGGAGGTTTGGGTGTAAGCACCCCTCCCCCTCGAGAGACCAAAATACCTCCCCTCAGAAATCAAAATACCCCCAGAATTCAATTTTTGTAATTTTTTCTTTTTTTTCGCAATTTGTTGATGCCAATGGATATTGCTCGTATGTTTTTTCGCCATACCACCATTTTTTGACCTTCGAGAAATTGCGCACCCCCTCCCAGAATTTCGGTGCTACCAACCTATGGTCAGGAGCAAACGCTGATGCCAGCGCAGTACGATTTCGATTTCGGGGCTTGTTACAAGTTTTTCGCTGAGTTTCCAAAATTAAAAATTGAAAACTTAATTTTTATGATCAAAAATAACAGCAGGTTTGGGAGGCGCAAGAGAATAACGCCAAATTTCCCGAAAAATCCAAAAAAAAATTACCTCTGATCGATGAGCCTATACCATTTTCGGAGCCACGAAAAAGAAGGCAGCTGGTCTCTCGTGGCCCCACCTTGAAAATACACAATCACGTATTCTTCTGCTATAATTGTTTCTAGGGTGCTAACGCAAAAGCTGAAATTAAACGATAAAACATATGTGAAAAATAAAGAAAAAAATAGAATAAAAACAATAACAAACCGCGCGTAGCTCCCCGAGAACTACTATTTTTTAGGCCACCTAACTTTCCGGCAAAGAACTTCCATTTTCGGACAATTAGTAGGTATTTTTTCTGCCACGTTTGGCTGTACACTGGAAGGTCATTTACCCAACCCCTTCAGCTTCTGAATGACAGACATGCAAAGCAGGAGACAGTGGCGGATCCAGGATTTTCTTAGGGGGGGGGGGGCTGCACTCAAGGAGGGGGTTGGGGCGGGAACCCTAACTTGGGCAGAAAAATTTAATCCGAAAATCGCTAAAAATCGCTCAATAATCCTTAATTTTGCGTGCTATCTCGGCCAATGGGGGCGGGCGCCCCCCCGAAATCCGACCCCTGGCAGCAATTCTGGCGGATGAAGCCGACAAAAAATTGTTCCGCTGCCTTTTTTGGGTTAAATTTTTAATTAGTTTTTAATTTACATTACATCTTAATTAATTTTTAGTTTGCGGCATAAACCCGATTTTTGACCTTAAAGACGAGATGGTTTTTCCTTCTAAAATATGAAACTAAACAAAAGTCAAAAAATGTAAAAAATTCGAAAACGAAATATAGTTGAGAAATGAGCTAAGGGCGAAAGGAGAAAAGATTGTCACTTTTTCGCCAAGATACCGCTTCAAAAAACGCTTAAACCCACATGCTTTTTTATAGGATTTTTGTTTAAAAATTCAATAGAGGTTAAAAAAGTTCCTGACAGGTAAAAGCGTATCATTGGGAAGGGTTCAAACCCCCCTAAAATCATGTATGCCTAAATCCTCCCACCATACATGTAACAGGGGATGGGAGGGAGAAGGATCCCCACCTCCAAAGTCAGTCACCCCTATCCCTAGTGATTTTTTAAACCCCTCATCTTTTGGCAAAAATAGTTGGCGACCGTACATGCACAGCATAAGAATTCTGGGGGGTGAAATTAAAAGTGCCTTTTTGGGTCCAAAAATGGTAGGTACGCGTCAAAAAACATCATTTTTAGCTTTTTCTACGATGCTCTCATCTTTCTAGAGCATAAAAACATGAAAAAAATTTGAGAAAAATCACAAAAGTCGGAACAAACTGAACAAAATATAGTCAAAACATGAGCTATAATGGCGCGAAGCGCCAAAAATTTGGCACGTTCGAGCAGATGGCTAAATTGCTCTAAAAAGCATCTTTTATACAAATTTTCAGAAAATCTTGGGAACTTTCAAAAAACTCGCCAAGGGGGGTGGTGAAAATGGGGGGATGAAAACTCCTCCCTTAACCCCCAAGATAAGATTATGTATGCTGGCGACCTCCTCCCAAAATTCAGAGCCGTTTACATACATACGACCTTAGAGTCAACATCACACCTGGGCGTGGGGTTTGGGTGGGGGTATGCACCCCCCCCCCGAGAAAACCAAAATGATTCTCCCGAATTCAATTTTTGAAACTTTTTTTCGTTTTTCTTCGCAATTTTTGGATGCCAATGGATAGTGCTTGATGAGAAACGTCGAAAAATGGTGTTTTTATCGCCACTAGCACCACTTTGCAGAAGGCCATTTTTTCGACCTTCAAAAAAATCTTGCACCCCCCCCCCCCCCAGAATTTTCTTGCTGCCCACGTATGGCTGAACATCGCAAAACAGCTCGACTCGAGTGAAGAAGCCCCAATGTCTTGCGAATAAGTATAGATTTTGCTCACAAAAATAGATTTTCCATCAATTTTTGGTAATCGGGCTGCGAACGGCTGGGTAAATTGCACGCCGAAAACACAAACTATCGCCGTAAGACCGTCCTTATAATATCCTGCAAATTAAAATTACTATAAAAGTTCACAATAAAACTAGATACGAATCATAAAAATTGAAAAACTCAGTTTTGTTACCAAAACTGAAGAACAGAACTTCGAAATTCGTAATAATAATTCAGGAAAGAAAGAATGACCGTCTGGTTTGATAGTAAAAAGCATACGTGGGCAGCAAGAAAATTCTGGGGGGTGCAAGATTTTTTGAAGGTCAAAAAATGGCCTTAAAAATGGTAGTGTGGCGATAAAAACACCATTTTCGACGTTTCTCAACAAGCACTATCCATTGGCATCAAAAAATTGCGAAAAAAACGGAAAAAATTTTCAAAAATTGAATTCTGGGGTATTTTGATTTCTGGGGGGGGGGTATTCGGGTCTCTGGCAGGTGCATACCCCCCACGCCCAGGTGTGATAAAAAGGGATTTAATCAAGTGTAGATCAGTACGAGCAATAACGGCTTTGAATTATTCGAAATAACTGAATAACATTTTCAAAAATGAAAAATGCAAATAAGTCGAAGAAGAAAAACCTGAAATTGAATTAAACATTTTTAAAATTCGAAACTTTTCGACTAAATTCGAAATAAAATTCCAAAAATCGGAAAAATAGACAATAATATTTAAAAACTCAAACATCAAAATTTAAATGATTACGCAAAAGGGGCAGAACTGATGCATGAGGCGAATCGTGACGGCGTATGGGCGTCGCAGGGAGAAGTTTGAACTCCCCAGAATTAAAAACCCCCCCACTATCCGGAAGATTGGGATGCACAACTGCCCGCTTAATTCACAACCGCCCAGGCACGAAGCTGGCCCTCCTATTTTGGGAGAGAGATTTAAGCCCAAAAAGGCCAAAAATAACACAAAATAATGTTTAAAAAGTTTCTATTTTTCAGATTTTTCGGAAATTTTGGGAGGGGGGGGGTCCGAATCCCCCAATTTACCCCAGAGATTCGTGCCTGCAACCGCCACGTAGTACAGAACCGCCGCAATCGCTATACACGCAAGAAATGCGTCGTGGATCAGGCGGAAATACATTTACATATAACTTATGCATGGTACTCCATTAAATAAACGAAATTTAGTAAAAGTGGTTTTTTGGGAATAATAAATGACCACTATGAAACATCATGTTTTACAGAAACCAAATTTTTTTAGCTATTACCGATACTAGAGTTCAATTTGCTCTATTCCGGAGCCCTTGAGTCATTTTACCAGTCTGCATCTTTGATGTACATCTTCCTCGACTGTACTGCAGAAAGCAAATTTCGTTAACTTTCCCCCAAAACCCCCAGGGAAACTTGAACCTTCGCCTACTAGTTGTTTATTCGAGCGCCGAAGATCTGGCACTTTTGAGCCAAAAATGAGCTAAAAGGCTCACTTTCCACAATTTTACGAAAAATCGACAATTCTGAGGGGAGCTGCATTAGCCACATTGCGGGGTGTCAGTTTCACGTTGAACTATGCGGCGGTTGTAAACTAGTATAAGTGGTTGTGCACTAAGCGGTAGTTGTGAAATACGTTTGCGGCGGTTCTGTGTTACGCGGCGGTTGTGAATTGCGCGAAGGCCGAAACCCACCCAGAATTCCATTTTATTTTTTTTCCGGAATTATTTCGAAACCAATAGATATTGCTGGATGAAAAACGTTGGAAAAATGGTGTTTTTTCGTCATACCACCATTATTTTAGCACCATTTTTTGACCTTTGAACAATCTTGCGCACTACATCCCCCAAAATTTCGATGCTGCCCACCTTTGCATCCGACCCATTCTCGGAAGAGGGTCGGATGCACAACCGCCGCACATTTCAAAACCGCCGCATAGTACAGAACCGCCGCATGGTTCATAAATCGCTGAACACGTTGTTGTATGCATACAAGTTCTTGGGGAGGGGTTTGACCCCTCAGAACAGGCTACTGACACCCGCAATATGGCTACAATCCCCAGAATTGTCGATTATTCGTAAAATTGTAGAAAGTATGCCTTTTTAGTCCATTTTTTGGTTCAAAAGTGCCAAATTCTTGGCGCTAGATTGTACGACTAATTGACAAAGATCCTAAATGAACAATAGCTAAAACGCTCCGGGCTTCGCAAATACGGCGTGTTTCTTAGGTCTGCCATTTATTATCCCCTAAAACGACTATTCACTAAATTTTGTCCACGAGAACCGTGCATAATTTATGTTTTACATGCACATCCGCCTGATTTGAGACCAGGCACGTATCTCTAGGCGGAATGGGGGTTCGGACTCATCCAAAATTCAGAAAAATCGGACTTTTTAAACATTATTTTGTGCAATTTTTGGCCTTCTTGGGCTTAGCTCTCCCAAAAATTGGTGTTGCCCCCTCCAAAATAGGACGGCCAGCTACGTGCCTGTTTAAAACACATTTCTATGCAATATGCGATTGCTGCGGTTCCGTACTGTGTGGCGGTTACGAACTATGCGGCGGTTGTGCACCCAAATCTTCGAAGCCCCGTAATCAAATTAGAAAAATTTTTCTCGTTGTTTTTTTTGATTCCGATGAAAATAGCTCAATGAGAATTGTCGAAAAATTAGGTTTTCTTATAACCATACATGCACGACATGGGAATTCTGGGGGTGGGAATTATAAAGTGCCTTTTGTGGGTCCCAAAAATGGTAGGAATGCGTCAAAAACATCGTTGGTTAGCTGTTTCTGACGACGCTCTATCCTTCTGAGAGCATAGAAACGTAACAAAAATTTCGTAAAAATCAAAAAAGAACAAATTGAACAAAACATAGTCAAATACATGAGTAAAATAGCGCAGAACACCAAACATTTGCCGCATTTGAGCGAATAGATAGCTAAAAACGCTTTAAAAAAGCATCTGTTTTCTACAAATTTTTGAAACTTTCAAAAAACTCGCTTATTCTGAAAGAGTGGGGGGCAGTGATCGACCGGGCTCAAAAAAAAACCGGGCCTCGGGCTTTGCTGCCGGGCTTGGTACCGGGCCCGGGCCGGGCTTATATACTAACAACATGCCTTGCTTCCAATATAATGTTATGCATAAGATACATATATAGACCAATTTTACATTTTGTTATTTGTCAAACGCAAGGCTTACTGCTGTGTCAAGAAGATTTTTAAATTCTAAGCTCTGTTAATTATTCAAGCTTTCTAAAAATAAATTAAGTAGTTAGCAAGGATTTTGGTAGCATTATTCAAGCAAGAACAAAGTTTTTAATACAATAGTGCACAATTCCATTATTAAAATGCACGTGCAACTAAACACGGTTTGAAAAAGCACAAGGTTTCATGTAGATATTTAAAGGAAATTGAGCATTAAATTTATGCATTCAGACCTAACAGCGACTATGATAAGGTCGGATAGAAGATATGCTATTTGGATTTTAGAACTCAAACTATAGCGTACATTGACGTCAATTGAAATTGTATAGTGTATAGGATAGGACACTAATTGAAGCCATAGGCGTAGCCAGGGGGCATTGGGGGCACATGCCCCCGAAATTTTTCACAAATTTTGTTGATTTTTCTAGTGTAATAATTGTGTCCAGAAAATTAAGTTCAAAAAGGCAAAAACATCAAATATTTCCCGGCGCTTCGCGCCGAGTCTTTATTATATTTATTGTTATATAGATCCAATGAGTTCAAAAGCTTGAATTAGCTAAAATAATCGATCAATTCACATCACTTTAGTGATTTATTGCTCTATTTGTTCGTTGAATGAAACTGCGCATGCTTGTTGAGCATAACAGTAAATGTGTGAAAATGATTGTGTACCAGTTTGTCTATTCTTTGCTTTGTTTGTCTTTCTTTACAAAGACAGGGCACATAATCCTATTTTAAATATAAGGAATGGTCAAATTTTCTTGTGTTTTTGCGCATTTTCTGTTTTTTGAATTATATCATGCTAATAAGAAGGCCACAAATGGGCCTGAAAACGATAAGAACAAAATTGTCATTGATACATCTTTTTTATATCTTATTGGCAGCACCCTTTGCTGCGCTTTATACTTAGCAGAGGTCTAAAAGCGCATTTCAGCTCAGAAATCTTGTACAATGTAGGAGTTCATCAATTTTAAGTGTTTTGGGCTTAATTCAGAACCGAGATTTGGCCGATTTTGCGAAAATTTTAGCGATAGTATTAAACATTAAAGTGCTTTTTTTACAAAATTTTCTAGGGGGCGATTGAGCGCGCCACCGCAGACCCCCCGCCGTAAAATCTCGTTGTACATGTGCAACGAGATTTTTGGGAGGACGAAAAGGAAAAAGGGTTTGCTGGAATAAATTTGTCTGTTCTGTATGATTTAAGCGGTATAAATTGAGTTTAAAGAGCTAAAACGTCAAAATTTTCCGGCGCATAGCGCCGCTGCTTATTGTTCTTTCTTTTTGTAAAGCTTCAGCATTGCGTTTAATAGCCTAAATCTGGCAAAATATCACAGAATATTAGTATTCACAGGCTACAAAATGTTAAGGACAGTAAAAGATTACTAAATTCCTTGGTGCTTTGCACCACTTATGATTTCCGAACTGTTTGTCAATTAAAAGACCGTAAATTCTAAATGAAAACGGCAAAAATTTCAAAAATTTTCGGCGTTTCGCGCTGATTAACATTTTTGTATTTCTGATATTCAGAAACCCATAAATTAGCTTGGCTACACTACTAAAGGTCGAAAAACTCAGTTTTATTATAGGTACATAACGTTACTAACATTCAATGCAAAAGATAATGAGCAGGTGTGCAGAAGATAATGAACAGGTGGGCAGAAGTAAGGCAAATGGATTTAAATAGAATCACAGGCTATAGCAAATTCATAAGAAGTACGGACAATAGCTGAAATAGTAAACGTCTAAAATATTAACGATAATTATTTGAGGCCCGGTTGAGGCCCGGTTGTTTTCAGCCGGGCCCGGGCCTGCTATGACCGGCCGGGCCCGGGTACCCGGTCGATCACTGGGGGAGGGTAAAAAATTTTTTGCGGGGAGTAAAAATTTTTCTGTCTGGGTGGGGGGGGGCTTGAAACCCCCTAAACCCCAAACCGCCCCAAGATCATGTATGTTTGAGACTATCAACAACTTTTAGGCATTTTGACACCTTTCTGGATCCTGAGAATGCAGCAACCTGTATGTATATACATGTTTGAGCGTGATCAGTGGCGGATCCAGGATGTTCCTAAGGGGGGGGCGGTACCCCTAAGGGGGCGGAACCCTGACTTAGGAGGAAAAATGAGCCGTTTTGACCCGAAAATCGCTAAAAATCGCTCAAAAATGCTTAATTCTGCGCACTATTTTGGACCTATTAGGGGGCGCCCCCGTCCCTCCCCCCTAAATCCGCCCCCGAGCGTGATATGTACTTACTCACCCACACCTTTTCTTGGGTTTTACTAAATTAGAAACTCGAAAGCTCGAAATTTTCTATAGACCGGCTAACAGAGAAAAAGAAATCCAAGCAATTGTGTAAATAAAGCCGGTCTTCTTGACAAAGTTTTCACTTAAAAACTCTGGGATTGAAAAAACGACAAAAAATTGCTCCACCTTAAAGTTGAAAATTATAACTTTTCATCGAATGACTGCGAAAATCGATAAGTCATTGAGAGGTCGTCGTTATGCACTGCGGTCTAAAAATTCTTAAAAGGTCAAAGTGTCCAAAAAATATTTTCAGGGGAAAGAAAGGTCGATTTTCGACATTTCTCATCGAGCCTCTTCATTGGCATCAAAAAACGGAAAAAATGGGAGAAATAAATTGATAATTTAATTCGGGGTCCGCGGGGGTCTTTGAATCCTAGGAGGGTACATAAATTCCAGAGACTCCAACATCTATGAGTGATCGCCGACTTACACGATCCAGGGGAGATTTCAACCCCCCAGAATTCGCCATTTTCTCAAAAGTGCCCAAAACACTCCTGAAATTTCGCAGAAAAGGTGCTTTTTCAAGCGTCTTTGGCTATCTTCTTGCTCAAAAGTGTCAAATTTTCGGCGTTTCGTGCCGTATACTCATGTTTTGACTAAATTTGTTCAATTTATTACGAATGTTTTCATTTTTTGTTTGAAATTTTTTGTGTTTTTATGCTCTAGAAAGATTGAGCATCGTCAGGAGCGCCGAAAAACGATGTTATTGACGCGTACCCACCACACCTGCGCGTGGGGGGTTGGGGGGTATGCACCCTCCCAGAAACCAAAATAACCCCCCCCCCAGAATTCAATTTTTGAAATTTTTTTCGTTTTTTTTCGCAATTTTTGATGCCAATGGATAGTGCTTGATGAGAAACGTCGAAAAATGGTGTTTTTATCACCATACCATCATTTTTAAGGCCATTTTTAGACCTTCGAAAAATCTTGCACCCCCAGAATTTTCTTGCTGCCCACGTATGGTACCCACTATTCTTAGGCTCAAAAAAGATAACTTCAAAATTACCCCCTCCCCAGAAGTCTCATGCTGGTGCAAGGCTGGTAGGCGATAACCGACTGCAAAAAGGAACATTTATTCTGATATATTATCTTGCATTAGGCATGACAATACTGAAAAGTTTACATTACGAGGAATGTTCGAAGCAAACGAAATAATTAATTGATAATTAATTTTTCGGTTTATTTAATTTGATTTATAATTATATTTATTATTATTTTAATCGTACGCAGTATAAAGTAAACTGACCTCCATGAGCTATGACCTTTCGATAAGGCTCAGCGGCAACCAAATCCACCTTATACTCGGTGCCACTAATTTTGACTGTTTTCCACCTATCCTGATCAATGCTTTCAGGCGGTTGCTGTCCGCCCGCGGTTTCTTGTTTTATGGGAGTATCGTCTAAATAAGCATTTTGATAAGATGTGAGCATACGTGGGCAGCACCGAAATTCTGGGGGTGCAAAATTTTTCAAAGGTCACAAAATGGCCTTAAAAATGGTGGTGCGGCGGAAAAACACCATTTTTCAACGTTTCTCATCGAGCACTATCCATTGGCATCAAAAAATTGCGAAAGAAACAAAAAAATTCAAAAATTGAATTCTGGGGGGTATTTTGGTTTCTGGGGGGTATCTAGCCTGCCCTCCACGCCTAGGTGTGCATGTGAGCGTAGGGGCTAAGGCCATAGGCGGGTAGTAACTTAATTCTGGGGAAGCCGATCGGGCAAAACTGACAACAATAGCACCAAAAATTCAATGCTGGGGTCTATCGATTTTGATGCGTCTACCCTATTCTCGGGGAATATAGAGAACCCCCTCGATAATCCGGCGAATCCCCCCCAACCGATAGACCCTCGTAATTTAATTTGGCATTTTTTCAGAGTTTTGTCAGCTTTACACCAACTAGAACCTATAGAATTCGGCTGCTGCACACGTATGGTCCTGATGTACGGTACGAGTTTTGGCACGAATTAAACTAAAAAGTTTGATAATTTGAGCTATGTAAGCTATGCTAACAATTCAAACTAAGCTCGAAAGGTCAGACACCGTGGTTTTAAGCGAGTTAATACAATTTTGCGTACAAGAGCATGAGGGGGTGAGAAGGGGGGAGGGTATTAATCCCTCCGAGCTCTGAAAAAGTGATAGCTTTACAGTCGTTTTGGCCTGAAAAGCTTGCTAAATATCCTTTTTTGGGCCCAGAAAATTAGCTATATAGCCTTATTTGGACTCAGAAGCATACCAAGTGAGCTCAGAAATGCTATATAATTGTGTTTTCCGAAGTTTCAAAAGGATATAAAGCTATTTTCTTGGCTCCAAAAAGGGCTTAATAGCTATTTTTAATCCAAAAAGGCTATATATAGCTGTTTGTGAGTCCATAAAGGCTGTATAGCTAGTTTTTTGAGCCCAAAGGGCTATATAGCTAATTTTCTGAGCCCAAAACGGCTATATAACTATTTTTTACGAAACACTTGGCAATCACCCAATTCCTGGTTTTCACCCCCCCCCCTCTGAAAGTTTGACCTTGCGCACATATGCAATTTTGTGTTAAGAGGGTTTTGAGGATAATAGGAGATCCCTTAACCTAACCGGTCTGCCATCAACCCGTCCGAATGTCAGAAATTCTTGACCTCGATTTCGGGGAGAAACTTGCGTATTTGACCATTTTTCGTTGCATTTTTAACCAAATACTGAAGGTCATTTAGCCCGCAATAATGGCCCACTAGTCACTACCATATCCGGACACGTGGCTGGCCGTCCTATTTTGGGGGACCAACACCAATTTTGGGGGGACAAAGCCCAAAAAGGCCGAAAATAATACAAAATAACGTTTAAAAAGTCCAATTTTTCCGATTTTTCTGAATTTTAAGGGGTCCTAACCCCTCATCCCCCAGAGATGCGTGCCTGACCCTATCCAAAACTTTGAGCTGTTACATCACCGGGTCAGATAGCCGCCAGGCGATTTTTTCCCTGCATCATTTTTGGCTACACTGAAGATAATAAACTACAGTAGTCAAAATTTTCCAACGAACTTTTAAAATTATCGCCAAGATTTACGAATTCTATATTGTCATTTGTAACAAAATTTCTATTTTTAAAAATCTCCATTAGGTATTAAAAATATACTAAAGCCAGCTTACTTTCCCACTCAAGTTCTTCGTTGTCTCTATTTTCCGCTCTTGACGTTTTAGCGGTTTCGTTTTCAACTGAGACCAGGCGAGAAACGTCTAAAAAAATAAAAAATAAATAAAAAATAAATTATTTCCAAAACTAAATTTTATTTGAATTTTTCAAAAAATGAATAAACATTCAGTATAATATTTTAAATAGAATAAACATGATTCGATTGAAAACCTTTAACAAAACAAAAAAATGTAAAATAAACAAAATCCAAGATATTATTCAAGTAACAAATTACATTCAGAAAAAATGCATGTTAAAAATAAATTCGACCTATCGACCTAAATTAAATAATTAATACATAAATAATATGAAATCTAAAATTATTTCATAATTAAAAAGTGATAAATAGAAAATATTGATTCGAAAATTATAATCAAAAATTTTGAAAGATATGAAGAAAAACAATTGAAAATAAAAAATTTAAACTTAAAAATTTTTTAAAGAAAGTAGGAAAACAACCGTGAGTAAATTCCTAATAATGATGATACCCTTATTTTGGGCATTTTGAACGCCTTGCTAGAATTTCTAATTTTTCCCCTGAAGTCTTTGTGAAAAATTTAATAGAAATTAAGATAATTTTTTGCTTGATTTCAAACTTAAATACAAAAAATCAAAAATCTATCGCTTGAATTATCTGCGTAACTTCCAAGCCCGACTTCAAAAAACTTCAAAAATTTCGGTGACTGCATTCACAATTTGAGACTTTTGAAAAACGCAGAAAATGTATGTAGCTATCAGTTTTTTAAAGCTCATTACATCCTTTCCCCTCTATGTGTCGTACGGAAATTTTTAGTAGTTTTTAAAAATTTTCAAGAATTTTTTCAGTAAATTGTTTTTTTCTAATTTTTTTCTATTATGTTCTCATTAGGGCTTTTTAGATGGCAACTTTATTGAAAAATAACAAATATTTGCAAAAATGATAAATGTCGGGTTTATTAGCTCAAGAGTGCTAAAACCTGTCTCGGCTACGGTTTTAATATACTTCGATTTTGAATAAAATGAACCAATGCGCAAGGGCCTTAATTATAGTATATCCAAAGAGAAGGGAAAAATAAAATGAACCGGACTTCCGCCGAAATATGCATTAATAAAACGTTACGATTTTTGCGCCGAAAAATCCTTTTTTACGAGTATACTGAGTGATCAAGGCTCGAAAAATTTCCATACGACACATAGAGGGGGAGGGGTATGATGAGCTTCAAAAAACTGATAGCTATTATAGCCATTAAGGCCGAAAAAACATTGCTAGCCTTTTTTGGCTCAGAAAACTAGCTAAATAGCCATTTCTGGACTCAGGAACATATCACGTGAGTTCAAAAATGTTATATGTATACTTGTTTTTTAAAAAGTTTTATAGGACTTTTATCGCCATTTACTAGACTTCTAAATGGGCTGAATAGCTATTTTAAGTGCCATCGTTTTTCGCTGAAAAATCATTTTTCGCAAAGCTTTTACTTGGCTACTTCCAGCTTTTTGATTTTCACCCCTCACTCTAAGTTTGACCTTGCGCACCTACATATATAGTACGAGCATACTTGGGCGTGGGGGGTTAGGGAGTATGCACCCCCAGAATCCAGAATACCCCCAAAATTGAATTTTTGAAATTTTTTTGTTTTTTTCCGCAATTATTATTGATGCCAATGAGATGAGATGACAAATTGATGAGAAACGTTGAATATTTGTGTTTTTTAGCCATACCACCATTTTGAAGGCCATTTTTTGACCTTTAAAAAGATTTTGCACCCCCATCCGAGCTTTGGTGCCGCCCACCTATGAGTACGAGAGTCAGAATCTTAGTTCATTACAGAGAAAATTATTTTCTAACCTGTGCTGGCAGACGGAGCCCTGGGAGTCAAGCCTTCTTCCCTCAACATACTCTGAAAGTCATCGTCTTGCCACTAAAAACAGGCGAATTCATGCAAACTTACGTAGCACACACTCATTAGCATCACAAGCTAACTCGCAAAGGTTTACGGTACTGTTACAATTAATTACACAGTTCTCACATTTTATAATAAATTTTTTAAAAGATAATTAATTTTAATAAAATATTATTCATATATACATGTAACAGGAGGGACGGGGGAACCCCACCCAAAGTCGGACGTCCCCGCCCATTCCCCCAAACGCAGAAAATTTTTGACCCCCCTATTTTTGGAAAGAGTTTGAATTTTTTTGACCGTTTTTAGACAAAAATTGGAGGTCATTTACCCCACCCCAAAAATGGCCGGGACCCTCCCCAACTTTAAGCCGTTACACCTATGAATTCATAGTATAGCATAAATATGTATTACTATAGTTACCACAATCATAATTATTTATTATTCATTCTGAATCATGTTTACTGGCTTGTATATTTGACTGAAAACAAAATAAAAGAAAGAGCTTAGAAATGTGATACACTCGACGTGAGAAAATTTTTATATAGAAAGATCAAGTACTACAATGCAACAAACATAAAATAACAGTCTAGCTGGCGTACGTTAGAGCAATCAAGAGGCAAGTCATCATCGAATAACGAATTATTTAAATTATTCTCATTATCGGACCAGATATGACATGCAACAGGGGGGTGGGGGACCCCCCCCCCACCAAAAGTTGGCCGTCCCCCATCCCTCCAATGCCAGATTGATTCCCGATTTTTAGAAAAAATCGAAGTTTTGGTTGTTTTAGACTAAAAATTAAAGTTAAAAAAAATAAAAATTAAAAACTTAAAAACTCCCCCTAAAGATGGCCGAAAAAACCCCAAAAAATTTCTAGCCGTTACATGTATGGACCAGATCGACAGTGTTTTCAGCAAGATAAAGAATTGGGGCATTCAAAGACTTCGAGTAAAAGTTACGACAAAGAAAACGAGCAGCGAAACCAGGGGCGGATTTAGGGAGCGGCGGCCGCCCCCCCCCCATTGGCTTAAATAGTGCGCAAAATTAAGGATTTTTGAGCGATTTATTGCGATTTTCGGGTTAAAACGACTAATTTTTCCGCCCAAGTCAGGGGTTCCGCCCCGCCCCCCTAGGAAAATCCTGGATCCACCACTGAGCGAAACGCTTCTAATAAAATTTTGCATAAAACAAAAGAAATTGCTTTAACTGGCTGGAAATAGCTCGTTTTCGTCCAAAAAATCGAGAAGAATATCATTGGGAGTATGAGGGTCGGCCGTTTCTTGGGTGGGAGTCACCAAATATTCCGTTTAACCCTTCAACTACCAACATAAAAAAATCGTCTCAATACAAATACGGTGAAGTGCGTTCACCGGGCAAACTACAGTATTAGGACAATACGCATTGGCATAATACAATGCCCAGGAGATAGACCATCCATTGTTTAATTGAAAACAAAATTTTTGAAGTGGCGGATCCAGAATTTTTCTGGGAAGTAGTAGCCAAATTTTTCCAAAAACATTAGGAAAAGGTCTAAAAAAACTGAGGACCCCCATTTTTTTGTTTACACTAAATACCGAGCGAGTCGTGAGTGTGTAAAGTTTAGAATTTTGAAGGGAACTGGAACCTTTTCTGTCCGATTCAAAGAAAAGGCAAATTGCATCAAATACGTATATACATAACCTACTTAATAGCATTGCAATTTTTGATGTTGTGTGTATAAATACTCGAAATTCACGCGCAAGTACGATTTTTTTGCAAAAAAGGTGTGTAAGAAGGGCACAAATAGCAGATAAAACAATTTTTATTCGTGAATCGAACTTTACGCTGAAAAATTTACCAAAAATCACGCCCGGTGAACGGATTTCACCTTGTTGGTAGTAGAAGGGTTAGGAAGCATGCGACTTGTTCTACCCATACGCATACATGTGTAATGTATGACTCAAAATTTTGAGTGGGGTAAATGACGTTGTTTTTTAACTAAAAATCGCCGAAAAACGCAAATTTTACCCTAAAAGTGGTAGCGTTAAACAATCTCAGCCTTTTGGAATTAGAGAAAGTAACTTCCGCTATATAACCCCAATGTTTTTTTTGTATTCCTCAAAAGATTTTTCCCGATGTACTAAAAAACTTTTGAGGACCGTCTTTGTACACGAACAAATATTTTTGGGAAGACAAAAACTGCAAAAAGGGGTTTAAAATTCGCAAACAATTTCGGGCGCTTCGCGCCGAAATGAGTAATCGTGTGTTCTATAGATCTTTATAATGTCAGAAATTGCATTTTGAAAGGAAAAATGTCAAATTTTTCGTTTTGAGACGATTATTAAAGATTTTTGCCCTCGGAAAGCCAGAAATCAGCTAAAATACACTACCAAAGGTCGAACAACTCTGTTTTTGCCACCCTAAAATCGCTACTATACCATATTACATATAGTATCAAAAAATTTGGGTGTAATAAATGTACAAAGACTTTTAGGGACCATCTTTGTACATGTACAAACGAAGCTTGTACAAAAAAACATTGTGGAACCCATCCTCCGTGCACGCGTAGCTTGTACCCAAGCATGTGCAGCATGGGAATTCTGGGGAGGGGGTGAAATTAAGAATTTTTTCTAAAGTGTCTTTTTCAGGATCAAAGACGATTAGTGGGTAATGCACGTGATCTTACGGTTCACCCCTGAAATTTTTCACCCTCCTGCCCAAAATTCGTGATTTTTCAAAAATTTTAAAAAAATCGTAGGAAAAGTGCAGTTTCAAGTGTTTTCAGCAAATCTATTGGCTCAAAACTTTCACATTTTCGGCGCTTCGCGTCATATACGCATTTTCTGACTACATATTTTCCTCAATAGATATTCTTCAATTATATATTTCGAAATTATTAATGTTTTTATGCTCTACAAAGACAGAGCATCGTCACAAACGCCGAAAAACTATGTTTTTAAAGCGTCTGCACCATTTTTGAACACAAAAAGAGCACTCTATTATTTTAACCCACCTCCCCAGAATTCCCATATTGTATATTATACACCTAGTATCACACATTCCTATAGGGGGGAGGGTGAGGAGGGTATAACCCCCGCCTCAGGGTCCGCGATTTGAATCACTGTCAGACGATTTTGAACTATCAAACATTTTCTGCATGATTTTTGGGTACAAAAGCAGCGAAGATATTGGAATTTTTTCGGCGCTTCGCGCCGACGAATACATTTCTGTATTGTTTACCCATTAAATACCTAGAATAAACTTAAAGTGGTCAGAAAAAGCCAAAATTTTAGATGAATTCTTATATTTTTTACTTACAAGAGTGACGAAACTAGTCAGAATGAGACAAAAAGTACTCAAAAACGCAGTTTTTCACATTAAAACATGCTATATAGGATGGTTTACGCCATTTTTCATATTTGACTTGCAAAAAGGTTGAGACTCTAAATTTAGTGGTCCTAAATTTTAGGATTTCACCCCCTGAACTTTCGACCTTGGGAAACTATGCCTAGTAGGTAACATGAAAACATTAGGGAAAATCTCGAAAAAATGTGATAAATCGAGTAAATAGAAAAAAACAGGCCCCTGTCCAGTGGCGGATCCAGGATTTTCCTAAGGGGGCGGAACCCTGACTTGGGTGGAAAAATTAGCCGTTTTAAGCCGAAAATCGCTAAAAATCGCTGAAAAAATCCTTAATTTTGCGCACCATTTTGGGCCAAAGGGGGCCGCTCCCCCCCTAAATCCGCACCTGCCCCTGTCCAGGAATCGGTCCATGGACGGACTCAACGCAAATTGGTCTATATATCGGAAAATTTGTCGGAATAGGTCGCAAAAACCGAATTTTTCGACGCTTTTCTATAAGCTCTATCCATTAAAATCATAAAATTCAAACTTTACAACGATAAAAAATGTTTAGCATTCAAAACCTTACAAAAGGGTATCGTTTTTTGGCCGCGCTGGAGCCAAAATCATGAAAAATAGGGGCCGCCCCCGCCCCCTTAAATAAGGCCCTTTGAACGAAATATAGTCACAAGTGAAGATATGGCGCGAAGCGTCGGAAATTTGACATTTTTGAGCCATAAGGTAGCTAAGAACGTCTAAAGCAGCACATTTTCTACGATTTTTAGGCGGGTTAAAAATGCTGGGGTTTAAAAACCCCAATTCCCTCCTCCCCCATGATCATGTATGCATGCACCCAGACATGCACAGCTTGGGAAATCTGGGTGATAAAATTTTAAAGTGCTTTTTTGGGCCTGAAAATGGTAGGTACGCGTCAAAAACACCGTTTTTCGGCGTTGCTGACGGCGCCGCTATCTTTCTAGTAGAGCTGTGCCGGGGCCGCCTTTTTTGCCGGGGCCGGGGCCAATAATAGCGTGCTTTACCATGCTTATAGTACGACCCTGCCCTACCCCTTATATGTACCTATGCATATATTCTTGCTTGTAGATATGCACGTCAAGCGTTAATATTTGTTGGGATTACAAGATATAACAGAACATGGGCATCGGGGGATCTAAACCCTCCAGAATTCACTTTCTCCCCCCCAAAAGAATCCGCTAGACCCCCCAGAAATTGATTTTCAGAATTTTTTCTGTTTTTCTGCGGTTTTTTGATGCTAATGGATAGCTCTCATTGAGAAACGCGAGAAAACGGTGTTTTTTTCGCTCTACCATATATTATCAGGCACTTTTTGACTTTGAAAAATTTTGGACCCCCTAGAATTTTTGAGCTGCCCATGCATGGATTTAACTCCTCTGACTTGGATGCGTTTCTCAATGTGCTTTACTTTGCACTTTTTTTAGGCTTATTATTCTATTTGTTCTGATAGACGTAGCTGTCTGCTACCAAGCAAGCTGGAAATGCTCGTCTATATGAATTGCAATTTAAAATATGTCAATTTTGATTATTAACTAGAAATTTTCACCAATCTGACATAGTGAAATAAAGATTTGAATTAGCAAGATCTGTGGTTTGCTTGAAATTGAGTTTGAAGGTAAATCTGCCCAAAACATTATCAATTTTCTACATTATAATCAACTCTAACATTAGCCCCGGCCCCGGTGCCGGGGCCAGCCTGGCCCCGGCACAGCTCTACTTTCTAGGGCATAAAAACAAAGAAAAATTTTCAAAAAATATCAATAAAGTCGAACTGATGGAAGAAAATAGTCAATACATAAGTATATGGCGCGAAGCGCCGAAAATTTGACGCTTTTTAGCAAACAGATAGTTTAAAAATCCTTAAAAAAAGCACCATTTCCACGAATATGTAGAAATTTTTTTGGCAACTTCCGAAAAATCGCGACTGGGAGAGGGAGGAAAACTTTTTCGGGGAGGTGAAACTCACACATGGGCTTTGAAAACCCCCTCCAGAATTCTATTTTTAGTAACATTTTCGGCAATTCTACCCATCCTGACCCCCAGAATTTTCCCGCTGCCCGCGTACGGTGAAACCCATCCCTCAGATCGTGTATGCTCGTACCTCAAGCTGAACAGATGGTTGGCTCCGAGCGGTCGAATTTCCATCTTCCGCTTCAACGGGTTCTACCTTGTCCATCTTTATCGCCAAATTATCAAATGGTTTTCCCGCAAAAATTCGAGGCTCAAGATTCTCAACGACGCCTGCTTTTATTTCATTCGACGGTCGAGCGTGTTTGTAAGAGTTGGATAATTTCCTGTGCACCAGCATTTACTTGTATACATAACAATGACGAAACACCCGGATATTTTATTGGCTGATTTCCTCATTTTTTACTATAAATTTACAAATTTCTATTTTATTGGCTTATTTCCTCGTTTTTTTACTATAAATTTAGAAATTTCCATTTTATTGGCTTATTTCCTAATTTTTTTAATATAAATTTAGATATTAATATTTTATTGGCTTATTTCCTAATTTTTTACTATAAATTTAGATATTTATATTTTATTGGCTTATTTCCTCATTTTTTACTATAAATTTAGAAATTTCTATTTTATTGGCTTATTTCCTCGTTTTTTACTATAAATTTAGAAATTTCCATTTTATTGGCTTATTTCCTCGTTTTTTACTATAAATTTAGAAATTTCCATTTTATTGGCTTATTTCCCCAATTTTTTACTATAAATTTAGATGTTTACATTTTATTGGCTTATTTCCTCATTTTTTACTATAAATTTAGATATTTATATGCTTATTTCCTCATTTTTTACTATAAATTTACAAATTTCTATTTTATTGGCTTATTTCCTCGTTTTTTACTATAAATTTAGGAATTTCCATTTTATTGGCTTATTTCCTAATTTTTTTACTATAAATTTAGATATTAATATTTTATTGGCTTATTTCCTCATTTTTTTTACTATAAATTTAGAAATTTCTCCTGCTAGACACCCTGAATTAAATCAAAAAATAATCAAAATTAAAATAAAAATATCAAAATTTAGCACTAAATTTAAAAATAAATTAATTTTTGGCAATATTTCATACCTATCTCATAACTGAAAACATTTTTAGCGGATAGATGAAAAAATGGAAAAATTATGCTATTTTCGGTATAAAACTCAAAAAATTATTCTAGCGAGTGCAAAAGCGTAGCAAGAAAGTACGAAATAAAAGCCTGCAAATATTTTTTCTTAAATTTTCCTCACCAAATAATACATAAATGCGAGAGGAGAGGAATTACGGGAGTGTAAATTGGATAAGGTTTTTGAAAAAAAAAATTTTTTCAAACCAGTAAGACCCATACCTGCGTGGGGGTTGGGGGTATGCACCCCTCCCCACCAGAAACCATACCCCCCAGAATTCAATTTTTGTTTTTTCGCAATTTTTTGATGCCAATGGATAGTGCTCGATGAGAAACGTTGAAAAATGGTGTTTTTTTCGCCAAACCACCATTTTTTAGGCCATTTTTTGACCTTTGAGAAAATTTTGCCCCCCCCCCCAGAACGTTGGTGGCGCCCCCCTATGCTAAGGCCCCTAAAGCAGCCTTACCGTAATTCATGGCTGACTTGTTCGGCCTGTAAACCCTTTTGCTCATCACTGCTGGCTTTGGGCGTATTCAAAAAACTATTGGGCGGAGTTGGCGGATAACTTAGCTGCAAAGTCGCCGAATGGTTCAGCTGATCCGTGTGCGAGTCGTGCTGCAGCTTTTGGGCCGAAAATTTCGCCTCCGTCGGTAATTCGTTAGGTTTGACAAGTTCCGCGACAAAATCGGGCGCCTTAAACGGAAAAAAGCTTAATTTACCATTAAATGTAGCTGACCCGTCCTATTTTTTTGAAGGCGATCAACAACAATTTTGGGGGGACTAAGCCCAAAAAGGTCAAAAATAGCACACACAAAAACGTTTAAAAAGTCCTGTTTTTCCGATTTTTCTGAATTTTGGGGGGTCCACACCCCACCCCATTCCCCAGAGATACGTGCCTGAAATTTACACATAAATATGCAGCACGAATTAAAAAGAGTTCATTTTTATTATTAATCGATTCACTTAAGTGTGTGCGTACGCCGTGTTTTTTTGTATTTGGCAAAGATTTTTCCCGGTGTACAAAGGCTTTCCGGGAGGACAAAATCCGCAAAAAAGGTCTAAAATTCTAACTTTTGACCCATCCCCCGATTTTGAGCAAAAAGTTGCGTTTTTTCTTTGGTAGGCGCTTTTTTTGTCATTTTTGTGTGAAAAACTGGAGGTAATTTACCCCCTATAAATGTAATGGCTCGAAATTTGGGGGGAGGAGCCATAGCCATTAGGGGGGGGGGTTAAGTGACCTCCAAGTAGCGGCCGACTTTGGGTGGAGGGATCCCCATTCCCATCTTACATGTATGCGCCCCATTAACCGAGTAAAGACCCAACCATTTAAAATTTCGAGCCGTTTGATGTACGCATGTATAAGAGGAACCCTAAGAAAATTCCTACACGTAATTAATAATAAAATTACCTCGTTATCTTCCAGCGTAGTACCGTAATCAGCAGATATGCTATTAACCGCAGGCTCAACGGGTGATATTGATAAGGTGGGAGGAAGGCCGTTTAACATCTCCTCATCTTTCCCGAGAAAAGCGTCCTCTCCTGGCGAAATTTGCTTGACTTCGGTTAAACCGTCACTAGCAGTTGTCAACGAGGTTACTGTAGCCGACAAATTTGAAATTTTGTTTACTTCATTGGGGGTTTTATCTTCCTTATCAAGATTTATTTGTTCCAGTTGTTTGTAGAACGCATTCACTTCTTGGCTATACTCGTCCGACTCGGGTACAGTATCTTCGACGTATTTACCACATTCCTCATCTAAGAGTTCCAAGTCGGTCAGGGTTTTATTTACTAATTTGTCGAAAAACGTGCCAGCTTTGCTGGATACACCTAAATGAAACAGCATGCACTAAATGAACACGTCTGACGTGTCAGAATGTTGACACTTGACAGAGTTGTGCATATCTTTGCGCTTTGACGCAAAGGATTCAAAATTAAGCTTATTGTTAAATTTAGTTATATTTTATTTTATGCAATTAGAACATGAAGATAGTAATGAGTGTTTCGTCGGGTCACAATGCACCGTAAAGGAAAAGTACTTGGTATATGGAGCGAAGAGGAAAATCGCTCATAAATAGGAACAGAGCTCAACTCTACAACCCAAACGGAATACGTGCAGAAATTCTCACGAAACTATGAAGGAAATTGTATAAGGAATTATTACAGAAAGCACAATTTTAGTCCTCCCTCAATATCCAGCAATCACAAACTATTAAAGTCAACAATCAAGTATATAAATATTAGCTATCACAGAGGACTGACTATATTGGATGGGTATTCCTTCCGTGCGTATACAGTTCCGTATAACGAGTGTATATATGCTATATACCGCGTAGAGTCGTTAGGTCGCTCGCAGTTGGGTTTTCATACTGGCATTTCTCAATAATTGTGAACAGTACAGTTCAAGTAATGGTACTCGGGTACTTGCTCATTTTAGGCTCTGACGGAATGTTAAGTTTTTTCGACATAAGGGTCTTGCAGTTGCCAAATTTCGACCCCACAGACCATTCGCTCTACAGCGCAATGCGTTCACCACTCGGCTAAGCTTGCTTATTCTGATAGTATGTTATGAAGTTATAATTGAAGTATTTTTAATTACTATGTCTCACAAACAACACAAAAAAGCTAGGAGTTATACGTCGTTTTTATTTTTTTATATTCTTTTTTCTTATAAGCTTTATAACTATTAAAAAAATTCGTAATTATTTGTTTATGCTTATCATGTTATGGTCATTAAGCACCAGATTTATTATTACGGTTTCCGTAGCTTTAAGCAAACAAACCCAACATAACATGAACTAGTATTTTAATATACAGCTGAGCACGCACTGCACCCGCGATCCTGTACGCCGATCAGTTTTGGAGAACTGGACACGTAATACACTAATCAGTGATCGGACCGAGGTACTTTCTGGACTCCTCGGCCTCGGCCGAGGCCGAGGCGCGCTTAAAATCCTTGCCTCGGCCTCGGCCGAGGCCGAGGCCGAGGCCGAGGCCGAGGGTAATGCCGAGGGTCAAGCTTATATACCTATACCCATAAATAGTGCTCTTAGAATATTTTGTATGCACAGGAGCTAGAGAATAGTCGTAATATTGAACACTTTATCGAATGTCATTTTCAATAATAGTAGATTAATTTGTGAAGGATTTATTGAATAAAGTCCGCATAAAGTCCGCAGAATGAAAGCATACTTAATTTAACAAGTTGCCGTTGAGGACTTGGGAAATATAATAAAAAATATGGCTGAACAAGCACTTAAAAACTTTTATTATTATACATAAATAAGAAAACAGTGTCAAAGAAATAAACGAACAAACGAAATAAGCTAAGTAAAGACAGAACTGTAGCCATTGTTGTGCTCGCTTTTTGCAGTAATGCATGTTTAAACACGCTTTTTCAGTCATCCAATTCTGGTGTGGTAGGTAATATGACAGAAAGTGCACTGTACTTTCTGATCATAGTTTCCCAAGGTCCAGAGTTGAGGGAAGGGTGAAATCCCAAAATGGGGGACCAGTAAATTAAGTAGTGTCTTTGTATGAGCGAACTAATTTTTGTAGATATTTTATATAAATATATTTTTAAACATACACATTTTTAAACATACACATTTTTACATATTGCCAGTCACACATGCACATAGGGGTGAGGGGGGTATTACCCCCCTGAGGGGTCAGCTAGACCGGTACTGTCCGGCGATTTTGAGCAAACAGGTCTTGTTCTGCATCATTTTTGACATCAAAATCAGTAAAAATATCAAAATTTTTCCGGCGATTCGCGCCAGATTAGTACTTTTAAGTACTTTTACTCAAAAAGCGCCCAAAATTGATAAATTTTTACATTTTTTAGTGTTAAAAGTGATATAATGCAGTCAAAATGGACTAAAAATGCTTTTAAAATGTGTTATTAACACGAAAAAACGTTTTATAGGCTATTTTGACCATTTTGATCATTAAAACAGCAAAAAAAATCGTGAACGTTAAATTTACTGTTTTAAGATTTTTGGCATTTCACCCCCCCCCTGCCGACCCTGACCTTGTGCACTCTATGCTACCAGTGTGTGACCTGCAACCGGCATGCAGTCCTAAACAGTGTTTTTTTGTGCAAGATACCTTTTTACATGTACAAAAATGGTATCCAAAAGTCTTTGAACATTTTGTACATGCAAATTTTTGTGTACTATTATAGTATGGTACAGTAGCGATTTAGTGTGGTTAAAAAGGGGTTTTCGACCTTCGGTAGCGTATCTTAGCTAATTCCTGGGTCTCTGAATATTTGACATTTTTTCCATTCTAAATACAAATTCTACTATTTTAAAGATATATAAGGACAGAAGACAATTACTGATGCGCCGAAAATTTTCGGGAATTTTACACCTTTTTACAGTTTTTGTCTCTCCAAAAATCTTTGTGCATGTACAAAGACAGTCTTGAAAAGTCTCTGTACATTATGAAAAATCTTTGCCGAATACAAAAAATCGTGGTCCTAAATGTGATAATTCGGCCTGTATATAGTTCATAAGATTATTTGGCGCAAAGCGCCGAAATTTTCATGAGCTTTTGATGAAATTTACACATAAAACTTGACTGAGAAAGCTAAAACAACCTGTACTACAAAATCAGAAATATTACAGATATTGAAATATGCCAATTAAATCTTGTAATAAGCACTACTGTGCTTAGAAATCCAATGCAACATCAGGATAAATTAGTCAATTTTATCTTTGAACGGCTAAATGTGCTGAGTTATTAAATAGTACTTGTTTTGCATAAAATTTTTAAAAACAGTATAAATGGATACAAAAGATATTTAAATCTGCATAAAGATGCCTAGATTACACAAAAATTGATTTTTGAGTGTTTAATGCCTCTGCTTCAATCTAAATACAGTATATTAGCGATATTTTGCGCGAAGCGCCGAAAATTTTTGAAGTTTCCTAAAAAAATACTGAAAAACGATATAATTAATATCACTTTGTCCAAGAAAGTATTTTAACATTGTATAAAAATGGCTCTAAAAAATGCACGAGCCGAAATTGATTTTTGGCAAAACCTGCATTTATTGTCCATTTTTAGGTGCGTTTTTGCGATTTTCGGCCGAAAATTCGTAATCATTTACGCCCTCTCCCATAAAAATGGCCGAAAACCATACGTGTAACAGGAAGGGCTTTAGAGAATTCCCCACCCACCCATGGTTGGACGTCTCCCCTAACCCTTCCCTCCAACGTCAGAAAATTTTGACCCACCCTCCCCATTTTTGGCGAAAATTTGCGCTTTGTTGACTATTTTAGGTGTAGCCGTTACATGTATGCCGAGGAGCCCCTCCCGAAAAATTTGAGCTGTTACATGCATGTTTTATAGTGACAGTTTGTCTATTTACTCTTGCTTACATTCAAAAATACTGTATCACTTCGGGAAATTTTAATAGTCAGCTGCACTTTTGCCATAGTAAAAATTAGGTTCAAAAATATTCAAAAGGTTTTCACCAAAAATCGTCTGACAGTGACTTGAGTCTTGTACCCTGAGAGGGGCGTAATAAACCTCCCTCACCCCTCCCTTCGAGAATGTGTGTTTCCGATCCATGTAGCAAGCATGAGAATTAAAACTTAGTCATCACATGAATAATAAATTGGCACTTTGCTGTATGTAAACTTGTGTAACTGGGTACGCGACTAAAATCACAAGAAAAGTCTTTAGGTAAAAAATAGCCTTTGTACTGCAGATGCATTCTAAATAGTTAACATTCAACGGACATATTAAACTTATTCAAATTTGATTTTAACCCTCGGCGCCTCGGCACTTTTCAGCTTCGCCCTCGGCGCCGAGGCCGAGGCTCCAAAAAACGCCGAGGCTTGCCGAGGCCGAGGCCGAGGCCGAGGCCTCGGTCCGATCACTGACACTAATACCGTACATACTTTAGCTACCCATAATCGGAGGAGGAAGAGGTGGGGTCAGGCAGAGAGATTTTCCGAGCCAAAATTACCACAGAAAGTGAAATAAGTGCTAGAAACAGCGCGAAAACTGCGTTAATTAACAGATTTTAGTCGATTTCATGCGCTTCTGCAGTAAAAAGTTTATATTTTCATTTAACGTTAACTTTGATTTGCCATATTTTCCTCAAAGATTTCCCACTTTTTATTCAGGTGGTCCAAACTAACTCTGCACGTTGTATGAAGAAATATAGAAGGAATGTGCAAAACAGGAAAATAATGAATATCAACAACGTTTTTCACTCACTGTTGCCAACATACATGCAGACGGTCATAGTCTTCAAGGTATTGGAAAATTTCAAAATTAGTTTATTGTAATTTTGCTACCTATATGTCCTTACTTGGCATTTAAATCTATATTATAATGTAAAAAATGTTCGTTAATTCTGAAAATTTTCATCTCAAACTGGTCCTGTCAGTATGCCCGATTATTACAAGAACATACCGAGTATTCAAAACGGCATAAGTGTAGTACCCGGGACCCGTACTTTCTACATTGCACTATATTTTTACACTGCATTAAAAGTATACAATTAGGTACTCGTAATTTTCACATAGCACCATATGTGTTCTTGGGGAAGAGGGATTGGGGGGGAAGTTTGACCCCCCAGAGAAGAGCTACTGCCCCCCTCCCGCAAAAATGGCTGCACCCCCAGAATTATCGATATATCACATCCTCTACAAAAAACAGATTGGTGAATCTCTTTTTAAGTGAAATATCGTTTGATACTACGCTGATCTTGTCTTGAAGCTCAAAAATATTCATAATCACGACCGACAAAGTGTTGAAAATAGGCGCAAGTTTATTCTCAATAATAAAAATATGTTTGTTGGTTATTTTTCTCCAGTAGCCGAAAAATGTGTTCTTGGGGAAGGGGGTTGTTCTGCTAAATTTGACAATTGTTCTGCTCTGCACAATTTACAATACATTGTCAAACACACTATGCAATACACACAAACATAGATACTCACACATGCGTTTCGTGCCACATCCTTATTTTTGACTATATTTCGCATAATTTACTAGAACACACCCACAGAGACATATACAGATGACTCACCACGAGTTACCTTTATCTGTATTTATAGTACAGTGTAGAAAGTACGGGTCCCGGGCATATGTGGGCGGCACCGAAATTCTGGGGGGTGAAATAATTTTCAAAGGTCAAAAAATAGCCTTACAAATGGTGGTATGGCGAAAAAACACCATTTGTCAACGTTTCTCATCGAGCACTATCCATTGGCACCAAAAAATTGCTAAAAAACAAGGAAATTTCAAAAATTGAATTCTGGGGGGGTTAATTTGGTTTCTCGGGGTGGGGGTGCATACCCTCCAAACCCCCACCACGCCCAGGTGTGGTCCCGAGTACTACACTTATGCCGTCGAAACCAGTCAAACCAAACCAGTCTAAGTTGAAATCACTGTTTTTTTTGAACGAGCCTCTGTGTACATGTACAAAGATCGCCAGAAAAATCATAGTACGATCGAAAAATTTTTCGTCTGTATTATAACACATTTTTACATACTACATATCAGTCTGTGATCTTCAACCCACATGCTGTCCAAAAATTGTTACTTCGTCCTAAATCGGTTAATAATATTAGTCGGCGCTAAACGACGATTTTTCCAGTTTTGATCAAATTTACACGTAAAAATCGACTCATAAAGCTAAAATAACTTGTATTAAATCATTAAAAAACGGTACAACAATTGCAATAGGCAGATTGAATCTCGTAATAAACACTGATTTCCTTATGAATTCAATTTAGCATAAAGATAAACAAGTCAATTTCATCTTCAAACGACAGAAAACAGTGCAAAGTTGTCAAATACTTCTTATTTTCGGCATAATATCTATATAAAACAGTAGAGATAGGTGTAAAGATGTTTCAGTCTACACAGGTGCTTGAAATTATACAAAAATTGGTTTTCGAGTGCCTAATGCCCACGCTTTAAGCTAATTAGACTGCAATTACGTTATTTGGCGCGAAGTGCCTAAATTTTTTGACAATTTACTGAATATTCAAAAAAGCGTCAAAACTATTACATATTACTTTGCCCCGAGAAGTCTTTGTACATCATAAATAGACGAAATTTATGCAAAACACAGTGGTTGGAATCGAGTTTTAAAATGAACGAAGTACCTCCGTGCTGTGCTGACGATCCAAATGTATAAAAGAAAAGGCGATTTTATGAAATTGAATTATTGGAAGACACAGAGAATGAGGATTTTGTTTATTTGCCACCTAGCAATATTTTTTAAAACTGTTGCTGCCACACTGCACGCAGATTTACATATTCGATTCAGGTACTCTTGTCAAAATTTTAGATCACCCAAAATTAGACAAAGCACGTACCTAATCAATTTCCCAAAGTATGTAATCCAAGTTTTAAATAAAATATTTTGTGCTTAACCCTACCCCATCAAACAAATCTTTGGTTTGAGCCACTGGGGGATGTTAAATAATTCGGGTTCACAGGTTCGTCTATATTTCTGTTTGTTTTCTGTCCTTGGGAAAACCGACTTATAGTAATTTATACTTCACAGTTTCAGGGTCTAGTATTCAAATGATTGTGCCTCAACACTCCCACCGTCTCAACATTCCCACTGTCTCAACACTGCCACTGAATTCTCAACACTCCCACTGTCTCAACATTCCCACTGTCTAAACACTCCCACTCGAATTCTCAACACTCCCACTGTCTCAACATTCCCACTATCGCAATGCTAAACGGGACCATATATGAGCATGAAGCGTCTGGGTGGGGTCTAGAGACCCTTTTCGCCCAAGAATCTGGCGAACTTCCTAGAATTGTCATCATTGATACCTTTTGGGACTTGATGCCGTCCGGAGCCCCATAATTTTTACGCTGCCCATGCATTAACGGCAAATTTCACTTAAGGGCCATAAGATTTACAACCTTGCACATATTCCAGTTCAGATTTATGATTTTAAATATCACTTAATGGTGATAAGATCTATGACCTTGCACATATTCTACTTCAACGGATTTAGGATTTTACTGACACGGATGCCACATGCCACTGTTTCGCAATTTCAATGGCGAAGCTATGGTTATTGGTTAGCAAGATTTAATGTTATCAAAAAACATATTTAGATGCAGGTATCGCGAAATGCGTTTCATTTTTATCAACATGCGTGATGATAACAACGCTATATCCATTAACGGTTTAACCAAGAAGATATATTAAGTGATTCAAATTAGAGCTGTGCCGGGGCCGCCTTTTTTGCCGGGGCCGGGGCCGGCCGAGGCCGGGGCCTAGGCCCCGGTGCCGGGGCCTGGCCGGGGCCAATAATAGCGTGCTTTACCATGCTCATAGTACGACCCTGCCCTACCCCTTATATGTACCTATGCATATATTCTTGCTTGTAGATATGCACGTCAAGCGTTAATATTTGTTGGGATTACAAGATATAACAGAACATGGGCATTGGGGATCTAGACCCCCATAATTCACATTTCCCCCAGAAAAAATCCGCTAGACCCCCCAGAAATTGATTTTCAGAATTTTTTCTGTTTTTCTGCGGTTTTTTATGCTAATGGATTGCTCTCATTGAGAAACGCGAGAAAAGGGTGTTTTTTTCGCTCTACCATATATTATCAGGCACTTTTTGAATTTTGGACTCCCTAGAATTTGAGCTGCCCATGTATATGGATTTAACTCCTCTGACTTGGATGCGTTTTTCAATGTGCTTTACTTTGCACTTTTGAAGGCTTACTATTCTATTTGTTCTGATAGACGTAGCTGTCTGTTACCAAGCAAGCTGGAATTGCTCGTCTATATGAATTGCAATTTAAAATATGTCAATTTTGATTATTAATTAGAAATTTGCATCAATCTGACATAGTGAAATAAAGATTTGAATTAGCAAGATCTGTGGTTTGCTTGAAATTGAGTTTGAAGGTAAATCTGCCCAAAACATTATCAATTTTCTCTATTATAATCAACTCTAACATTGGCCCTGGCTCCCGGCCCGGGGCCGGGGCCTAGGCCCCGGCGCCGGGGGCCTGGCCCCGGCACAGCTCTAATTCAAATAACCGCGTGCATTTTCAATCAGCTGTTCAGGCTGGACCCCGATGATTTCGCGTGCAAAATTTTCTTTGGCACGCACTATTCCATTGTCCACAGCGACATAACGAGGATCCCGTGGACGCGCTGGAGCTCCTGCCTGAAGTAAGCGGGTCCTGACCTTTAATAATAGATAACATTACATAAAGATTATATATCTTCTTGGTTAAACTGTTAATGGATATAGCGTTGTTATCATCACACATGTTGATACAAATGAAACGCATTTCGCGATACCTGCATCTTAATGTATTTTTTGATGACATTAAATCTTGCTAACTAATTACTATAGTTTCGCCATTAAAATTGCGAAACAGTGGCATGTGGCATCCGTGTCAGTAAAATCCTAAATCCGTTGAAGTAGAATATGTGCAAGGTCGTAGATCTTATCACCATTGAGTGATATTTAAAATCCTAAATCTGAACTGGAATATGTGCAAGGTTGTAAATGTTATCGCCCTTGAGTGAAATTTACCGTTCATGCATGGGCAGCGAAAAAATTATGGGGCTCCAGACGGGATCAAGTCCCAAAAAGTATCAATGATAACAATTCTAGGAAGTTCGCCAGATTCTTGGACGAGAGGGGGTCTCTAGACCCCACCCAGACGCTTCATGCTCGTATATGGTCCCGTTTAGCATTGCGACAGTGGGAATGTTGAGACAGTGGGAGTGTTGAGAATTCGAGTAGGAGTGTTGAGACAGTGGGAATGTTGAGACAGTGGGAGTGTTGAGACGGTACCATTCAAATACCCTAACAATACCCTGCGTGCACGTCTGGTTGCCAACCCGCCGGAGAGGAGGGCTCAATGATTGGTATAAATGCTAAAACAGCGTAAAAGCTAAGCTAGCATACAATTTCTGATTATTTCCAGGCACTTTAAAAAAATGATTTTCATTATTTTCTGTCTTTTTTCGCCAACCTTTCTAATTTAATTCGCTATTCTTCCATTCTAAGGTCAGGAATACCCCTCAGCCCCGTCTCGTGCACCTCTGACCAATCATGAAGAGTAGAGGGTTAAAGGATTACTTATTGCTACGCCTGAACCGTGTACAACTTAACGACCTTACACGCTATACATATAAACGCGTTATGCGCCACTGCATGGCTTATGTACATGTTAAGGGCGTTGTATAATTGATTTTTTGCGCAGAATACTCTACTGTTGAATATAGTTACACAACCGTAATGCCATTTATATTGATCTCATCTTGATTATACGACGTTTATCACTAACAAGTTCAAAATGTTTAGTTCTTTAATTTATCAACGTATATAAATATAGGCTAATAATCACTATTTGCTTGCTACGCTTAATTTCTAAGCAATTCATCTCAAAATAAGCTGGCAAAATAAGTTCTTGTGCCTCTGGAAGGTAAACAAGAACTAATGAGCAGGGCAGATTTGTCATGCTATTAAAACCCATTTAACGCAAGATTAAAGAATATAAGGACGCTCTAAAAAACGTTATAAATATACCACCACCATACATGATCTTGGGGGTTTGGGGGGTTTCACCCCCGCAGAATCATTTTTCACCCCTCGCGAAAAATTTTTCACCCCCGCCAAAAATTGGCGATTTTTCAAAAGTTTCCTAAACTTACCTGAAAATTGGTAGAAAAAATCTTTTCATGGTTTTTGGCGATCTATTTGCTCAAAATTGCCAAATTTTCGGCGCTTCGCGCCATCTATTCATGTTTTAAGCGGTATATTGGTCAATTTATTCGACTTGTTCGAAATTTTTTCATGATTTTATGCTCTAGAAGGATAGAGTATCGTCAGAAACGCCAAAAAACGATGTTTTTCAACGCGTACCGGCCATTTTTGGACCCACCCCAGAATTCCCATACTGTGCATACATATAAGAATAGTTACAGAGAACCAAAATCAATGTTCCCGACCATACATGCACAGTATGGGAATTCTGGAGGGGGTTGAAAACCTAAAGTGCCCTTTTCGGGCCCAAAAATGGCGTTTTTTGGCGTTTCTGACGATACTCTATCCTTCTAGAGCATAAAATCATAAAAAAATTTCGAAAAAAGTCGAATAAATTGACCAATATATCGCTTAAAACATGAATATATGGCGCGAAGCGCCGAAAATTTGGCGATTTTGAGCAAATAGATAGCCAAAAACCCTTAAAAAGACACTTTTTCTACCAATTTTCAGACGTTTAGGAAACTTTTTGAAAAATCGCCAATTCTGGGGGAGTTGAAAAATTTTTTGCGGATGGGGGGTGAAAAATGATTTTGCGAGGAGAAACCCCCAAGATCATGTATGTTCCCGACCATTTTTTACCACTATTTATAAAAAGAGCCGCCAGTCGAACAACATGATCATGGGGGCTTTCACCTTCCTCTTTTCTCCAGTAAAATTTTCAGCCCAGAAATTTTTACCCCCCCCGGATTCGCGATTTTTCGAATGTTCCTGAAAATTCGTGGAAAAGGTGCTTTTTAAAGCGTTTTTAGCTTATCTATTTGCTCAAAAGTGTCAAATTTTCGGTGACTATATTTTATTCAATTTGTTCGACTGTTTTATTGTTTCGAAATTTTTTTGTTTTTATGCTCTAAGACAACATGCCAACACGTAAGAGAGCAAGTAGCGGGGCGCCCTCCCAAAATCTGGCCTTTCCCACCATTTGCTACCCAATATTTGACGAAAACCTATTTTCCCAGGCTATTTTGGCCATTTAAAAAAGTGAAGCCCAACAGGCACCTGGCTGGCCGTCCTATTCTGGGGGCCAACACCAATTTTGGGGGGACTAAGCCCAAAAGGCCAAAAATAACGTTTAAAAAGTCCTATTTTTCCGGTTTTTTTCTGAATTTTAAAAGGGTTCGGACCTCCCAAGCCCCCCAGAGCTACGTGCCTGAAGCCCAAATCCCCCAAGAATGGCCGACTACCCGCCCATCCAAAATTTTTAACAGAATCGCTCAAGAACACGTTAAATTTGGTCGAAACAGTTAGATCCTCCCCTCCGAGCTGCGCATGTATTCAGTTCGTAAAACGGCACCGCAATAATGATTATTCAAAAGCTTATTAGGACGCCACATTTTATTTCATCAATAATAATAATCACTCCAGACATATGTATGCATCTCATGGCATAACTATACAAAGAGGGACCCGTACTTTCTACACTATGTTGTAAGTATATACATATTAATGACGGACCGTACTTTCTACACGATGCAGCAAGTATATATTAATGACGCACCGTACTTTCTACACTTGGTAAATCAACATCGCATAATTTTGATTTTTCCTGGATTAAGGTATATGCCCTGTTGCATCCGACACAAAAGACGGAATCGTGAATTACGTTTATCAAGGAAGTAATTTATAACACTAAGCTGATCTTTGCATATTTCTTTTAAGACAAAAATATCAATTTTACCAGAAAAGTGACGCTATCAGTCTTTGATACTAATTGAACAATCCTCCAACTTCTGCTTTTATTTACTTTGCACTAGTGATGTCCCGGTGCCGCTTTTTTTGCCGGTGCCGGTGCTACATCATTAGCATATTATATAGTGTACTATGCTTCTTCAAAAAGGGTTAAATTTGTACCTATTTTTCACCGGATATTCATATTAAGGGCAAAATTTCATTTGGCTAGTAACGACTTCATTATTTTTAATTTATGAATACATATTAATTTTCTTACTTAAGCATTAAACAAACAGAAAATTGTAATAAAATTGAAATTCGAGGAAAAATAAAAGTCAAATAGTGTATTATAACTTAAAAGTGTAGCGCAATCAAGATTGGCTTGTGCAGTAGTTGATTCTTTAGTCAAATCGAAATTTGGTTTTAGTGCATTAGTTAGATATTCAACTAGTAAGAAACAAACATGAAAATGACCACAAAAACTTTTTGAGGTTAAATTATTTGAGATTATCATTTCACATTTTCAACAGCCTCTGAAAACAAACATGGGATATATCAGTAATGCAAAAGACTTAGATAGAAGTTCATTTACAAAGTTTTAACAAGCTTTTTCTGAATAATTCGCAGGAAAAAGTTTGGCATAAAAACTATTTTAAAATTCTAGTTGCGTTTTACGGTCTTCTGCTCACGAAATGGAAAAATAAAAATGGATTTGATGAAATTAAATTGAAAACTACTCTGTAGTACTCATCCTTCTTGTCTATAGATGGTAGAATTAGAAGAACTTTCCACTCTATATGTCGACGTTTTTAATTTTAATTTACTTTATTTATTAGTGTCCACGCTTCTTGCTGTTAATTGATGTTTTCAATAAGATGTGTTTCGTTAAATGAATAATTCATTTTTAAAGCTCGAAGACTTGTTCTGAAGTTCAGTCAAAATGCTTCACTATGCTAATCAGAAGATTTTACTAACAAAATGCTACCTTTTTGCGCCTTTATTCGTTAAATTGGTGATAAATGAGCTTCAATTATTCTTTTTACACTAATTTTTTCTCTTTTATCTAGCAACGGCACCGGCGCCGGTACCAGCCTAGCACCGGCCCGGTGCCGATGCTTAGGCACCGGCGCCGGTGCCGGTGCCCAGGACATCACTACTTTGCACAAATCAATAGGCATTACAGGTAAGTACTTTGCAAGTGACACACAATAGGTAGGTAGGTACCTGCACTGTTTGTGTAGGTAGGTACCTGCACTGTTTGTAAATATTACTACTTGCTCAATATTATTTTCTACTGTTTGTATGGAAAGTAAGGATCCCTCATTAATACATATAATAGTAGGTACTTACTACGTTTGTGTAGAAAGTACATATGCACGGTCTGTCATTAATACATATATACTCACTACATAGTGTAGAAAGTACGGGTCCCTCTTTGTATAGTTATGCCCATCTCATTAGTGTGAAAATCAAAATAAATATAAATAAGTA
>JAVLUZ010000154.1:16484167-16537776 GCA_036768485.1 Mermis nigrescens
TTTCCATGACACTTAATGATTTTGGGTAAATCTCTTTTATGCAAGCACGAAAATTTGAAATATTCATAGCCGCTATGTCATCAATCTAACGCGCTACGTTATTGAAAGAATAAGCGAGGTCTTAATTTTTAGGCAACGATAGGAATTTATATTCTCAAGAAGATCAAAAGAAGTGGATTTTACATGCAAATTTTTGTGTACTGTAATATAGTACTGTAGCGACTCTAGTTTGGTAAAACAGGGTTTTCGACCTGTGGTGGTGTGCTTTAGCGGCATAACTTCTGGGTTTCTGACGCCAAAAAATTACTTAAAATTGTCTCAAAACGGCGCAAGGCGCCAAAATTTGACATTTTTTCCATCCTAAATGCAAATTCTGCCATTTTAAAAATGCATGGGACGAACAATTACACATCGCGCCGAAAATTTCCGGGAATTTCACACCTTTTTACAGTTTTTTGTCTTACCAAAAATCTTTGTATACATTTACAAAGACGGTCCTGAAAAGTCTTTGTAAATCCGGGAAAAATCTTCGCCGAATACAAAAAACACTGACTCAGCACGATGAAAGAGGTCAGGGCGAGAAGGATATTTTTCGCCGGGCTTATTTCCTATGATATAAATTAATTTTTAAAATCGAGCGGTACGGGTTCGACAAGATGAAAGAGATTAAGAAGAGGATGATCGTTTTTGCCAAAAATTTCCGTTTTGAAATAATTTTAAATTTTGAAAAATTTTAAAATTTCGAATTATCTCGAAAAACAGACGAATCGGACAAAATGAAAGAGGTCAAGAAGAGGATGTTAATTTTTTGCCGAAAATTTCCGTTTTAGAAATAATTTTAAATTTTAAAATTTAAAAATTTCGAATTTCAAAAGACGAATTCGACAAAATGAAGGAAAATTTCCGTTTTAAAATATTTTTTTAAATTTTAAAATTTAAAAATTTCGAATTTCTAAAAGACGAATTCGACAAAATGAAAGAGGACGAAATCGAGTGGCCATTCACGAGGCGATGGAGCAGCAAACTATATCGATCGCCAAGGCTGGCATAACGACCACGCTCAACAGTCGCTGCGCCGTTTTGGCCGCCGCAAATTCGGTCTACGGCAGATGGGATGACACGAAAGGCCAGGACAATATCGATTTTATGCCTACCATTCTATCGCGCTTCGACATGATTTTCATAGTTAAGGACGAGCACGACGAGAAACGCGACATAATTTTGGGTGATTGGCGCTTATTTTCATTATTAATTAATTTCTATTATTGATTTTTTATAATTGATTAATAAATACTGATAATAAATAATAAAATAATAAATAAAAATATTAATAAATTGATAAATACTATCAATAAATACGCTCCCCTGCTTGGCCGAAACAGCTTTTTCGAGGGGTAAGGTAATGCGTTCAAAAATCGGGAATGTATTTTACGTGAAATCTTAAAATTTTCGCGCCGAATGTAATCTATTTGCCTTCGTTATAGCCCAAGCGCGACCAAAAAAATGACACTTTTTATCGCCTTTCAGAAGCGAAAAAACATTTTTCTACTTCAAAAAAGTTAAGGATTTTATCATCCTAATCGATAGAGCACGATCGAGAAACGTCGAAAAACGCGGTTTTCTCGAGGCCACCCCGACCGAATTTTTCGAGATATAGACCAACTTATGTTGGGTTCGCCCCTCCCCTTGGCCAAATCCTGGATTCGGTTCTGAATTCAGTCATGCATGTAAGAGCTTGAAATTTTATGTAAGGGTCACGGCTATTTTCGGGAAGGGAGGATAAATGATCTTCAATTTTTGGCCCGAAAATTGTTTTGTAAATTATTTTGAACTCATAATTAATTTTTTTATGTAATTGGTTAAGGCACACCTAGAATGGGCTAAAAAAATGCAAATTTTTCCTAAAATCGGGGAGGGGTCAATGCTTTTCTGATTTTTGGGGGACAACAACCAACTTTAAGCGGGGATCCCTCATTCCGCCTGCTGTATGTATGAATATGCTAGTAGTAGGCATATGTACATATAATTAACATTTAAAATTTTTTATATACTTGCTTATTTACGTACTTTTAGGAATAGATACGAATCAGTAAAACATTAACCTACGGGTTTAAGCTGTAAGTGACTATTCTACTTCTTCGGTGCATCAATCTACAGCATTAAGTACATAACATTATCTGCAACTTCGATATTTAATGGTGCATTCAATTCATGGTATGTACAAGTCATTATGCTGATATAGTGCAGCATTTGAAAGGAGCATAGATATGTAGCATGAAATTGACGGTTTTGATAGGTTATTTCAATCTTCATGCACAACAGCAGGGCGTAATTAGCCGGAGGATAGGGGGGCGAGGCCCTACCCCTCTAGTTGGAAAATATATATTTTTTACAAGGGTCCGGTGCTTTGCGCCGGATTTTATTCTCTAATAGCGCCGCCGATTTATTTGATTCCTATTATTTACTCTTCAGAAGGCCCCAAAAATTAAATGCATAAAGACAAGAATTTTGAAATGTTTTGGGAGTCGACTGAATTTGGCTGTTGAAAATCAGTCATGCGGAATTGAATTATAGATTTTTTTTATTTCCTGAGTTCGAAATCAAGCAAAAAAAATTTTGGGTGCAAAAAATTTTTACATCTCGATGTAGATCCTCGTCGAATAACTGCTTAAAAATGCCATAATTTTTGCAGTATCTCCTAACGGTTTTCGACATATAGACTTCCAAAATTTCGCCCCTTCCGGAATAAAATCCTTGTCAAGTCCACTGCTTAACTGTATATAATTATGTACGTAATATCTAGGCATGCAATGACATGGCATCGGCGTGGCAGGTCTGGGGGATGTGAAATACAAAATAGGAAGCCATCAATGCGACAAAATAAAAAGAAAACACTGGAAAAGAAGCTATAAAAGTTAAAAAAAGGAAAAGCTTGAAAAAGAAAAAATAAAAAAAACAGGAGACAGAATCGGTTAAAGCGAAGCATGCTGTTAGTATGAAGGAAACATAAAGACGAAAAACGTTTAATGTGCAAAGTTGACTGAAATTGTAAAATTTCTAGCCAATTCAAAAATTTGACGCATTCTGCCTGGGGTGAAAATTTACTTGCGCGCTGTCACGGGAACATGGGGATGGGACAGCCTTAAAGTAGCTTTTGCAAGGGCGCTGAGAACCCGCTCAACACGCGTCGAAAAACATCGTTTTTTTCGGCGGTACCTGACGATGCTCTCCGCATCTTTTTTGACGCTTGAAAAAAATTTTGAAGAATGAGAAAAATTCGAATAAATTGAAGAAAAAATAGCCGAAAAATGAGTATGCGGCGCCACGCGCCGGGGAGTGAGATACTCTTGAGCATAGCTAAAAATGCTTAAAACAACATCTTTTCTACGAAGTTTTTGTAATTTTTCGGAAAATCGCCGGAACTTTGAGGGGGTGAGTGAAGAAAGCTCGGGGCATACAAATGCTATGAAATGTATACATGTATGTAGTAGCGGCTCGAAATTTCGATTGGGGACCCCGTCGATTGCGGGGGAGGGGTAAATCACCTCCGATTTTTTAGCTGAAAATGGCCAACAAAAACCTCCAAAATAGCCAAAAAATTGTGCGGCGACCAAAAATTTTCTGGCTTCTGGGGGGAGAGGAGATAAGGGGGGAGCGAACGACCAACTTTAGGTGGGTATCCCCCATTCTCTGTTACATGTGGGGGTGTGAAAACTTTTGAGGGGATTCGAAACCCTCAACCCAGACATGTAACAGTTTGGAAGTTTGGGAGGGATTCCCGGCCATTTTCAGGAGGGGGGGGGGTAAATGACTTCTAATTTTTGGCCAAAAATGCTAAAAAATTGTAAAAATAGCTTTAAAAAATACAACGTTTTATCAAAAATCGGGGGGGGGGGGGAATTTTTCTGACTTTGGGGGGATGGGGGCCGTTCAGGGATCGACCGGGTGCCCAGGCCCGGTCGGTTTTAGGCGTCAGGCCCAAGCCCGGTTTTCAGAGGCCGGGCCTGAGCCTGAATTATTATCCTATTTAGTTTTTTTTGTTGGAGAATACATGTGCGCGCTTTGTTGCCGATAGAATTGGTTAATTCAGTTAAAAATAGTAGAAACGTAATTGAGAGATGCTAGAATGAGCATAGCGGTAAATATTTGCCGTGCTGTATAAGACACGACCGATTATTAGTAGACTGGATTATATTATTGTTAGTTAATTGCTCTCTGAGCTATTCCTTTTCTGTTCATTTTATGTTATCTCTTTCTGTGTTTATTTGTGCACATTAAAGTGATGCCTTCTCACTTAATTATACATTCATTTTCACCGTTATTTCAGCATATCATAACCATGTTTCAAATTATTATTTTTCAATGAATTTTTAAAAAGATTTTGCAGTTTCACGAATTATTTTCAATTTTTGGTTGCATCTTAAAGTATCCGAGCTGTAATCTCAAGCCTGCTTGCTTTATTCCTCCCTGATGATAATGAACTTGTCAAAGTTTTTGCGCTCGGCATAGCGCAGCTTGGCTCGGGTTGAATGGTATATTTCTGCCTTATTCTAAAAGTACAATCACTCCGCCATCTTTTCATAACGAAGTGGATGGAAATGTTCGATTGTATAAAAAATTATGACCATTTTATCACAGTAATACGGACGTTTGAAAAATTTCTAAAGAAGAATGAGCTGAGAGAACATATGCAATGGGTTCAAAATATGCGAATGCTTAATTTCTTCACTAATGATCTTAGTTTGCTCCTCCAAGTTCTTAGCTGTAAAAATAATCAAAGCTGCGAACTTTCTACACAAAAGAAAGAACAACACTTAATGTGCGTTCACTGACCGTTATGCAGGACATTACGAAATAAGGGAATCGAAGATAAAAATAAATGAGGCAAGAAATTTGAATTTTAATTTCCATTTCTCATAGATTTACTTCAATCTCCAACTATTCTATTTCGCTTATACTTCGCATCAGTTTGAAGCGCTTAGGCAAATTTTTTAGAGTATTTTATTTTATTTTCTTGTGGCATGAATTTTCATCGTTGCGCCTATATCTATATTAGTTAGACATTCGAATGAGAATGAAGAATTGATTGACTTTATAGTAGCAAAAAAACAATTTTGTTCAGATTCAGTTTTTTCGCTTTTCTTAAGTTTTCGTCTTGTATAGTAAAGTGACAAGACAAGAATAGAAAACGTTATCACTGAAATATCAACCGTGCTGCCTAAGTAAAAATAAGGATGCCAGAAATTTCAGCTAACATACCGTAGAATACGAATTTTCATAGAACATTGAAAAAAATAAATGCAGAACTGCTTTTCTACATATTATTTTCGAAAACGTCTTTGCAATTTGGCAAAAGAACGCGCATGAATGAGAAAAATGGAGCAGCTTATTTTCTACCATGCTGTTCATGTTCGAGCCTAAAATTCCTTAAAATTTTATCGTGATAAGCTAAGAAGCTAGGTATTTTACCAATTCCCTCAGTTCTCAGTTAAATACTAAATACTTTTGTGTACATCTGCCTATATATAACTAACTACCATGTCTTAAACATATGCACTCAAACTCATCTAGAATCATATACATATATATATATATATATATATATATATATATATATATATATATATATATATATATATATATATATATATATATATATATATATATATATATATATATATATATATATATATGTATATATATATATATATATATATATATATATATATATATATATATATATATATATATATATATATGTATATACATATATATATATATATATATATATATATATATATATATATATATATATATATATATATATATATATATATATATATATATACGTGTGTACTGGTTCCTATGAGAATTAGTATACATAAAGCTCGGGTTCGCTTCTTTTCGGGCTGGTCGTTCGCCGGGGGATCCCCCAAACCCCCTGTTACATGTATGCCCGATCCCTCCACAAGGTCACCAGATAGATTGTAGGCACGTAGCTGGCCGTCCTATTTTGGGGGGACCGACACCAATTTGGGGGACTAAGCCCAAAAAGGCCAAAAATAGCGCAGAATGACGTTTAAAAAGTCCTATTTTTTTTTCGATTTTTCTGAATTTTGGGGGTTCGAACCCCCTCTCAATTTCCCAGCGATACGTGCCCGACATGGTGGAGATGAAAATTATTGATTATCGATTTTTTTTTCCGAATCGTCCAGCCAAACACGTGATTGGCGTTCATGCTCACGCGAGCGACGCGACGGCGATAATACGTCGAACGTCGCCGAAAACGCCGACGAATTGCCGCTAGGCGTCTTGAAAAAATTTGTGGCATTTTGTCGGCAAAATTGCGGTCCGCGTCTTAGCGAAATCGCCGGTCGCAGACTGATCGCCAGCTATGTTCGCATGCAGAAATCCCACTTCGACGACCGCCGCGGAACAAAGTACATAACTGTGCACATTTTTTTCGATTTTAAATTTTAATTGAAACTCAATTAATTTTTTCAATTCTTAAATATTTTTTTTTAATTTTTTGAATTTTTGTTTTGATTTTATAATTCTTTAATTCTTCTTGGACATATTATCACGATGTATTTGCATATAGAATAGATCGCCGGAATTCTATAAATGTATGTCTTCATAAGCAATTTTACGGGATTTAACGTCACTTTCGACGCGCTTTGCGTTTTTGGGTCGCACTAGAATTTTAATAAATTATTAATATATTTAATATCATACGGTTTTAGGTGCCTTCAGCTTAGCCCGACGTCAGTCCATTCCAATAACAGTCCGTCAACTTGAGGCTATAGTGCGGATCAGCGAAGCGTTGGCTAAAATGGAATTGAGTCCTTCTGCGCAAGAACGACACGTCGACGAAGCATGTAGGCTGTTCAGTGTTTCCACTTTGCAGGTATTTTCCACTTGTAGTCCTCAGCCGACATGCTAAGCATGGGAATTTTGGGGGGATAAAATTTTAAAGTGCCTTTTTCGAGCCCAAAAATGATGGCTACCATTGGTGGACGGCACCAAAATTCTGGGGTGGGGGGGGTGCAATATTTTTCAAAGGACAAAAAATAGCCTCAAAAATGGTGGTATGGCGAAAAAGACAACACCATTTTTCAACGTTTCTCATCGAGCACTATCCATTGGCATCAAAAAATGCGGGAAAAAAACAAAAAATTCGAAAATTGAATTCTGAGGGGTATTTTGGTTTCTGGGGGGTATTTTATTTTCGCGGGGTGAATACCCCCAACCCCCACGCCCAGGTGTGTTGGCTACACGCACGGTGTATTTTTTTGTACTAGACAAAGACTTCCGGATTTACAGAAACTTTTCGGGACTGTCTTTGTACATGTACAAAGATTTACCAGGGAAAAAATTATGAAAACGTCAGGAACTTTCTGAAATTTTCAGCGCTCTGCGTCAGAATAAGTTATAAGCAAGTACAGATACGTAAGTGCATGATGATTTGTTCCTCATGTATGTTTCTACAACAGCAAAAATTAAGCTTAAAATTTGAAAATATCAAGATTTTTTCGCGTTGATAACTGTTTTATTTCTCTTCATTGAACTTGCGGATTGAATTTCAAACTTTAAATCAGCCAAAATATTTTAGTGCTTCTCAAGTTAACACTAATTTAGTGATTTAAGACGTTGCAGTCATTTCTGATAAGTCTAGGGAAGATGAGAAAACAGTTTTGAAACAGTTTGATAATTTTCTGTTCTGTTTGTCCTAAGAAAACTTCGAAAATTTCTTTCGAGCAGTAATTCAGCGTTCTGAACTAATTGTCATTAAAAGCGCCGAAATTTTACATGAGCATGCCAAAAATACCAGAACTTTCTGGCGCTTTGCGCCGCTTTCATAAATTTTTGCAATTTTTGTCAAAGAACCATGAATTGCCACAGTCACTACAATAGACCTATAATACATAGAACGCATTTGCACTATATTACACCGCACTAGCATTTATGTACTCTATGTGCAAAATGTACAAAGACTTGTGGGTTTCGTCTTTGTACATGTACAAACGGACGTTGTATGAAAAAAACAGTGGCTATGCGTCAAAAACATCGTTTTTGGCGTTCCTGACGATGCTCTATCTTTCTAGAGCATGAAAACATAACAAAATTTGGAAATAATCAAAAGTCGAACAAGTTGAAAATATATAGGTCAAAACATGAGTATATGGCGCCCGAAAATTTGACACTTTGAGCAAACAAGCAGCTAAAAATACTTAAGAAAGCATTTTTATACAAATTTTCAGTAAAATTTTGGAAACTTGATAAATTGCCTAATCTAGGGGTTGGAACCAGTGTTTTTTGTACAGGGTCCGTTTGTACATGTACAAGGATGCTCCCCGAAAGTCTTTGTATGTACATTTTGTACCCACAAATTTTTGGGTACTATAATATGGAACAGTAGCGATTTAAGTGTGGTAAAAACAGAGTTGTTCGACTTTTGGTAGTGTATTTAAGCTAATTTCTGGGTCTCTAAGGGCAAAAATCACCAAGAATCGTCTTAAAATGGCGCGAAGCGTCGAAAGATTTGACATTTTTCTTTTTGAAATGCAATTTCTGCCATTGTAAAGATATGTATATACATAGAACACACAATTACTCATTCCGGCGCGAAGCTCGAAATTTACCGAATTTTATACCTTTTCTGCAGTTTTTGTCTTCCCAAAAATCTTTGTACATGTACACAGACAGTCCCGAAAAGTCTTTGTACATCGGGAAAAATCTTTGCTGAATACAAAAAACCGTGGTTGGAACCCCCCCCCCCCAATGCCCCTAAGGTCATGTATGGTCCTCAGCTCTATTACTTACAACATCCAAATTTATAATTCACTTTTTTAAAACAAAAAAAAGCAATATATGTACATGTATGTACAGCCAGGGCCATATTTAAGGAGGGTGGGGGTTTATCGTATGATAAATTTTGGCAGGTAAGATAATGCACGTAAAGATGAACAAATTGCGTCGATTTGCCCGAAAATCGTCAAATTTCCAGCTCATTATCTGAAGTATTTCGATCAGTTTTGCCTCTAGCGCGACCAAAAATGACTTTTTTTACAGCCCATTCAGTGAAAAGGAAATTCCTTCGAAAGGTTCGAATTTTATGAGCCTAATGGATAGAGCATAGGCCGGTATGTAGGGGGTGGGAGCCCCCGTGGAAATGAAAATAGTTTTTGAAACAAACTAGGGTCCCATAAAGGGAAAAATGAAAAATTCTCGGAGTTCTTCTAAAACCCCACCAAAACAGGTTTTCAGCCTACTTTTGAGCTAGTAAACTCAAAATTTTCCGGCGCTTCGCTCGGATTTACCGCCAATCTTTAGTTTTTGTTTTCTAGCTCAAATTTGAGTCATTTTCTGTATTGTTTTGCTTTGCAAATTACAATGCTTAAGTGCAAAGACAGAAGTTAGAAAATTATTCGTCGATTGAATGATGTGAAATCAGTTGTGTAGATTGTTTGAACGATAGATTTGTTGCCTTAATTTTTGCCCATCTAATTGGTTTTCGAGATATCTGACCTTAAGATTTTCGGCCCTTTCTCCCGAAATAAAATCCTGGATACGGGCCTGGTAGAGTATGTTGAAAAACGTCGAAAAATGCTGTTTTATCGAGTTTCCCTCCAAAATTTTCGAAATGTCAAGCCAATTAAGTTCTAGTCCGCCCTCCGCCCCCTCCTTGGCCGGATCCTGGATACGGGCCTGGGTACGGCATAGGAGTTTAGGGGTCAATCGCTTGGAAATTTTTTATAAAGTACCTTTGTTGAAATTGAAAACGAATGGTGTACATAAAAAATGAAGTTTTACGTTTCCAATGATGCTTGTTTCTTTCTAGAACATGAAACATAAAAATTCAAAAAAAAATTAGAGTAAACTGTATAATATGTAGACAAAAAACGCATATACATACGAGACTATGACGTGAGGTGTCGAAAATTTGAGTTTTGAATTAAAATACCGCTTAAAACTCTGAAAACAGTACATTTTCTACGAGTTTTTGGGAAATTAAAAATTTTGGTAAGCATTCACAGCTGTTCTTGGGGTATAGCCCATCCGTACGGCTGCGACGATACGATTCTATATTTACTTACAAATCACTTCTCCGTTAATTGTAGATTTTTTGTGTAAATATTATTCTGTATTCGATACTTATGCATATGTATATTTTAGATTCGCTGATGTCTTTTTGCCTTAAAATGTGTAAAGTGGCGTTTTTTACTCGAATTTGATCCATGGAACAAAAATGAGTTCGAAAGGGGCAAGAAAAATGAATCTGAACAAAAATTTGAGAGAAGACTTGTATACCTCAAACTTTTTTGATAACTTAGGATTATGTTTGAGAAGAATTAACGAAAAATCTTTCAATTTCTGATTAGTAACGCGAATGATAAATCGAAGAGAGAACATGATAGATTATTAGGTTTTCGTCATCATATACTGTATGACGTATTTAATTTTATTTTAGGCTGCGTCGACGGGTAATTTGTCGGGTGTCGAAGGCTTTAGCACGATTGAAGAGCAAGAGTTGATCAATCGAATCGAAAAACAACTGAAATCTCGCCTGGCCGTCGGAACTCAAGTGTCGGAACACGTTGTTCTTCAGGTTTGTGCATTTTGGCATCGTGCGGTTTTCTTACCGTAGACATTTGTAATAAAAAAAGTTTAAAAGAAAAAAGAAATTTATTATTATTAATATGCTAAATTGATAAAATACAAAGGTAACGAGATAAAAATGAATAAAACTAAAATCAATAAACTATATACATAGTACATACATACTAAGCGTGTAAAGTAGCCAAGCACCGAATGGCCTGTGCGATTTAATCGGCCAACTTGATGTTCTCTCGCTCCAACTGCTTTAAAATGTGAATAAGTCATGATGAGTTTCGCTCGTAATATTCTTGCAACGGTTTTGCAGTCAACGACTGCAAATATTCGCGCAAAACCATAAACAAGCGAGTTTATTATCAAAAATCAACTAACTAAATCTACTGGTTTTTGCTTAGTGGATGTGAACTAATTTTATTAAGTGTGCATCAAAATTACTGATAAAAAATCTGAGATCCTGCTTGAGGAAAACATCAAAATACTTTGATAAATGCTTTATTATCCCGATCTATTTATTTGGACTATGTACTGTTACATGGAAGAGTTCACAGACGCCGTGAATTCAAGGATGTACATAATTTGTACTTCTGCATCAAATTTACTTTAAATCAAACATAAAACGGCTTGAAATTTTGGGTTAGGGGTAGTGATCGACCGGGGCCCCGGCCCCGGCAATCCCCGGCTATTTTTCAGCATCCCCGGCCCCGGCCGGGGCAAGGTCAAAAAATGGCCGGGGCCGGGGAAAAATTTAGTGTAATTCTTATTTTGTACAGGCTGTGATACTGGCACTTATTTATCAATGAGCATGTGTTAATTTTGAGAACTGTACTGATTAGACCATATGTATACTTACTTAGTCCTTGTTATAACTTTGCTACTGTGTATAAATAAGCTTTTTACTGAATAAATGTTCAGAAAAATCTGCATGTTTTCGATTCCTCCACTTAACTTATTCGAACTAAATGCTACTTTAAACTCATTCATTCATGGCTATGGCTAAAAGATTTAGAGTTGACAAATGCGTTCTATTTCTAGTTGGAAATTGTACGTTTTCAACAAATTATTTTTACAAAAAACACTTTTACATTTAATTGAATGATAACCGCGTGCTTTAAAACGCGTTTCTTGTGTAATAGTTATTAGGACGGTGGTTAATTATAGGCGAATGTAAACTACGCTGCAGAATTGCGTCCGATCCGATAAACTAAATATATCTCAAATAGTTTCCTAAGGTCCAGAGTTGAGGGAGGGTGAAATCCCAAATTGGAGGACCAGAAAATTAAGTGGTGGACTATTATTAGCCGACTCTATTTTGTTGTACGAGCTTCTTGTGCTTGTACAAAGATCTCCGAAAAGGTCTTTGTATGAGCTAACAAATTTTTGTAGCTATATTATATAAATATATTTTTAAACATACACATTTTCGCATACTATCAGTATGTGACAGTGTTTTTTTGTGCAATGTACCTTTGTATATACATGAACAAAGATGATACCCAAAAGTCTTTGTACATTTTGTACACACAAATTTTTGGTTACTATAATATGGTACAGTAGCGATTTTTGTGTGGTAAAACAGGGTCTTTTGACTTTTGATTGTATATTTTAGCTAATTTATGGGCTTCTAACGCAAAAAATTACTAAAATTGTCTTAAAACGGCGCGAAGCGCCTAAAAATCTGACATTTTTCCATTCTAAATACAAATTTTGCCATTTTAAACATATATAGGACAGACAATTTATCATATCATTTCACACCTTTTTACAGTTTTTATCTTCCCAAAAATCTTGGTACATGTACAAAGATAGTCCTGTAAAGTCTTTACATCGGGAAAAATGTTTGGCAAATACAAAAAAACACTGTTTTGTACATGCAAATTTTTGTATACTTTAATATGGTACAGTAAGGATTTCAGTGTGGTAAAACATACTTTTTCGACCAGTAGCAGTGTATTTGGCTAATTCTTGGGTTTCTGAATATTTGACATTTTTCCATTCTAAGCGCAGTGTTGCTTATTACAAGATTTAAATCGCATATTACAATTTTTGTAATATTTCTGATTTTGTAGTACAAGTTGTTTTAGCTTTCTCAGTCGAGTTTTATGTGTGAAATCCATCAGAAGCTCCTAAAAAGTTCGGCACATCGCGTCGAACTAATATTATCAACTAAATTTAGGCCGAATTATCACATTTAGAAGCACGGTCTTTTTGTATTCGGCGAAGATTTTGCTGATGTACAAAGACATTTCAGGACCGTCTTTGTACATGTACAAAGATTTTTGAAGAACAAAAACTGTAAAAAGGTGTAGAATTCCCTATTGTAAATTCTACCATTTTAAAGATTTTCAGGGGGTAAGCGGCTGCAAAAATGGAGCCGCTTACCCCCTTCCCCTGAAAATGGCCGAGAAATATACATGTGACAGGGGGTTTGGGCCATCCCCCATCCACGCTTTGAAGCCCCGAACTTCCTTGAAATTCAGAAAATATTTGACCACCCTTCCCCATTTTTTGGCGAAAACCTGCGCTTTTTTTGGCTATTTTTATGTGTTTTTACCATTTTTGATCTAGTCGCTAACCCCCTCCTTCTAAACATGGCGAGGGACCCCTACCCTAGATTTCCAGCCGTTACATCTATACTGAGGAACCCTCATAAAATTTTAAGCGATTACATGCATGTTTTATAGTGATAGTTTATCTGTTCACTCTAGCTTACATTCTAAAATCATGTATCACTTCGTGAAATTCTAATAGTTAGGTACACTTTTGCCATACTAAAAAATTAAGTTCAAAAAATTCAAAAGGTTTTCACCAAAAATCGTGTGACAGTGACTTGTGTCTTGGACCCTGAGGGGGGTCCCTCCCTCTTATGGGAATGTGTGATGTCTCATTTATTACATCCAATACCTATTGCATCCAATTGCTACAGCAGCAGTAGCAGTAGCGAAGATTCAAATGATATAGAGTGTGCTAATAGCAGCGACATAGACTTTATTGATGATTCAGACAATAAAACGCTGGACTAAATTTGTTTATTGTGACATAAATAGTAATAAAACTTGATATGAAAAGGCGCACCTAACTTTGCACTTGCCATTTACTTGAATGGAGCAGTCGCTCATTATTGCTTTTTCTATGCCCACCCCAAGTATGTGTCATGCAATAATATTTTCCTTGTCTGACCCCGGCCAGCCCCGGCCCCGGCCGGGGCCGGGGATTTTTCCAGCCCCGGTACCGCCCCGGCCCAGGCCAAAAAAGTCGCCCCGGTCGATCACTGGTTAGGGGTCCCCAGTCATTTTGAGGGGCGGGGGATAAATGACCTCTAATTATTGACCAAAAATGGCGAAGCAAACGTCTAAAAACGGTTTAAAAAATTCGTTTTTTCCAAAAATCGGGGGGGGGGTCAAAAATTTTCTGGCTTGGGCGAGATGGGATGTGTACAATCATTTGCCAATTCTTCGATTTTAATTCCAAATCTATTCTCTATGGCAGATTCGAGGAGGTTGGGTGGCATGGCAGCCTCCTTTTTCTAGTTAGTCGGGCATAATTGACTAGTAAAGTGCTAATGCGTATTTTCTCGTGATTTTCATACAATGAAAAACGATGTTTTGGCATAATTTCCGCTATTTCATACTATAGGCTCTATAAACCCGTCTCGCTCACTAAAATTGAATATACTCCTAACTTTTTTCGACTTACTTTCAAAAATAAAGGTTTTGACATCATCAACCTGCCCTCAATCTTTCATTCAAAATGCGTTACTAAGCTCATTCCTCCTAATTTCAAATGTCAAGATCCTCCTATCGTTACATATCGTTTGACTCAACTCATTAGATCTAGGATATTAAATTATAAACAGGTTATCGACGAATTTTCATCAACTGGTGTTATTCCGCCTTGTCATTGTCACTCGTCCGCTTATGTTTATCAACCATGTGGTCATGTCATTACTGGCGATTTGAACTTCATTGGGGATCCTGAGTTAATTTCTCTGTTCAATAAAGGTCCTAATTTTCGTGAAACTCCTCGCATAAATTGGAATGTTTGTGAAAATGACATTTCTCATGCTCTCGATAATTTTGTTACAACTTGGGCCAAGCGAGAAAAAGCTCCTCTTCTTTCCTTGCTTGACTGGAAAAATCGAATAAAACAAATCGTTTCACAAAGAATTCACAGACTTAAAAAATCAAACTTTCCGTCCTTTTCTAATTCTCTCCTCGGTAAATCTATAGTTAGAGAAAAACTTAAAAATCTACATGATAATTTTGTCATTACCGTCGCAGATAAGGCTAGCAATAACTTAGTCATCACATGTAGTAAGCACCATTATTTAACGGTTCTTTGTAAAGAATTGGGCTATTTTTCATCGTCATCCTCACCCTCTAGTGGTACCTACATTTTATCTAATTTACGTGAAGAAAACATTATCTTTGACCATATTCAATTTCAGAAAAATATTTTTTCCAAGTTTTCCAGCTCTGTTAGTGAAGAACGTCTTAACAAAAAAGCTACCTTTCATGTATTGGATTCCAAAACTACATAAAATTCCCTATAAAGCTAGGTTTATCACTTCGGCTAAAAATTGTTCTACTACTTTCATATCGTCGCTAATTACCGAAGGCCTCAAGTTAGTCCGTCGTTTCTGGGAGAACTATTGTAAAGCAATTTTCAGAAATTCTCGAATTAACAGATTTTGGTCTATCAATAATTCATTTTCTTTCATTAAAAAATTAGAATCAATTAAAAACATTAAATCGATTAATACATTCGATTTTTCAACACTCTACACATCTCTCCCTCAAAACGAACTTATTTCCGCTTCTTTTGATTTCCTGGAGAAACCTTTTGATAAGAATAAATTTTTATGTACTAACGGTTTCAAATCATACTGGAGTTCTTCTCCTTCGGACAAAAAGTCTTATTTCACTTTTGACATTGAAACTTTTACAAACAGTCTCAAATTTTTAATCCAAAATTCATTTGTCAAATTTGGAAATAAAATTTTTCATCAAAAAATTGGCATCCCCATGGGCTCTAATTATTCTCCACTTTTGGCCGACCTTTTCCTTTTTAACTGTGAATATAAATTCCTATCATCTCCTAGAAATAATGACCTTGCTTATTATTTGAATAACGTGACTCGTTACATCGATGATATAGCGGCTATAAATATTACAAATTTTCGTGATTACATCAAAGAGATTTACCCTACATCCTTAAATGTCACGGAAACTCTTTCTGCTTCAAAAGTTAGTTACTTAGATATTGAAGTTAATCTTTCTAAACCGATTTCTTACACGATTTTCGACAAAAGAGAACAGTTTCAATTTCCTATTGTCAATTTTCCTTTTTCAGACTCTAACGTACCTAAAGGTCTTTTGTATGCTGTTTTTGTAAGTCAACTACATCGTTTTGCACGTCTTTGCTCTAAAGCAGAATTTTTCACAGCGCGCGTGAATCATTTGTTAGTTAAATTGCAAAAACAGGGTTATAACGTTAAAATTATGCGCCAAAAATACATCAAATTTTGCAATAGCAACCTTTCTGATTATCCAAGCGCATTCATATATTCAAAATTGCTTAAGACCCTTTTGAAATTTAGAGTTTTTCTGTATCCGCCTTAATAATCTGTCAATCAAACTGTAAACAAAGCCAATATGTTAAAATTATGCGTCAACAATACTTTAAATTTTCCAATAACGACATTTTGAATTTTTCCTTCGCGTTTGCACTGCGCCTCCCGTCACATTCCCAGACGCGCTCCATAAGACATCCGTATTAGTAAGTAGCTTCGGTTTTCATTAGAGTACGCTAATCATATGAGTATGTAGTTGCGTCGGCATGTTCCCACGTCAATCCCACATTTTTATTTTTTTCCGCCTTAGCTCACGCTTTTTGTTTACTCATTGTATTTCCTCACATGATTGAACAGGCCAGGTACGGCAGTATTTCATGTGTAGGTTTACAATGATTTTTATTTATTTAATTTATTTATTTTCTTTCTTTTAGAATATTCTTTTTGTTATTGATGTTATTACTATTATTATAGTATTCATAGTATTCGGGCACATCGATGTAAATTTTCTATTCCTGTCTTGCTCTCGCTATCTATTTACTCATTGTGTTTCCTCACGTGATTGAACAGGCCAGTCACGGCAGTATTTCATGTGTAGGTTTACAATGTTTTTGTTTTTGTTTGTTTTTATTATTTATTATTCCATTTATTTTTTAATTATTTATATATTCTCTATTAATGTTTCTTTTTTATATATCATAATATTTATAGTATCTATAATGTTAATTCGTTTATTTATTTATTCAATTAATTAATTTTTTCCCTTTTTTAACGATGAGAGGCAGTCTAGCCGCCTAGACTGGTGCCGCTAGGTTGCAGTGACAGTCAGAGGATTAAAGGCACGAAACTGTAGCAACCTAGTTCCTCTCTGATGACCTCGTCTATTTATGATTTTTCGATTTTTTTCCTCTCTTTCCTCTTCTAAGTTTTGTTTTTTTCCCTTTCTTCTTCTTCCTTTTTTCTCCTCTTCCTTTTCCTTACCTTTTTGATGTAAATTTTCGTTTTATAATCCTGCCTACTTTTTCTGTTTCATTTAGACTTTTGCGCCTCATACGTGGGCAGCAAGAAATTTCTGGGGGGTGCAAGATTTTTTTGAAGGTCAAAAAATGGCCTTAAAAATGGTGGTATGGTGATAAAAACACCATTTTTCGACGTTTCTCATCAAGCACTATCCATTGGCATCAAAAAATTGCGAAAAAAGCGAAAAAAATTTTCAAAAATTGAATTCTGGGGGGGGTATTTTGATTTCTGGGGGGGGGGGGGTATTTTTGGTTTTCTGGGGGGTGCGCACCCCCACAAACCCCCCACGCCCAGGTGTGTTGCGCCTCTCATAAAACATGTAATCTCTCGCAATATAATTATTTTTGAGGTACACTTGTGCTATATTACATGTCGCTTTTTGTTTCTTTCTTACTAATAGCATGATTCACGCACCTCTATATCTGTCTTTCTTTCTTCTTTTTTTCAATATTTGCTTGGATTTATTTATTCAATTATTTTTTGTTTTCCTTTTTCTCCTCATTATTTCTTTTTGTTTTATTTCTTTTGCTTCTTTCTCGTATTGGTGACTTCCTACTATTCCGCCATAGATAGTTATAATACCACAAGTTTCTCAAGCCTTTATAGCTCAGTGGTAGAGCGTCAGTCTCGTAAACTGAAGGTCCACGGTTCAACCCCGTGTGAAGGCATCTCTTTTGCATTTTTTGCATTCGACATAACTCAATTTTTATCACTGCTCACGTTAGTTGTAAAAATGAGCTATTATTTCACTGATGCGAATACGTTTTATGTGCGAACACACGAGTGGGGCTGATGTGGGTCTCCATAGGAGCAGAAATGTAAATTTTTTAAGGCAAATAGGATAAAATTAAGGTCAAAATGAGCGAAATCTATTTTGTTGCTGATTTGCTCCAAATCGATAAGGGACTGCCAACTGTGGCAGTTCGTGCGCTAATTTCAAATTTAGTCCATTTTCCAAGGCTTATTTAGCACAAAAACGTTCACTGGTTGACTCGTAGGGCAATCGTACTGTGCATCTTGGTTACCACCACACGTGGGCATGGGGGCATCCCCCAGAAGCCAAAAGTATTTCCCAGAATTCGCTTTTGAAAATGTTTTTTGCAATTTCTTGATGCCAATGGATAGTGCTCGATGAGAAACTTTTAAAAATGTTTTTTTCGCCATACCACCTTTTAAGAGCCATTTTTTGACCTTTGAGAAATTGCAACCCCCCCCTTCAGAAATTTGGTGCGACCCAACTTCTGGTTGCACCAGCATACATGGGCAGCGAGAAATTTCTGGGGGGGCGTGAAAATCGCCAAAAATGTTATTAAAAATAGAATTATGGAGGGGTCTACAATAATCTGCGGGGGGTTTTTTTCAACTTATGCAGGGGGTTTATTCTCCCTAGACCCCCTAAACCAATGTTTGGTTGCCACTGTCAGTATCTTAATTTTTACGTCGCAAGCGAAAGTCGCTCCTCTTCGTTAATTTTATTTTCTCTTTTTTGTTAAGTTGATATATTTGTATATTTACGTAATGGTTGGCTTTTAGCAGTCTCAAAAATAATTTTAAAAACTTTGAGTTTTCATACGACTATCTTAAAAAAGAAAGCAACTTTATATTGAACTTGCAAACAACACTTTATATGATTCCAGTGTTGACATTTTTTACAAAGCTGAAGAGGTGCTCCGTTATGATTAAATATAAGACCGATTACGGTAATGTGATATTCCTAACATTTTCGGCTCAAATCGCCAAAAATTTATGGAAATTTGACACAAAAGAATGAAAGTGAAAAGAAATAATTACATTTGCGCTGAAAAAACTGTTCGCAAATATAGTCGTCCATATACAGGGGAGATTTTGTGACTTTTGCATTGATTTCTTGACGCCGACTGTTAATGGGTTGCTCAAATGACAAGCTATTAATACATAGAACTGCTGTCTGGCCATCCATCAATCTGAATTTTGCGTAAACACACCATTTAATGAAACTTTTTGATAAAGTCCAGCTTTTTCACATGAAATTTAGAACAGATCAATATTGTTGAAAAAAGTTACACTGGTGAACGTTTCAGATGTACATTTTTTAAAAGAAGACTGGTCGAAAAGCGCTATTTCGCGTACAGAGAGGCGGTTTTTAGACGGGCACGTTTCTGGCCGTCTGAATTTAGGAGCGTTTCTCAGCAAGCTCTGAATTTTGGGGAGAGAATGGTTTAAAAGAAAAATTTAATAGGCCGCCTGAAAAAATTTGTTAGAGCTTGTTTTATACTCAAATCTGGTACTTTGCAAAGAGAAGCAATAGGGAGAATGGAAAATTGTGCATGGTTTGAAATATGTGGACATATTTATCATAATTACACAGTTGGGCTTGGGCTGTTTTTGGAAGACAAAAATTAAGCAAAAACAAAAAAAATTGGGTGCGAATCGCCAGAAAATTTAAGGGCATGCTAAAATCTATTCTGGCTTTTTCAAAACGCATACAAGAATTTTCAGTTTTTTTTTTTTTTTTATGAGGGACCCTTGCGATAAATACTCGACACTTTCAGACTTTAAGGGTAGAACAGAGTCCTCCCCTTTCCCTCCACAGTTACATGCCTGTTTTTTAGATCCGGATTGTTTGTTCCAAATAAATCAGTTGATTACCGTTCCTCAGGAAAATCGTGTCTCACAGTAGTATCTAAAATCCGGATTTTTACAGTTGCTTCTCTTCGCTATGTAATTGTGCATTTTGGTAGCAAATAGTTACGAGCAACTTCGAACTCCATGCTTTTTTATGGATCGACCGCCGAGTAAGGCTCTAAAATTAGGTGTATTTGAAATTTTTCATTGAGACTTGAATACATGTTTTTTCAGATTCTTAGTTTTTTATTTCCGATGAAACTCTTACCGTTTCAGTTTTTACTACTTTTTCAGATTGGCTGTCTTACTGCCCTTATCTTTTAAAAATTATGAATGGCAAAAATTAGCATATTGCTCATTAACAGGATTTTGCTCGGCAACGTTATGCCGACTATCTGATCAAGAAAGTATTGCACAGTTTGATCAGACGCGGTGAAATTCAATATAGGATGCAACGGAAGATGCTTTACAGGGTCAAGTGAAGAGAAATCGTCGGCTTTTAACGAAAACCGTAATTAGTGACATTTTGCCTAATTTTCTTTTTCTTCGTTATTCACAATTTCGGTCGTGTGCCTTTTTTCGTAACTTTATCTCTTTCATCAAGTAAAATGGTAACCACATTACCCTACATACACACGTACTGGAACCAGAGGCGTAGCCAGGATTTTGGTTCGGGGGGCATGAACAAAATTTTTTAATACTACTTTTGCATTGAATTCCAGTCACGTTATTTATAGTAAAACTGAGTTTTTCGACCTTTATGAGTGCAGCCCGGTGTTTTTTTGTAGAAGGTCCTTTGTACATGTACAAAGATGGTCCCCAAAAGTCTTTGTACATTTTGGAGACTTGAGTACTATAATATGGTACGGTAGCGATTTTAGTGTGGTAAAAACAGTTGTTCGACTTTTGGTAGAGTATTTTAGCTAATTTCTGGGTCTCTAAGCGCAAAAATCCGTCTTAAATCGGCGCGAAGCGCCGAAAAAATTGACATTTTTCCATTTGAAATGCAATTTCTGCAAGTATAAAGATAGATAGAACACATAATTACTCATTTCGGCGCGGAGCGCGAAAATTTTTACGAATTTTAGACCTTTTTTGCAATTTTTGTCTTCCCAAAAATCTTTGTACCTGTACAAAGACGGTCCCGAAAAGTCTTTGTACATCGGGAAAAATCTTTGCCGAATAAAAAAACACTGATGTAGCCTAGCTAATTTATGGGTTTCTGACGATCAAAAATACGAAAAAGTGTAAAGTAGCGCGAAAATTTTTGGAATTTCTACCGTTTTCATGTAGAATTTACGGCCTTTCTATTGACAAACATTTCGGAAATTATAAGTGGCGCAAAGTGCCGAGAAATTTAGTCATTTTTTACCGCCTTCAACATTTTGTAGCTCGGTGAATATTAATAGTCTGACAGAGCAGAAAATTATCAAATTTGTACAAAACAATTTTGACAGTTCAAGCTTCTAACAAGAAAACTGCGAATTACTAACTTTGTCTGAAGATATTTTGAGTGATTCAGGCTTTTAAACGCAATGTTGGAGCTTTACAAAAATAAAGAACAGTAACTGGCGGCGCTATGCGCCGAAAAATTTTGACGTGTTTGCACTTTAAACTCAATTTATATCGCTTAAATCATACAAAAAAGACAAATTAATGCCGGCGCGAAGCAGCGAAAATTTTTAGAAATTCCTAACTCTTTTACCTGGCCTGTTCTCCCTAAAATCTCGTTGCACATGTACAACGAGATTTTACGGTTGCGGGAGTCTGGGATGGCGCGCTCAAGCGTTCCCAGCGGGGTCCGGGGCTAAGTCCCGGGAAATTTTGTTAAAAAAGCATTTTAATGTTAAATAGTAACGTTAAAATTTTCGCAAAATCGGCCAAATCTCGGTTCTGAATCAAGCAAGCCCAAAAACACTTAAGATTGGCACAAAACTTCTGAGTTGAAATGCGTTTTTTGATCTCTGCTAATTATATAGCACGGCAACGGCATACGTGGGCAGCAAGAAAATTCTGGGAAGGTGCAAGATTTTTTTGAAGATAAAAAAATGGCCTTAAAAATGGTGGTATGGCGAAAAACACCATTTTTCGACGTTTCTCATCAAGCACTATCCATTGGTATAAAAACATTGCGAAAAAAGAACGAAAAAATTTTTCAAAAATTGAATTCTGGTGGGGGTATTTTGGGTTTCTGGGGGGTGCATACCCCCAAACCCCCACGCCCAGGTGTGAGCAACGGGTCGCTGCCAATAATATATAGAAAAATGTATCAATGAAAATTTTGTTCTTACCGTTTTCAGGTCCATTTGTGGCCTTCTTATTTACAAGATGCAGTTCAGAAAACAGGAAATGCGCAAAAACATGAGAAAATTTGGCCCTTTCTTTCATTTAAAATAGGATTATGTGTCCTTGTAAAGAAAGACAAACAAAGCAAAGTATAGACAAACTGGTACACAAAAGACAAACAAAGCAGAGAATAGACAAACTGGTACACAATCATTTTCGCACTTTTACTATTAGGCTCAACAAGCATGCGCAGTTTCAATCAACGAACAAATAGTGCATCAAATTACTAAAGTGATGTGAATTGCTGGATTATTTTAGCTAATTCAAGCTTTTTAATTCATTAGATTCATATAACAATAAATAATAGTGACTCGGCATTTTGACGGCCTGAATTCAGTTTTCTGGACACACATTATTGCAACAGACAAATCAACAATATTTCTGAAAAAATTTCGGGTGGGCATGTGCCCCCAATGCCCCCCTGGCTACGCCTATGACTGGGACCTAGTGTTATTTTGATATACCAAAAATAAATTATGGTATGATTTTGGTAGGCACTTGCCATTTTAATTCTGTAAATTTTGGTAATATCATATTCTTATCATATTAAAACGCTGGGAAATGTGAAAATATTTTTGATATAATTTTGGTATAATTTAAGTATAAAGGGTAGCACTTTTCCTTTTTTCGTTCTTGATCTTACTCATTTTGTACGTATGATGCACTAGGTATTTTCCACAGTGTATTATCATATGGAGAGAAATACGTAAGTTTGCATGAACTTATGTATTTGTATACCGAGCCGAGCCCCTCATACATATAGTCCGTTGAGGTTTGTATACACCTGCGTTATTCGTGTGCACTTCATTGGGCGTCGGGGAGGGGGTTTGGGGGAATGCAACCCACAATACAATTTTTGAATTTTTTTGTTTTTTTTTTCACAAGTTTCTGACGCCAATGGATATTGCTCGATGAGAAACGTTGAAAAATGGTGTTTGTTCGCCATACCACCATTTTTTGACCCTTGAAAAAACTTGCACCCCCCAGAAACTTAGGAGCCGCCCACCTACGGTGTACTTACATACAATTAGTGCAGCGTAGTATGAGTGAAGTAACACCTGTCTGTGTTGGTAAATGCGTAATATAAGGTGAGCTCAGTTCTTAAGGTTGGCTTATAGTCTGTTTCACATAAGTTTGGGCATAAATTTTACGAAGTTATTCGAAAGTAAGCCGACGGATTACGATAATTATATATCAAATCAATGCTATAATCGCAATCTGTCAGTTTGTTGTCGGACAGTTTTCAGAATTTATGCCCAAACTTGTGTGAAACAGACTGGGAGATTACAAAACATTAGGTAGGTAGTATAATTACTTGCACCGCGTTCGCACTGTGTCTACTGATTCAACACAGATACGGACATGGCTTAGTAATACCTTCGGGACTTACTTAGGTACCTAAACTGCTCTCAGCGCTGGCCAGGCTACGTAAGAGCGTAATGCAACTTTGAACCCGTTGGCCCTTGTAGACCTACGGCTTCAACTCCCTCGGTCCTAATATTGCTGACCGCTTCTTGTCGGGAGTCTCAGCAGCTACACCCTAAATCCTAATACTCGTACCACCTAAATCCCGGAATGCTCGCAAGGTCAGTTGACCTATTTCAACCCACTCAAGTTGATAATTTAACTTCTTTTCTAGGATTAGGCTGGCTTGAAATGTTTTTTGATTCCTAATAATTAGTGTAGCACTCTGAATTTCGAATACAACAACAACGAGCTCTCAACTGGACAGTCATCATAAATATTAAATATAATTTTAGCTATTTTCGGGTTGAGAAAAGATAAGAGAATTTCCATAAATCAAATAGAGATAACATCCAAAAATATTTACCCTTTTACTCAATCATCGTAAAATCCAAATTAAAATAAATATAATCGTCGACGTAAAATCCAGAAAGATATAATCGTCGTTGTCACCCGATCAACCTTCGATATATCTTATCACTGGGTGTTAATTTTCTAATTTTATTACACCAAATGTACAACGCACGGCTGCAAGCTGGCACACATCTATAATGCGTTAAGACCATAGGTGGGCTGGGCAGCACCGAAATTCTGGGGGGGTGAAAAAATTTCTGGAGGGGGTGAAAAAATTTTCAAAGGTAAAAAATAATCCTAAAAGTGGTCGTATGGCAAAAAACATCATTTTTCGACGTTTCTCATCAAGCTCTATCCAATGGCATCAAAAAATTGCCAAAAAAGCAAAAAAATTTCAATTCTGGGGGTATTTTGATTTCTGGGGGTGTATTTCAAGTTCGGGGGGTGCATACCCCCCAAACCCCCACGCCCATGTGTGGTTAAGACGCGACGAACGAAAAACCAAACGCCAAATCGTCAAAAACTCTGACTTCGATTAACACTGACTAACACGAACGTTATTGAACATCAATCCATTCAACATAAATAACAAATTTACATGTATCACTTGGCGTCAGTCGACGCTGGCGTTGGCAAAAGTCCGGACTAAGGACTGCCGGATCATGATCCAGGACTGATCCTTATGATCCTCGGACTGTAAGGACTGGTCCTTTTTGAAACCGTAGTGCACTACCGGATCGTAGTCTTTTTTTTAGGATCATGGTCCGGACTACGGACCACACCTGGAGCGTGGGGGGGGGGTTTGGGGGGGTATGCCACCCCCCCCCAGAAACCAAAATACCCCCCCCCCAGAAATCAAAATACCCCCCCCCAGAATTCAATTTTTGAAAATTTTTTTCGTTTTTTTCGCAATTTTTTGATGCCAATGGATAGTGCTTGATGAGAAACGTCAAAAAATGGTGTTTTTATCGCCATACCACCATTTTTAAGGCCATTTTTCGACCTTCAAAAAAATCTTGCACCCCCCAGAATTTTCTTGCTGCCCACGTATGCTACGGACTATGATCCTCAAGTTGATCCATAATTCACAAAATATTATTTAGTGTTATTACTGTAGATTTATTTTTCTCTTCAGTTATCCACGCGCTTTTTGTTGTGTAGTGCTTTTTACAGTAGAGGTTGGAAAATATCAAACTAAAAATTCGGCTAAATTCATGATTATTTTGTATATACATAATAAAGATGAAAACAAAGGTAATTGCAAGGGATGCACATTTCCACTTACGGGTCGCCCACCGACCGACCGACCTTAAACGACTGATATGGAGATTTCTGATGATGAGCTTTTCAAATACTGGAAGGAAAGAAAAAGTAAATTTCTTTTCAGGCGATTTTCTCTCATCATGCCTCACTTGTTAATGTCGCGGTAGTGATGTAAAAGATGCAGATTTTTACCCAGATCCAGATCCAGATAAAGATCCGGTTCAAATTTTCTGGCAGATCCAGATCCAGATCAGATAACCAGATCAGAAAATAACCAAATCCAGATCCAGATCGTTTTGCCAGATCAAAATTTAAAAAGATTGAGATACAGATCCAGATCCAGATAAAAATATTTTTTGTGCAGCAATTTGTATTGCTAAAAAAGGAGGGCGTAAATCGCCCAAGCCCACATGGATCTTTAATGGCAGGACTAATATAACAGCCCCCAGAGGGGTCTGAGAGAGAGCTGAGGAAAATTTGCAGTTTAGAGCTTTCTACATAAAAATGATATCAGTAAAATTTGTCTAAAAAGAAAAAAGTCACAAGTTTAGACTTTTACCAATGGGCATGAAATTGTGGCATGAAAAATGTAAAAATTATTACAACAGCTTTGATTGACAACTTTGTAAACAAAACGGCATTAAATATTCACAGAAACGTGTGATGTCTGGAATATGGCATCATTGTGGTTAAACAGGAGAAACAAATGCTTCTTTCGATCGCTTGTAAGAATGAAAGGGTGTATTATTTCAGAGGGATATCACTGTCAAATAACACAAACGATACATTACCTAACAACACAAAATGCAATACTATGAAAAAACCTGCTTCATTTTAATTCAAGAAAAACGCTGTTAAAATTCATGAAAAATGACAGATGCACCTACTAAAACTACACATGTACAGCTTAGAAATTCTGGGGGTCAAGGTCAAATTTTTTCAAACATAAAGAAAGCGATAAAAATGGTCCATGGGCACGACGTTTCTCGATGTCGCGCATCCATTGAAACAACTTTTTCAACAAAAATTTTTCAAATAAATTCAAAATTTCCCCTCTTTTATGCAAAAAGGTCTCTCAAAGGTCAATTCTGATGATAATTTATGTGAAAAAAACAACCTCCAATACATTCTTATCACTTAAGTTACTTTTTTGCAGAGCTTCAAAAAAATTTTCTGAAACAAAAAAATTTATGGGGGTCAGTGGCACTTTTTGGCCATTCTGGGGGGTCAGCACGGATCTGGGGGGTCAAAACCCCCAGCAGACCCCTCCCTAACCTGCGCGTGCATGGGTAATGTCTCAACAGCCCCACCAGTCCCAACAGCCCCACCGTTTCAACAGCCCCACCAAAAATCCCAACAGCCCTGCCAGTCCCAACAGCCCCACCATTAATCACAACAGCCCCACCAATCCTAACAGACCCACCAGTCCCAACAGCCCCACCGTTCCAACAGCCCCACCAGTAATCCCAGCAGTCTCACCATTACTGCAATCGCTATTATACGATATAATAAAATCGGGCAATATTAATTTTTTATGAAAGATATTTTTTGACTATTTTCCGAATTCGTATATTTCATCGAGACCATAAACGAGTGTGCAGGTTTACATTTTCAGAATAAGTCTTCCTGAGAAACTGGTAGACCTGCCAGAATTGAAGCTTCAGCATTTGTGCGCAATCCAGGATTTTGCCTCATTCGAGTCATCTCGCAAGAATGGATCCCTGCTCATTATGATCTACTCTACAATGCCAGAAAAAAATGAAAAATGTTCTAGTGAAAAAAGGAAAGATAAGTGTTAAAATTGAATGAAAATCAGAACTTTTACGCTAATCTGCTTTGAAATAGCCACAAAATGTGGATTAGCGTAGTTTTTACGCAATTTTAACATTCATACCAGTTTTGAGGTCAATTTTTGGCTCAACACTCCTTTTCCAGACCGGTCGTGCTGTGCATGTATGATTATAACAGTGGGGCAGTTGGAACCAACATTGGCAGCGAACAAATTATGTGGGTCTGCTGGGCTGAAGTGACCGAGAAATGTGCTAAAAATAGAATTCCGGGGGTCTAACATAATTTGGAGGTTTTCCAGAATTTCGGGTTGGGAAGTTAAACTCTAAATCTTCCTTCCCCCACGCTTATGTGTGCTTAGGACAGTTCGACTGTTAGAACGGTAGGTAGGACTGCTGGAACGGTGGAACTGCTGGGAATTGGTGGGGCTCTTGGGACTGGTGGGGCTGTTGGGATTATTGGTGGGGCTCTTAAGACGGACGCGTTTTCAGCCGGATGAGTTTGATTTTGGAGAAAAACCGTCACAATTGAAGTGATAATCGACATAGCCGTGCCTAGGGGGGTGCGAATTGTGCGGCCGCACAGGGCCGCTAAAATTATGGGCCGCTAAAAAATTGTAGTGCATGCCGTATAGAATTCATTTTTTGACGGCCCTCTTACAATAATTCGATACATAAGTTCAAAAGGATCGATTTTTCGACGTTCTAATGCAAACCAGTCAGTTAAAAATCTTTACTTGCATTTTTAAGAGAACGCTGACTGAGCTATACTTGTATTCATTTTTCAGACATATTGTTGATTTTTCTGTCGCAATAATGTGTGTCCAGAAAATTGAGTTCGAAAAGGCTAAAATGTCAAAATTTTCTGGCGCTTTGCACCGAGCCATAGATTCTTAATAAGAAGGTCACAAATGGGCCTGAAAAGGGTAAGAACAAAAATTTCAATTTATACATTTTTCTATATCTTATTGGCAGCGACCCGTTGCTGCGCTATGTAATTAGCAGAGGTCGAAAAACGCATTTCAGTTCAGAAGTTTTGTGAGATGTAAGAGTTCATCAATTTTGAGTGTTTTTGGGCTCCATTCAGGGCCGAAATTCGGCCGTTTTTGCGAAAATTTTAACATTAAAATGCTTTTTTACAAAATTTGTAGGGACGTTTCTGTCCCGGACCCCGCAGGGAACGCTTGACCGCGCCACCTAAGACCCCCACAGCATATGTGGGCAGCAACAAAATCCCGGGAGGGTAGGTGCAAGGTTTTTTAGAGGTCGAAAAATTGTCTTAAAAATGATGGTATGGCTAAGAAATACCGTTTTCAAGGTTCCTCATTGAGCACTACCCACGAATACCAGCTTTAAAAACATGGGAAGATGATGAATCGCTCAAGTCATGCACATGGACCAGACATGTACACTGAGCTAAAAGTTCTTGCTCGATCAAGTCCAAATGAATTAACTTCGCCACTAGCTACTCTTAAATATCTATCAAATGACTTCCAGGATGTTTTCCCGAACCTTATAATTGATTTCAGAATTTTACTTACAATACCTATTGCTGTGGCCTCAGCAGAACGTTCCTTCTCGGAACTGAAATTAATGAAGACATATTTGCGGTCAACTATGACTGATTGTGGTCTAAGTGCACTAGCGATTATTTCAATTGAAAAGGATTTATCATCTTCGTTAGATTTTTTGCAATTGATTGACCAGTTTGCCGCTAAGAAAGCTAGGCAAGTTATTTTGTAATAAAGCACGTCATCATTCACGAAGTAGGTAAATTATTCGAGAAAAAACATACGATACCTACTAAAAATAATATATTTTGTTAGTAAATTTACAGTAAGATGCTAACTGCGATTATATAGGTACATATGTAAAGGATATACATAAGTGATAATTATGATGCCTATAATACCAGTTTTAAAAATTATGGGGGCCGCCAAAATAAGTTTCGCCCAGGGCCGCTAAACCTCTAAGCACGGCCCTGATAATCGAATGGAAAAAGAAATTTTTTCAAAATATAATTCCGATTTATTTTTCATCGATTCAATTGATACCTATATGATTGTTGTTTGTTGACTGAATTAATACACTGATAAAGTTTGTGGCAAACTGGATGAAATTTGATGGGAAATAAAAGCAACAAAGTAACATAGCATTAAAGGACTGTGGTCCGGACCACACCTGGGCGTGGGGAGTTCGGGGGGTATGCACCCCCCAGAAACCAAAATACCCCCCCAGAAATCGAAATACCCCACCCAGAATTCAATTTTTGAAAATTTTTTTCGTTTTTTTTCGCAATTTTTTGATGCCAATGGATAGTGCTTGATGAGAAACATCGAAAAATGGTGTTTTTATCGCCATACCACCATTTTTAAGGTCATTTTTGACCTTCAAAAAATTTTGCACCCCCCCCCCCAGAATTTTTTTGCTGCCCACGTATGGTCCGGACTAGTCTTTTTTAAAGGATCACAGTCCGGACCATAGTCCGATAGTCTTTAAAATTGGGTTTCCCCGGACTTTTGCCAACGCTAGTCGACGCGCACATAAAATAAAATGAACGATATTAGTGGTTATGTAAATATTAATATGGAACAGGAACGTGAATAATACAACACACGCGTTTTACCAGGATGATTACAATAAAGCAACGAAATCGAATGTTCGAGAACTTCTACATAAGTAAATTACTGATGTTAGCATACATATACGTACATACATAACTCTGGTTTACCGGACAAGTATCTAATAAAATTTTAAGTTGAAAAGTAAGGGTAGGATGAGGGTTGAAGGCATGACCTCGAGCTAACACATCGCAAGGAAGGATACTCGAATAGTTATGTAAATCCGGTACAGTAAAACGAAGTCATCTGCTCGCCTTGGCGAACTAATGGCGAAGTGTTCGTATAAAGCTCATGGCGTGTAACTATCGTAAGTAGTTAAGCATGGCCCCCTAGCGTGCAACACAAAGTATATACGGCTATGTTTTGTGTTATAGGCCCCGCCCACCCAATTGTAGAGAACCAGCCTCTCCTGTGTTATAGCATAGGCGGAGAAGCGCCCTGGTTGCGCTCTGGCTTGCGCCCTGGCTTTTCTCTCAGGGCGCAATGATGAGGCATGGGGGCCAAGGAATGAAAAAGCTATGTAATACTTAATATAGGAAGAAGAATGCCCACTGATAATAAACAGACAAGTTATATCGTGCATTGGCGAAGCAACATAGACTGAAACATCTAAAGAGACAAGTTATATCGTGCATTGGCAGCGAATTTATAATAAGCGCATTTTGGCAAAGCAATGTAGACTGAAACATCATGATTATAATATCGTGCATTGGCAGTGAACTTATAATAAGCGCATTGGCGAAGCATTTTTTATGATTGACGCATTTTTTTGAATGGCGAAGCAACAATAGCATTAGATTGATAATTTTGAGGTGCATACTTAATATTGGAAAAAGAATGGTGGCTTCCCCGCTAATGAACAGACAAGTAATATCGCGCATTGGCGAGGCATTTTTTATGATCGACGTCTTTTGTTGACTGGTGAAGCAACAATAGCATTAAATTGATAATTCTGAGGCGCACGCGCGCCAGGATTTTAACCAATTAGTACTATAACTTTAGAAATAGAGGGCGGATTGGGCTGAAATTTTCATAGTAGGGTGGTTTTATGTTGCATGTGTTATCTTATTGTTATCAGCATGTAATCTACACTATGCCGATTTTTGTATACACTTCCTCATATAGCACCATATTTCAAGAACCAATGCTGTGATTTTGTTCAAATTGTTAGGATATGATGTATATAGGCAAGGCATGCTATATACGGAATTTCAGCGCGCGGCCTACAGTATACTAGTTTACTTTACACTTTTTCGTATAGTATTATATTCCAAGAACTAGAGGGCAGATTTGACTCAAATTTTCAAAGTACGTTAGGTTTACTTAGGTATGCTATGTACGCAATTTTAGCGCACAACCTACAGTATACTGATTTTTTATTTACACTGTATCTACAATGCTTGACTAATTACCAGTACTTGTCTAGTGGTGTCATTAGGGGTTATTTTTGCCCAAAAATAAGCGGCCCAGTATAGGCGAACATTGCTCAAATTTAATTATCATGCAATTTTGAGCTTCTCAAAGTTTATCAGAAAACGCCTGAAAAAGGGCGATTTTTGCCTGCTCTTTAACCTGTGGAAATTTCTAAGCCCTGAAGCTAGAGTCAACTTTACACAAAATTAATTACTGAACACATACTTCATCCATGCCATCAGTAATGATCTAAAAATTTGCAAAGTTTGGAATATTTTTTGTAAAGTTTGGAATATTTTTTGTAAAGTTTGGAAAAAATTTTTGTAAAATTTGGAATTAATTTTACGTGCTTAAGCATAGTACTTTTGCAAAGTTTGGAATATTTTTTGTAAAATTTGGAATATTTTTTGTAAAGTTTGGAATATTTTTTGTAAAGTTTGGAATATCTTTTGTAAAGTTTGGAAATTCTTTTGTAAAATTTGGAATATTACGTATCTAAGTTGCATTTCTCAAGCATTGTTGAAACTATTTTATATGCTATATGCAACTCATGCTTGTGTTTTGCACCTGTAAGGATAAATTTTCCGCTTGTGAACAATATAAATGTTACATTGCAAAATTTGTACACTAATCCCTGAAATAGTTCTACTTCATACATGCATTTTCTTTTCACCAGCTCACAAAATTTACAAAGATTTATGCGGAACCCAAAATTTGCCAAAATTGCAAACATATGAGGTTTCACCTTTTAATTTTCACTTTTAACATTTAATGCATTAACACGCCTGGAAAAGGGCGATCTATGCCAGCTATTTAACTAGGGGGAAGGGATTTTTCAAGCCAGGAGGCTAGGTTTTACTTTGCAAACCTCCACACTGATGAATACATAACTTCATCTATGTCATCAGTATTGATCTAAGAATTTGTAAAGTTTGGGATATTTTTTTGTAAAGTTTGGAATATTTTTTGTAAAGTTTGGAATATTTTTTGTAAAGTTTAGAAATTTTTTGTTGGATTTGGAAAATTTTCTGGTAAAAAATTGGCCATCCTACTGTTTTAATTTATTTGCTGACATTTTTTATAGGAATTTACTTGACCATGTAAATATATTTTTATAGTGCAAACTCACCTTGCAACAGTAAATGTGTTGACATCCCATGAAGCCATGGGGTCCCAATTTTGCCAATATTTGCATTTAAAGAAAATTATTACGAGCATTCTAGGAGTCATCCCTGATGTCACCCATACCAACGAATTAGTAAAAAGAACTAATGTAAAGTGTAAATTGAGCTTAAGAGAGCAGGCCAGTCCTCAGAGAAGGTTTGCAACAAAATGTATTGATTGATTTAATTATTTTTTGAATAATCCATCAACTGGACCTCAAGTCAATCTAAACTTCTTCAGGATATAAGTGGTGTGAATAACAGGCTTAAAAAGCGTAAGATATTGCACAGCCAACATATTTTAGCTTATCCTAGAGCACGTAAATTGATAACTCATGGACCACAGACTGGATTTAAGCTCGAATTCTAAAATTGTCATGAATGTGTGCTAGACTTTGTATTCACATGAAATAAATGCGTCAGATTTACGGTAACAGTATTATACTATGTATCCTTATATCCCCAAAACTAATGGGATGAAATTTGAAGATTTTATTAAATGCACGCCAGACATGGTATTTTTAATATAGATTACCATAAGTGTATTATATTGCACAGACGTACATATTAGAGGTTAGATATAACTGAAATTTAGCGAATTTGGCGGATTAATGCTGAAATGCCGTATTTATGAAATGGGAGTCCCTGATTAATTTATAGCATATAAGTCCACTTCTTGTGAATTACCGCTTCGATAAAAAGCTGAAATTCTGGAAATGTACGGACGTTTAGCTTTCTAATAATCTTAAAAATGAGCTGGCATATTAACTTATATCTTATTAATTTACAATCAGATTGATGTTGAGTTTTACAACTTTTAGTCATAAGCAGACATGCACCTGGGGAGTGGGATGTTTTGGGTTGTCTAGACCCCCAGAATAAAACCAAATGGAAAAATTTTGTGAGGGAAAACGAGGCAAAGTGAAGGCAAGAAGGATGAAAACTGAAAAATTTCTTCAAAAGAGCTCTAAATTGACCAGAAAGTGCTTAATAACGTAGTTTTGACGCTATTCTATCGCTTATATTAGTTTTTGAATTTATTTTGGCCCAAATAAGCTCAATTTTCGACCCCATAGACTAGCTGATCCCTCAGATCGGTCACGCCGTTCATCTACGGTAATGAGTACTATGCATACACACAGTTACAGAGGTGCACTATGGTATATGTCAATTAGAATTAATATTACTGGTCCAGCTCATAAATGTTACAACACAAGGACCATATTTAGCCTGAATTAAGTGATAATCATCGAAGTTAGCATGCATCAGTCTATATTGCCGCTTAAAAACAAATTTTTTATAGAACTGCATGAAATATTTACTTAATTTGCATATTTTACAATGAAACAGGTTCTTGCATTTGCACTTATAAAAAGTATAAACGAAGACCGTTGACTGTGTTGATTTATCCTAATAGTGTTTTTAAGCCATCAAAAGCCTGGGCAAACAAAGCAAATATTTCATGCAGTCCTATAAAAAATTTGTTTTTAAGCGGCAATATAGACTGATGCATGCTAACTTCGATGATTATCTCTTAATTCAGGCTAAATATGGTCCTTGTGTTGTAACATTTATGAGCTGGACCAGTAATATTAATTCTAATTGACATATACCATAGTGCACCTCTGTAACTGTGTGTATGCATAGTACTCATTACCGTAGATGAACGGCGTGACCGATCTGAGGGATCAGCTAGTCTATGGGGTCGGAAATTGAGCTTTTTTGGGCCAAAATAAATTCAAAAACTAATATAAGCGATAGAATAGCGTCAAAACTACGTTATTAAGCACTTTCTGGTCAATTTAGAGCTCTTTTGAAGAAATTTTTCAGTTTTCATCCTTCTTGCCTTCACTTTGCCTCGTTTTCCCTCACAAAATTTTTTCCATTTGGTTTTATTCTGGGGGTCTAGACAACCCAAAACATCCCACTCCCTAGGTGCATGTCTGCTTATGACTAAAAGTTATAAAACTCAACATCAATCTGATTGTAAATTAATAAGATATAAGTTAATATGCCAGCTCATTTTTAGGATTATTAGAAAGCTAAACGTCCGTACATTTCCAGAATTTCAGCTTTTTATCGAAGCGGTAATTCACAAGAAGTGGACTTATATGCTATAAATTAATCAGGGACTCCCATTTCATAAATACGGCATTTCAGCATTAATCCGCCAAATTCGCTAAATTTCAGTTATATCTAACCTCTAATATGTAAGTCTGTGCAATATAATACACTTATGGTAATCTATATTAAAAATACCATGTCTGGCGTGCATTTAATAAAATCTTCAAATTTCATCCCATTAGTTTTGGGGATATAAGGATACATAGTATAATACTGTTACCGTAAATCTGACGCATTTATTTCATGTGAATACAAAGTCTAGCACACATTCATGACAATTTTAGAATTCGAGCTTAAATACAGTCTGTGGTCCATGAGTTATCAATTTACGTGCTCTAGGATAAGCTAAAATATGTTGGCTGTGCAATATCTTACGCTTTTTAAGCCTGTTATTCACACCACTTATATCCTGAAGAAGTTTAGATTGACTTGAGGTCCAGTTGATGGATTATTCAAAAAATAATTAAATCAATCAATACATTTTGTTGCAAACCTTCTCTGAGGACTGGCCTGCTCTCTTAAGCTCAATTTACACTTTACATTAGTTCTTTTTACTAATTCGTTGGTATGGGTGTCATCAGGGATGACTCCTAGAATGCTCGTAATAATTTTCTTTAAATGCAAATATTGGCTAAATTGGGACCCCATGGCTTCATGGGATGTCAACACATTTACTGTTGCAAGGTAAATGGGAGTTTGCACTATAAAAATATATTTACATGGTCAAGTAAATTCCTATAAAAAATGTCAGCAAATAAATTAAAACAGTAGGATGGCCAATTTTTTACCAGAAAATTTTCCAAATCCAACAAAAAATTTCTAAACTTTACAAAAAATATTCCAAACTTTACAAAAAATATTCCAAATTTTACAAAAAATATTCCAAACTTTGCAAAAGTACTATGCTTAAGCACGTAAAATTAATTCCAAACTTTACAAAAAATATTCCAAATTTTACAAAAATATTTCCAAACTTTACAAAAAATATTCCAAACTTTACAAAAAATATTCCAAACTTTGCAAATTTTTAGATCATTACTGATGACATGGATGAAGTATGTGTTCAGTAATGAATTTTGTGTAAAGTTGACTCTAGCTTCAGGGCTTAGAAATTTCCACAGGTTAAAGAGCAGGCAAAGATCGCCCTTTTTCAGGCGTTTTCTGATAAACTTTGAGAAGCTCAAAATTGCATGATAATTAAATTTGAGCAATGTTCGCCTATACTGGGCCGCTTATTTTTGGGCAAAAATAACCCCTAATGACACCACTAGACAAGTACTGGTAAATAGTCAAGCATTGTAGATACAGTGTAAATAAAAAATCAGCATACTGTAGGTTGTGCGCTAAAATTGCGTACATAGCATACCTAAGTAAACCTAACGTACTTTGAAAATTTGAGTCAAATCTGCCCTCTAGTTCTTGGAATGTAATACTATACGAAAAAGTGTAAACTAGTATACTGTAGGCTGCGCGCTGAAATTCCGTATATAGCATGCCTTGCCTATATACATCATATCCTAACAATTTGAACAAAATCACAGCATTGGTTCTTGAAATATGGTGCTATATGAGGAAGTGTATACAAAAATCGGCATAGCGTAGATTACATGCTGATAACAATAAGATAACACATGCAACATAAAACCACCCTACTATGGAAATTTCAGCCCAATCCGTCCTCTATTTCTAAAGTTATAGTACTAATTGGTTAAAATCCTGGTGCGCGCGCGCCTCAGAATTATCAATTTAATGCTATTGCTGCTTCACCAGTCAACAAAAGACGTCGATCATAAAAAATGCTTCGCCAATGCGCGATATTACTTGTCTGTTCATTAGCGGGGCAGCCACCATTCTTTTTCCAATATTAAGTATGCACCTCAAAATTATCAATCTAATGCTATTGTTGCTTCGCCATTCAAAAAATGCGTCAATCATAAAAAATGCTTCGCCAATGCGCTTATTATAAGTTCACTGCCAATGCACGATATTATAATCATGATGTTTCAGTCTACATTGCTTTGCCAAAATGCGCTTATTATAAATTCGCTGCCAATGCACGATATAACTTGTCTCTTTAGATGTTTCAGTCTATGTTGCTTCGCCAATGCACGATATAACTTGTCTGTTTATTATCAGTGGGCATTCTTCTTCCTATGTTGAGTATTACATAGCTTTTTCATTCCTTGGCCCCCATGCCTCATCATCGCGCCCTGAGAGAAAAGCCAGGGCGCAAGCCAGGGCGCAACCAGGGCGCTCCTCCGCCTATGCTATAACACAAGAGAGGCTGGTTCTCTACAATTAGGTGGGCGGGGCCTATAACACAAAACATAGCCGTATATACTTTGTGTTGCACGCTAGGGGGCCATGCTTAACTACTGTTGTAGTTACAGTAGGTAGTAATGATGACCATTAAATTATTTGTTTTCTTGATCCTTGTTTGCCACCTGTATTCTTGACAGTTGAGCTTCCCTGATTGTGATCCAAATATTCCGAAATTTTGTTATTTGTCGAAAAGTGAAAAGAATTCATGCAATTTTTAAATTTAATCCCATAAATTTTGAAAGTTTTCAAATATATGAAAATTTTTTGAAATTTACGTCTAGAAATGTAATGCTCGTGTTTTTCTATATTTTATTTCACAAAACCTTTCGCACTAAAATCAAGTTTATACGATTAGTGAGCAAGTACAAAATTCGTTTCTAGGTAGCTTACTGTAACACAAACTAGCTATGCTTATTCATTGCTATGCATAACATCGTAATTGTTGCTTCCGATTAAGTGGAAAATCGCTAGAAATTAGAGATAATCGTTCAAAAAATATTGATTACTCGCATACTTAGCCTTTTGACTCTGGAATAAAATAAACGAGTCTTAAAATATGCATAATTTATTACATTGCATTTATATGCATGCATTTATAATTTTTTATTTCGCTATTTTTTTTATTTTAAATAAAAAATAGCGAAATAACATATTTATATCATATTAAAATCAAGCTAACTATACCAATATCATATTTTAATGATTTTGGGCTACCAAAATAACACTACTGGGACCTATAGTCCGTGTCACACACACATGGGCGTGGGGTTTGGGGAGGGGTATGCACCCCTCCAGAAGTTGAAATACCCTCCCCCCAGAAATCAAAATACCCCCCCCAGAAAAATTTTTTTTTGCTTTTTTTAGCAATTTTTTGATGCCATTGGATAGAGCTTGATGAGAAACGTCGAAAAATGGTGTTTTTTTTGCCATACGACCACTTTTAAGACCATTTTTTGACCTTTAAAAATTTTCTCACTCCCCCCAGAAATTTTTTCACCCCCCAGAATTTCGGTGCTGCCCACCTATGGTGCCACACAAGTTTGGGCATAAATTATATCCAACAATAAGCTAAAATATTACGATTTTTACATTGATCTGATATATGATATTCGTAGGCAATCTGTTGTCTTGCTGCATCACTTCGATCAGGATCAAAGCTTTCTTATAACTAAAACAGGTACCTATCCAATTTCTTCATTGCTCGACTGACGGCCTATTCCGAGCGATGAAAAAGTTGGGAATTAAAATAATGCGGAGGACATTTGTTTCTTGAGCCGACTTCTTGCGTCAGGTTGAAAAAGACTATAAATCCTAGTTGCTCACCCTGGGTTAAGCTTCTATGTACATACAACACGAACAAGCCAGCAGTGTTGAGGCAATCTCTGACACCAATTATTCTAAGTAATAATTTAGGATATATAAAGCAACGAGTTTGTTTAAGCATTAGGTTTAAAACTGAACTTACAAGCTATGATTTGAAAAAAATACGAAAAGCAGGCTACGTAATAAACGAAGTTTAACATTCTCTTTTTTACTGTGTTTAGAAAAATTGTACCGCTGTTTGTGACGGTTTTGAGGCTTGCTTGATGTCCGGTTTTGTCCGGTCGAAAGTCTTGTCCGGTTTTCGATGTCCGGTTTTTTAAGCTGTTGGTCCGCTTTTGTCCGGTCTCAAAATGCAAAAATGCGTCTTAGAGAGGTAGAAGTTGAAAAATTTTTCGGCGCTTCGCGCCGAATTGATTTAAATCTTACTTGTTATCAATCTTTAAGCCGCGCCACGCCACGCCAATCGCAGCATTTTTATCGACAATCTGGTCTAGAACTACGCTACGATTGAAAATCCTTATCTTCTGTACGGATTTGGATAGTTTTTATCATACAAAAATGCGTTTTAGAGAGCTAAAATTTCAGAATTTTCTGGCGCTTCGCGCCATTTGATAGATTATAGTTTTTATTGTCAAAAGCGACTTCAGAATTGACTAAAATGCTTTACTGAAGGGAGGAAATTCAAATTTCAGCAGAAATAACGTAGATATACTGATCGTGATATTTCTAGTAGAGCGCGAAATTTTTGGAGTTTTTGAAGGATATGGTGTGAACCGATTTTGCGCCATTTCGGCAGAACTGCCATACAATTGCGCAAAAACGATACTTTATGTTACTAAAAGACGCGGGAAAAAGAAATAAACCAAATCCATACAAAATTCACAGAGTTACGGTACTTCAAACACCATCCTTGGACATTCACCATTTTGAGCCACTTTAAGGAATTTTTGCAGTTTTTCAGAAGTTTCCAATTTTCACTAAAAACATATTTTTCTGCCATTTTAACGGTCGCAGATTACAAAAAATTAAGTTATACTGCGCGTAAACCAAGATTAAAGAAAATTTGTTTGTAATGTTTTGCACAAAGTTTTTAAGGAATTTTTTGTAATTCTACTATTTTTATCATTGTTTACATCCAGTTAAAGATTTCTACTCAAATACGATGTAAACAGCATTTTTGGATTATCTCAAAGGGAGTTTTTGAAGAATATGGTGTGAACCGATTTTGCGCCATTCCGGCAGAACTGCCATATAATTGCGCAAAAACGATACTTTGTGTCACTAAAAGACGCGGAAAAAATAATAAACCAAATCCATACAAAACTCACAGAGTTACAGTACTTCAAACATCATACTTCGACATTCACCATTTTGAGCCACTTTAAGGAATTTCAGCAGTTTATCAAAAGTTTCCAATTTTTACTAATTAATATTTTCCCGCTATTTTCAAGGTCGCAGATTACAAAAATTAAGTTATACTGCGCGTAAACCAAGATTAAAGAAAAATTTTTTTGTAATTTTTTGCCCAAATTTTCATGAATTTTTTTTAATTTCACTATTTTTAGCATTGTTTACATCCAGTTAAAGATTTCTACTTAAATAAGATTCAAACAGCATTTTTGGATTATCTTAAAGTTCCAAACATTTGAAGATTCAAACAGTGGAATGCAGAATAACATGTACCAAACTTAGATCGACCTAAGCATCTATACATCGACCTGAGCATCTATACATCGACCTAAGCATCTATACGTTGACCTAAGCATCTATACTTCGACCTAAGCGGGAGCGACCTCGACCTAAGCAGCTGAAAACACCTTCACAGATAAACTAAGCCTAAGCCTAAGCATCATTTAAGCAGAAACTTGAATTTTCACATATCTAGACTAGACAGAAAGAACATGCAAAAATTTTTTTTTTCAAATTTAAAAATTTTCAAACAAAATTTTTTCCATGCAATAAAAGTTATTTTTCGTAATCAGCGACATTGAAAATGTCAGATACATATGTTTTCAACCCAAATTCGGAAGATTTTCGGTAAACTGTCAAATAACCCACTTTAATGTAGTTATATCCTGAGTAACTCTATCTTCACCAATATTGGTCTATTTTTCATAAATTTTTTCCGCACTTTCTTTTTGCATGTCCTCATCATTTCACTCAATATCGTTCCTTTCCACGTACATCTGCAAAGTTTTCCGTTCACACCATAAAGTAAAGTTTAGCCATCTCAAATTTCCAACCATTTGAAGATTCAAACAGTGGAATGCAGAATAACGTACCCAATTTAGGTCGACCGAAGCATCTATATATCAACCTGAGCATCTATACATTGACCTAAGCATCTATACCTCGATCTAAGCGGGAGTGACCTCGACCTAAGCAGCCCAAAACACTTTCTCAGATATACTAAGCCTAAGCCTAAGCGTCATTTAAGCAGAAACTTGAATTTTCACATATCTTATCAAGTAAAATGACAGAAAAAATATGCAAAAAATTGTTTTTTCAAATTTAAAAATTTTCAAACAAAATTTTTTTGCGCAATAAAGGTTATTTCTTCGTGATCAGCGACCTTGAAAATGTCAGATAAATATGCTTTTAGCCGAAAATCGGAACATTTTGGTAAACAGTAAAATACACACTTTAATGTAGCTATATCCGGAGCAACTTGTTAAATTCTTTTTGCTCACATCGCCACAGACTTTTCCTTATGCTCTAGTTTTTTGAAACACCTCAGATCCACATTTATATTCTTGCTTACATTGCCTGCCATCTGGGTGCATTTATGACAAAGTAAAGTACCGTAACTCTATCTTCACCAATATTGATCCGTTTTCCATGAAATTTCTTTTCGCACTTTCTTTTTGTATGTCCTCCTCATTTCAACCAAAATCGTTCCTTTATACGTACATCTGCAAATTTTCTGTTCACATTATAAAGTAAAGTTTAGCCAAATTTTTATACAAAAAGTACATCAAATACCGCTATTACATGAGCACATAGGATTTTCTACTTAAAAAACACTGATTTTTTAATACAGGGGGATTTTAAACATTTTTAGACCTCTTAAAAAACGTATAAAAGGTTGGAAAGAGTGGGAAAAAATTTTGGGTCTGGTCTATAATGTCAACCAAATCGCTTGGAAAAAACGGTGTTCGGGAACCAAATTTCAAATTGTGGCTAGTAGAAGGCTCAAACGGTTCTGCTCACTGTGAATTATGTTCTGCTAATCTACCCCCAAATTACGATGCTCTTCTTAATCATGTTAAAACGGCCAAGCACATTAAAGCCATTAGCTTTAAAGCCTCATTTGCATTGTCTGCTTTAAGTCTTCCCTTTTCTAATGTTAGCGTTGAACGGGGTATTTCTGTATTAAGTTTGCTGAAGACCAAACTACGGAATCGCTTAGATGTCAAAACTACTGATGCTTTATTACGTGTTCGTTTTTTATTGTGTTGGAAGGGCGAGAATTGTTGCACCTTCACTGTTACTGATCCAATGCTTAAATTGTTTAACACTAAAATGTACGGTTGTAGCATTTTTGATGATGATATTGTGTGCCTTAATGAATCGTTATAACTTTCTGATGAAGCCTTGCTTAATGTGCAAAATGACGTTCAATGTGGTAGATATTTAAGTGCAATAGTTGATTTGAATAAATTTTAGCCGCTTTTGTTATTTATCAAATGTATACATCATTTGTCCGGTTTTGTCCGGAATTTAACTGTGCTCTTGTCCGGTTTTGTCCGGTTTTGAATGTTGGTATGTCCGGTTGGTCTTTTCAGAGTTGGCAACACTGTTGTGACTTGAGTTGAGTGAGGGAGGAATAGTGTCACCGGTTTGGCAATTTTCCTTCCATTTTGCCAGTTTCTTGATTTTTTGGAAGTTTTTTGAAGGGCCCGTGTCAGTTGTTTGGGTCGCTTCCATATACTTTGTACAGGAGATGTTAGTTTTTCTCAGGAATTATGGCAGTTTTTGAAATTTCGACCTGACAGCACTGGTGAGGATGGGTGTAGGGCACAGTTGCCAAGTTGTGCGTTTTATGCATAACGTCGAAAATTTTTAAAAGTCATGCTGGGAATGCAAGTAAAATGAAAGTATGCTGAAATAGTTATTTCTGCTCTTGAAATTGTTTCAACTTTCTTGAGCAAAAATATGGCTTCCAGTCCAGGCCGCCAAGAAAGTAAATAAATGAAATTAATGGAATTTTTGAAGAATGTGGTGTGAACTGATTTTGCGCCATTCCGGCAGAACTGCCATACAATTGCGCAAAAACGATACTTTGTGTCACTAAAAGACGCGGAAAAAAGAAATAAATCAAATCCATACAAAACTCACAGAGCTACGGTACTTCAAACATCATACTTCGACATTCACCATTTTGAGCCACTTTTAGGAATTTTTGCAGTTTATCAAAAGTTTTCAATTTTTACTACAAACATATTTTTCTATCATTTTCAAGGTCGCAGATTACAAAAAATTAAGTTATACTGCGCGGAAACCAAGATTGAAGGAAAATTTTTTGTAATTTTTTTTGCACAAATTTTCAATATTTTTTTAAATTTTGCCATTTTTAGCATTTTTGGAGTTTTTGAAGAATATGGTGTGGACCGATTTTGCGCCATTCTGGCAGAACTGCCATACAATTGCGCCAAAACGATACTTTGTGTCACTAAAAGATGCGGAAAAAATAATGAACCAAATCCATACAAAACTCACAGAGCTACGGTACTTCAAACATCATACTTCTACATTCACCATTTTGAGCCACTTTAAGGAATTTTAGCAGTTCATCAAAGGTTTCCAATTTTTACTAATTAATATTTTCCTGCCATTTTCAAGGTCGCAGATTACAAAAAATTAAGTTATACTGCATGGAAACCAAGATTAAAGAAAATTTTTTTTTGTAATTTTTTGCCCAAATTTTCAAGAATTTTTTTTAATTTCACTATTTTTAGCATTGTTTACATCCAGTTAAAGATTTCTACTTAAATACGATTCAAACAGTATTTTGGATTATCTTAAAGTTCCAACCATTTGAAGATTCAAACAGCGGAATGCAGAATAATATGTACCCAACTCAGGTCGACCTAAGCATCTATACATCGACCTAAGCATCTATACGTTGACCTTAGCATCTATACCTCGACCTAAGCGGGAGCGACCTCGACCTAAGCAGCCGGAAACACCTTCTCAGATAAACTAAGCCTAAGCCTAAGCGTCATTTAAGCAGAAACTTGAATTTTCTTATTATCTAGACAGAAAGAACATGCAAAAAATTGTTTTTTCAAATATAAAAATTATCAAACAAAATTTTTTTCCCGCTAAATAAAAGTTATTTTTTCGTAATCAGCGACCTTGAAAATGTCAGATACATATGTTTTTAGCCCAAATTCGGAACGTTTTTGGTAATCTGTAAAATACCTCACTTCAATGTAGCTATATCCTGAGTAACTCTATCTTCACCAATATTGGTCCGTTTTTCATAAAATTTTTTTCCGCTTTTTCTTTATGCATGTCCTCCTCATTTCAATCGATATCGTTCCTTTCCCACGTACATCTGCAAGTTTTCTGTTCACACCATATAGTAAAGTTTAGCCGCATTTTTACATCCAGTTAAAGATTTCTACTTAAATACGATTCAAACAGCATTTTTGGATTATCTCTAAGTTCCATCCATTTGAAGATTCAAACAGTGTATTGCAGAATGACATGTACCCAATTTAGGTCGACCTAAGCATCTATACATCGACCTGAGCATCTACACATCGACCTAAGCATCTATACATCGACCTAAGCATCTATACTTCGATCTAAGCGGGAGCGACCTCGACCCAAGCAGCCGAAATTGCCTTCTCAGATAAACTAAGCCTAAGCCTAAGCGTCATTTAAGCAGAAACTTGAATTTTTACATATCTTATCAAGTAAAATGACAGAAAAAATCATGCAAAAAATTATTTTTTCAATTTAAAAATTTTGGAACAAAAATTTTTTTCCGTGCAATAAAAGTCATTTTTTCGTAATCAGCGACCTTGAAAATGTCAGTTAAATATGTTTTTGCCCAAATTCGGAACTTTTTTGGTAAAGTGTCAAATACCCCACTTTATGTAGCTATATCCGGAGTAACTTGTTCAATCGTTTTTGCTAACATCGCCACAGACTTTTCCTGATGCCCTACTTTTTGAAACACCTCAGATCCACATTTATATCTCGCTTACATTGCCTGCCATCTGAGTGCATTTTAGACAAAGTAAAGTACTGTAACTCTATCTTCACCAATATTGGTCCGTTTTCCATGAAATTTTTTTCTGCACTCTCTTTTTGCATGTCCTACTCATTTCAACCAATGTTGTTCCTTTCCCCATAAATCTGCAAGTTTTTCGTTCACACCATAAAGTAAAGTTTAGCCAAAATTAATACGTATTATCCGGCGCAATGCGCTGTAAAAAGTTGAGAAATTGAGATGATTTACGGTCAAAAATTGTTTCAAATTACATGTCCATTCTTTATTTTTCCAACTATCTTGAGCCAATGGAAGGCGGAGGAGGGGACGGTCGCCCCAGCCCCCTCAAATCCTTCTATGTCTGCAACTATCTTAGGAGAAGCAATGCAATTAAGTATATCTGGCGTGGTGCGCCCGAAAATTTCGTCATTTACATACTTTTGCGCTCGATTTTGCACTTTTTTGTATGATAAAAAAATGCAGAAAATTTGATTTACCGAAAAAATTTTATCTATCGAAAAGTAGAAATAGGCAAAAGGTGAGTTTTTTTAATAAATGGCGCCAAACGCCAAAAATTTTAGTATTTTTATGCTGTGAAACGTCAAAAACATAAGCAGTTTTTTAGCTGAAAAGTTGGTAAAAAATTCAGGATGAATGGTTGATTGGTTGGTTCGTCAGTTGGTTCATTAATTGATTGATCAGTTGTTTTGTTGGTTGATCAATCATTGGTTTAATTGTTGACTGATTGATTGAATGACTGGTTTTGGTTTTTTGGCTGAATGGTTGGTTGATTGGTCGCTTAGATGATTGGTTGATCTGATGATTCTGCCATTCGGTCGGTTGTTCATTAAATGGGTTGGCTTGTCAGCTAGTCAGCAGACTGTTTGGTAAGTTCGTTCATTGGCTAAGTGGTTAGTTTGTGAGATGGTTAATCGTGTCGCTTATGCATTGATTGGTTGATTGGTTGTTTGGCTAGATAGTTGTTCGACCAGTTTGGTTGGTTGGTTTGTTGGTTTGTCGGTCGGCTGGTTGTTTAGTTGGCTAGTGTTTGGTTGATTGGCCTATTGGTTTGTTGTTTGGTTGGCTATTTGATTGGTTGGTTAGTTGGTTGTTTAGTTGGTTGGTTGGTTGGTTAGCTGGTTGGCTAGTTACTTGGTTGGTTAGTTGGCTGGCCAATTGGTTGGTTAGTTGGCTGGCCAATTGGTTGGCTAGTTGATTGGCCGCTTGGTTGGCTAGTTAATTGTTTGGTTGGTTGGTTGCTCGGCTGGTTGGTTGCTCGGCTGGTTGGTTGGCCTCTTAGTTGGTCGGTCGGCTGGTTGGTTGATTGGCTATTTAGTTGCTTCCATACATGAGCATGGGGGTGAGGGGTTCTAGCCCCTTGAGCTTTGAAGCTTTGAAAAGACTGATAGGTATACAGCAATTTTGGCCGAAGAACCATTGCTGTATAGCCTTTTTGGGGCTCAGAAAATTCGCTACATAGTTTTTAGCTCAGAAATCCTATTTAGTTGCCTTTTCTGAGTTTCAAAAGGATATATAGCTATTTTCTCAACTCCAAAAAGGGATTAATAGCTATTTTTAGTCCAAAAAGGCTATATAGCTACAGTTGTGAATCCAAAAAGGCTATATAGATAGTAGGGATGTGCCGGTTAAGCGGAACCGGAACTGGCTGGAACCGACCATTCTTTGGAACCGGAACCGGAACCAAGAACCGATTTTTTTGATATTATTAGAACCGGAACTGGAACTCGAACCAATTTTTTTATTTTCTAAGAACCGGAACCGGAACCGATCTTTTTCGAGTCGGTTATCGGTTTTTTAAAATTAGAGTTAAAAATCGAACTTCATAAAATTTAGTGAAGACATGAAGCAGCAATTCAACCTATTCTTACCCAAAAATTTACAGACTAAAACTTAGTATTGTTTCGGGTGAATTATATTTTAAAAATAACAGTCATTCTGCTTTTTCGCCATGTAGCCTGTTTCTGAGAGGGTCGTAAATGATTTCAGTGCAACTGAACAGCTGTTCTGATGGAACGCTTGTAACTGGCGCTGCAAGCAGGGGCGAATCTAAGGGGTGGGGGCCGCCTCCCATTTGCCAAAAATATTTGGCGAGATAAAGAATGGATATACAATTTGCAATTATTTTTTGGCCCTCAGTGACCATAATTTCTCAAATTTTTTCGGCAGCTACGCGCCAAATGATACCTATTAATGACATTTATTTGCTTTCTTGGCCACCTGGAAGCCATTTTCTGTTCATGTAGGTTTCAAAACAATTTTAGCAGCAGAAACAGCTATTTTTTGCATAGTCTTCTTCTATTTTCAATTAAAAATTTCAATGTTTCGCATCAAATGCTATAAATACAGTAAATCAAGCTGTAAATCATGCTTCCTGACGTCTATGCGTCTTAATCTCACAAAATTTCCGGCGCTTCGCGCACACGGTTTTTTGTATTCGGCAAAGATTTTTCCCGATGTGCAAAGACTTTTCGGGACCGTCTTTGTACATGTACGAAGATTTTTGGAGAGACAAAAATTACTAAAAAGGTCTAAAATTCGCAGAAATTTACGGCGCTTCGCGTCGAAATGACTGATTGTGTGCTCTATTTATCTTTATAATGACAGAAACTGCATTTTGAAAGAAAAATGTCAAATTTTAGGCGCTTTGCGCCGTTTTAAGACTATTCTTAGTGATTTTTGCCCTTAGAGACCCATGAATTAGCTGAATTCTCGAAAATTTTAAAATTTCAAGAAAAAATATTGCGTCAAAAGCAGTGATCGTACGGGGTCAGATTTTCACATCCGATCGGGGTCAGGGTCGGGGATGTAAAACCCCGGTTTTTGGGGTCGGGGTCGGGGTTGAAGATTAACAATTATCATTGCATGATTGCATACCAATTTGAAAAGGATAAAAACGATACCTTCACTTGTTTGTAGAGCATACTAATAAAGCTGGTTATGTTCAACATTTTATTTTTATTCCAAGTTCAAGCATGGTCTTAGCAATTTAGCATTATTTTCAATTTTAATCACTAATCGCTCTCGCTTTTTCGTATTCTTCCACAGTTTTTTCATAACGAGTTTCTATGGCGCACTGATTGTAGAGGAGCCAATGGCGCAAAACGCCGAAAATTTTCGAAATTTTTACCGCTTTCATGTAGAATTTACGCCTTTTTATTGACAAACAGTTCGGAAATCATAAGTGGTGCAGAGCATCAAGAAATTCAGTCATATTTTACCGCCCTAAGACAATAATCGGCGGTGCTAAGCGCAGAAAAATTTTGACGTTTTTACTCTTTAAACCCAATTTATACCGCTTAAATCATACAGAACAGATAAACTAATTGCGGCGCGAAGAGCCGAAAATTTTTAAAAATTCCTAATCCTTTTACCTTTTCTGTCCTCCTAAAACTCTCTTTCAACATGTAGAACGAGATTGTACGGCTGGGGGTCTGGGGTGGTGCGCTCATGCGCCACCAGCGAGGTCCAGAGCAGAACCCCCGAAAATTTTGTAAAAAAGCACTCTAATTTTTAATTAGTAAAGTTAAAATTTTCGCAAATTGGCAAAATCTTGATTCTGCATTAAGTCCAAAAAACTTAAAATTGATGAACGCCTACACTGCACAAAACTTCTGAGCTGAAATGCGTTTTTCTACCTCTGCTAAGTATGTAGCGCAGCAACGGGTCGCAACCAATAAGTCATTGAAAGATGTATCAATGAGAATTTTGTTCTTACCATTTTCAGGCCCATTTGTGGCCTTCTTATTAACTAGTTCAGAAAACAGAAAATGCGCAAAAACAAGAAAATTTGGCCTTTCCTTTCATTTAAAATAGAATTATGTGTCCCTGTAAAGAAAGATAAACAAAGCAGAGAATAGATAAATTGGTACGCAAACATTTTCGCACTTTTACTATTATGTTCAACAAGCATGTGCAGTTTTATCCAATGAACTAATAGTGCATTAAATCACTAAAGTGCTGCGGAGTGCTGGATTATTTTAACAGATTCAAGCTTTTAAATTCATTGGATCTGTATAAAAATAAAAAATAATGACTCGGCGCGAAGCGCCGGAAAATTTTGACGTTGTGCCTTTTTAAACTCAATGTTCTGGACACATTGCGCCAGAAAAATCAACATAATTTCTGAGAAATTTCAGGGGGCATGTGCCTCCATTCCCCGGCTACGCCTGTGATTCCGCAGTAATTTCGTCGCACTTCATAATGGAAAATATGCGAACATGTATGTACGTCTTAACAAGATGGCGACCAGGCGTACTTTTTATGAAATATCGCGAGTGTCGAGTTTAACATTAATTTTTCTTGTGAATCGTCCTTGTTCCGAATTTATTTGCTATTTATACAATTCTTCTATGTACCAACAAATAAAATGCTATATTTCACCCCCGAAAAAAGGTTCAACCCCGACTCGCAAAATCATGCCCCCGGTCGGGGGTCGGGGTCGGGGTTTAGGCCGGGGTTTTTCGGGGTCGGGGTCCCCGTACGATCACTGGTCAAAAGTGGTTTAATGTAAAAGTGTACATGTGTAAAACGACAAAAAACGCTGTTTTGCGCGTTAAGGGCAAATTTTTGGACCTATTTTCGACTATTTTTGGAAAAGTTGGGATACTGCCCCCTTATGAAAATCCTAGATCCGCCACTGGCTGCAAGATAGTGCTTAGCTATAAACGCGAGAATCGGCAAATTCTTCGACTTCTCTTTCCACCATTGCAGCAGATCTTCATCATGAATTAAGCATTTCGATTTTGTATAAGCCTCCAATTAAGATACACATAGATAATATTCAGTGATTTTTAAGTAAATTGCCAACTAGACGTAAAACTCATTTGAACGTTCAGTTCCAAATAGATACAACTTCCTGAATAATTTATCTTTCGATTACATTGTCACATGTTCCGATGAAGTCAAGCTATCAAGAGCGTATATATTTTAACATAGGAACCAAGAACCGGAACCGGAACCAACGGTTCTCTAGTTGAAAAACCGGAATCGGAACCGGAACCGACGATTTCAACTTGCGCAAGAACCGAAACTGGAACTGGAACCGATATTCTTGTTTTCCAAGAACCGGAACCGGAACCAATTTTTTTGAAAAACCTGGAACCAGAACATCCCTAATAGCTAGTTTTCCGAGACCAAAAAGGCTATATACCTAGTTTTCTGACCCCAAAAGGATTATAGAGCCGTTTTTACGAAGCACATAGCTATCTAGCAATTCTTCGTTTTCATCCCCTGAAAGTTTGACCATGCGCACTTATGGTTGCTTTGTTGGCCGGTTGGCTGGTGTCACGCCCGGTAATGGGTCATATATTATTCACAGTAACATATTCATTATAACATTCACTTGGGTCACTCCGCGTATTTACGTCTGTCGAGCCCCGTAATAATATTCATTTAGTAATATACTCCGCGTGTCTTATGCACGTCAGTCGAGTTCAATCAATAATTCTTAGGTCAATATACTTTGAACCACCTAACGGGCTGACCATATGTTCGTTTATAGTCACCAGCTCGGACTGAGCTGTCTTGTGGATTGTGCAGCTGTATATATTATCGCGCGCACACGCATTAATAAAACCGGTGCTATTGGGCGAACCCAATAGCCTTTGTCAGCGCTGACTCCTCACTTAGCAGTTTTACGTGCTAAGCTCGGACCGGTTCCCTTCAGATGTTATGTCCCTTCAATATATGCGTTGAATTCCTGTTGTTCTAACGTGCGCATCAAGTGGCATTGGATTACTGTAATAGCGTGTCACATTTCTACGTGACACCTCCCTCCTTAGCTTTGATCGTCCTCGATCAATAATAGCTTTTACAGACTCACACAAGATACATGACTATCCCACCGCTGCCACCAAATATGTCACGCCCGGTAGTGGGTCATATATTATTCACAGTAACATATTCATTATAACATTCACTTGGGTCACTCCGCGTATTTACGTCTGTCGAGCCCCGTAATAATATTCATTTAGTAATATACTCCGCGTGTCTTATGCACGTCAGTCGAGTTCAATCAATAATTCTTAGGTCAATATACTTTGAACCACCTAACGGGCTGACCATATGTTCGTTTATAGTCACCAGCTCGGACTGAGCTGTCTTGTGGATTGTGCAGCTGTATATATTATCGCGCGCACACGCATTAATAAAACTGGTGCTATTGGGCGAACCCAATAGCCTTTGTCAGCGCTGACTCCTCACTTAGCAGTTTTACGTGCTAAGCTCGGACCGGTTCCCTTCAGATGTTATGTCCCTTCAATATATGCGTTGAATTCCTGTTGTTCTAACGTGCGCATCAAGTGGCATTGGATTACTGTAATAGCGTGTCACATTTCTACGTGACACTGGTTGGCCAGTTAGTTGGTTGGTTGGCTCGTTTGTCAGTTGATTGGTTGGCTTGTTTGTTGGCTGATTGGTTGGTGGTTTGTCAGTTGGTTGGTCGGTTGGCCAATTGGTTGGTTGATTTATGAATTGGGTATCTAGTTGTTTGGTTGGCAGGTTGGTTAGTTGGTTGGTTCGTCGGTTTGTTGATTGGTTGGTTGGCTTCTTAAATGGTTGGTTGGCCGGTTGGTTGGTTAGTTGGTAACTTAGTTGATTGGTTGGTTGGTTGTTTGGTTGGCCGGTTGGTTGGCTAGTCAAATGGTTGGTTGGTTGGTCAGTTACTTAGTTAATTGCTTGGCTAATTGGTTGGTGGTTGGTTGATTTGTTGGCTGGCTAGTTGTTTGGTTAGCTGATTGATTGGTTAGTTGGCCAGTTGGTTTGCTGCTTAGCTCATTAGTTGGTTGATTGTATGGTGGTTTGTCCGTTGGGTGGCCGGTTGTTTTGTTGGCCGTTTGGTTCGTTGGAATGGCTGGTTGGTCGGTTGATTGGTCGGCATACTTGGGCAAGGGGTTCAACCAGGTTCAACCGGGTACCAGCTGGAGCAAGTTCGGTACCAGCCGGATGGTCCACCAGTTGCACCCTATGTTTTGTGCATAAACTTTTTTTGGTGTAAAAATCGATTGGTTGGCTCCAAAAATCGGTTGCTGGGGTCTAAGAGTCGGTTGATGGGCTCCAAAATCGGTTGCTGGGGTTTAAAAATCGGTTGGATGGCTCTAAAAATCAATTGCTCCTGGGTTCAACTAATTTTTAGAGCTCATCAACTGATTTTTCGACCCCAGCGAATCACGATTTTTGGAGCTCAGAAACCGATTCTAGCCCTAGCAACCGATTTTTGGAGCTCACTAACCGATTCCTTGACCCCGGCAACCGATTTTTAGACCCCGGTAACTTGATTTTTGGATGCCAACCAACCGGTTTTACAGACCCCAGCAACCGATTTTTATAGCCAACCGACCAATTTTTAGACTCTAGCAACTGATTATCGGACCCCTAGTAACGGATTATGACCCCAGCAAGCGATTTATAAGCCCAATAAGCGATTTAGGACCCATCAATCAATTTTTCTAGCTCACCAACCAATTTCTAGACCCCAGCAACCGATTTTTGGAGCCAACCAACCGGTTTTCAGACCCCAGCAACCGATTTTTATAGCCAACCAATCAACTTTTAACTCTAGCAACTGATTTTCTTACTCCAATAACGGATTTAGGACCCAGCAAGCGATTTTTAAGTGATTTAGGACCCATCAATCAATTTTTCGAGCTCAGCAACAGAATTTTTGAGCCAACCAACCAATTTTTAGACCCTAGCAACTGATTTTCGGACCCCAATAACGGAATTAGGACCACTGCAAGCGATTTTAAGCCCAATAAGCGACTAGGACCCTTCAATCAATTTTTCGAGCTCACTAACGATTTCTAGACCCCGGCAACTGATTTTTGTAGCTCACCAACCGATTTCGTAGACCTCAGCAACTGATTTTAAGAGCCAACCAACCGGTTTTCAGACCCCAGCAACCGATTTTTATAGCCAACCAACCAACTTTTAGACCCCAGCAACTGATTTTCGGACCCCAATAACGGATTTTAGGAACCCAACAGGCGATTTTTCAGCCCAATAAGCGATTTAGGACCCATCAATCAATTTTTCGAGCTCACAGACCGATTTGTAGACCCCGACAACCAATTTTTGGAGCCCATCAACTGATTTATAGATCTCAGCAACCGATTTTTGGAGCCAACCAACTCGGTTTTCAGACCACAGCAACCCATTTTTGAGACACCACCAAGTGATTTTTGACCATAGAAATCGATTTTTAGACCTCTGCAACCGATTTTGGAGCCCACCAGCTGGTTTTTAGACCCCAGCAACCGATTTTTAACCCACTAACTGATTTTTGGAGCCCGGCAACTGGTTTAGGACCCCAGCAACCGATTTTCAGAGCCAAGAACTGATTTTAAGACCCCCAGCAACCGATTTCCGGATCCCACCAACTGATTTTTTGACCCCAGCAATCGATTTTGAGACCTCAGCAACCGATTTTGGGGTCCAGCAACCGATTTTTGGAGCTCAGCAATCATTTTTTAGATCCCAACAACCGATTTTTAAATCCCGGCAACCGAATCGGTTACTGGGCTCTCTAAAAATCGGTACGTAAGTAATGCATAATTCAGAGATTATACTTAAGTAAGTAATGCCTAGTTTAGAGAAAATAATGATTCGTCAGATCAAAATAAAACACATGATGTATTTTGGTGATCTTCTACACATCGATGTATTAAAAATACATGCATACTTGTCTGTCCACCTGTTTTATGTGTAAATAAACGCTAGTCTTTATACATACATTACTTGTTATTGATGTTTAGGCCGCGCTGAATTCTGACAATTTTTGTAATGCAAAATTGCGTTTCAAAAAGTTGAAATATCAAAATTTTCCGGGCGCTTCGCGTGGAATTTGGACAATTTTTGTAATGCAAAATTGCGTTTCAACAAGGTGGAATCTCAAAATTTTCCAGCGCTTTACGCCAAATAGATTTAATTTTATTACTTGTTATTGATGCTTAAGCCGCGTCAAATTTGGACAATTTTTTTGTAACGCAAAATTGCGTTTCACAGAGCTTAGATTTCAAAATTTTCCGAATTCGGATAATTTTTGTGATACAAAATTGCGTTTCAAAAAGGTGAAATCTCATAGTTTTCCGGCATTTCGCGCGAATTGATTTAATTTTATTACTTGTTATTGATGCTTAAGCCGCGCCAAATTTGGGCGATTTTTGTAATGCAAAATTGCGTTTCAAAAAGAAGAAATCTCAAAATTTTCGGCGCTTCGCGCCGAATTGATTTAATTTTATTACTTGTTATTGATGCTTAAGCCGCGCCAAATTTGGACAATGTTTGTAATACAAAATTGCGTTTCAAAAGGTGGAATCTAGAAATTTTGCGGCGCTTCGCGCCGAATTGATTAAATTTTATTACGTGTTATTGATCTTT
>JAVLUZ010000154.1:16543338-16580366 GCA_036768485.1 Mermis nigrescens
ATTAGCAAAGGCCCTGCTATACTTCCGCCGCGCGGCGCGTCGTATAGCAACACCTCGCCCGCGGCGCCGCGTGGCAGATTAATCGAAGTTGCGTTTCAAACTTTTGCCACGCGGCGGACGCGGCGGCCTATATTTATCATTTATTTATGAGGAAAACACGATTTTAGCATTTTTATGATGTACTGATGTTTATGCATACGTGAAAGCGTGAAAATTGAATATATATGATTTTTAAGATGTCTGTATGCAAAAATGTGTATCTCTATTAGTGATGTAAAATATCCAGATTTTGCAGATCCAGATCCAGATAAAGATACGGTTCAGATTTTCTGGCAGATCCGAATCCAGATCAGATAACCAGATCAGAAAATAACCAGATCCAGATTCAGATCGTTTTGCCAGATCAAAATTTAAAAAGATCCAGATACAGATCCAGATCCAGATAAATATATTTTTTGTGCAGCAATTTGTATTGCTAAAAAGGAAGGCGTAAGCGCCCAAGCCCAGATTGATTGGGGGGGGGGGGTCTCGGCTGGCGGGACTAATATAACAGCCCCTAGAGGGTCTGGGGCAGAGCCGGGAAACTTTGCATTTTGAGAGCTTTTGCATAAAAATGATATCAGTAAAAATTGTCTAAACAAGTAAGCTCACAGAGTTTGAGACTTTTGAGTCAACCAAAAGACAGTGTGGATCCTGCTTTTTACAAAAACGACATTAATCCAGTGAATTACGAATGCAATTTTTAACAGCATTGCTGCTGCAATTATGACTCCACTCATGAGCTACTTATCGCTACTATTTGGAAGTTCCTTTCTGTCTCACCAGACATCAACGACAATTTTAAATCAGCAAACAAATTCAAATTTAAATAAAATGTTGGTCAATTTTGGTACGAACGGTAATATTTTTTAATTGGTGTCTTTCAATCCTGTTCCGACGTCCTTAACACGACAAAAAAAATTCAAAAATTTCCCAGCACCCTTAGGCAAAGAAGCCTCTCAAAGGATCAATTCTGAAATGATCTATAACCAGCCTTTAATACATTTTTATCTGCCAAAGTTGCTTTTCTGCAGAGCTTTAAAAATTTTTCACAAAACCAAAAAATTATGGGGGGTCAGCGGCACTTTTTTGTATTCTGAAGGGGAGTAGCACGGAACTGGGGTCAAAGGTCAAAACCTCAGCAGACGCCCCCCCCGCATTAACGTAGCCGGAGCTGGCTTCACCCACATGAAATCGAAAAACAGAAAGGATACCATCGCTGAAAAATAACTCCCTGATCTCTTTAACCAGATATAATTTGACTAAAAACAGATCGAATCAGATAAAGATCAGGTTCTGAATTTCTGGCGAATACGGATCCAGATCAGAAAATAACCAGATCAGATCCAGATAATCTGGATCTGGATCAAATCTGGATAAAAAGATCAGATCCAGATGATCTTTTACATCACTAGTCTCTAATGCCTTTCAAAACTTGTTTTCATGATGCTGAAACCGAAAATGAGTACAGTTTTTGATGTGCACAATCGTTGACCTATACCCTTTTCACTTGTTTTCTTGACACAGAATACGGTATTTAGTTTACACATGTTTTACTTTTTTGCTGTTTTACTGCAGTTACAACATCAATAAATTTTTCTGCTGCACAGCGCCGCATGGAAGTATAGCAGCACAACCCATGTCATAACGCCGCGTTGGAAGTATAACAGCTACTTCGCCACGCGGCGCCACGCAGCACCGCGCGACGATATAGCAGGGCCTTAACTTTGTCCTAAATTTAACTGGTTATATTAGTTTGGCCCGAAACGCCAAAATTTTCATGAGTCTTAGGTTGAAATTACACATAAAATTCGACTCAGCAACTCAAAATTACTTGTGTTATACAATTATAAATAATAAGCGGTTGCAATGTGCTGACTGAATCTCATAATAGACACCCAATTTGCTTTTGAATTTAATGCAACGCAAAGATAAACGAGTCAATTCTATCTTCAAACGGCAGAAAACAGTGCAAAGTTGTTTAATAGTTCTTTTTTCTGCATAAAATCTTTATAAAACAGTAGAAATAGATGTAAAAGATGCTTCAATCTGTACAAAGATGCTTACAGATAGATTTTGGAGTGTTAACATGCCCGCGCTTGGAGCTAAATAGAATGTAATTATGATACTCGGCGCGAAGCGCCAAAATTTATAGAAATTTTGCTGAAAAATACTCCAAAAAACGTTAAAATTACTATTACTTTGCCCCAAAAAGTCTTTGTACGTTGTACAAAGATGGCTTCGAAAATCTTTGTACGAGCCTCAAAATCTTTGTCTCGTACAAAAAAAAACAGTGCCTAGGTACCACCTTATATATATATATATACCTATATATATATATATATATATAAACTAGTGATTGGTGCCGCTTTTTTGGTACCGGTGCCGGTACCCCCTGTACCGGCGCCGGTGCCGATACTACATTAGCATATTATATAGTGTGCTATGCTTCTTCAGAAAAGGTTAAATTTGTACCTATTTTTCACCGATATGCATACATATTAAGGGCAAAATTTCATTTGGCCAGTAACGACTTCATTATTTTCAATTTATGAATACATATTAATTTTCTCACTTAAGCATTAAACAAACAGAAAATTGTAATAAAATTGAAATTCGAAGAAAAATAAAACTTAAATAGTGTATTATAAGTTTAAGTTTGATAGCGCAAGTAGTTGATTCTTTAGTCAAATCGAAATTTGGTTTTGAGTGCGATTAGTTAAATATTCAACTAGTAAGAAACAAACATGAAAATAGCCACAAAAAACTTTGAGGTTAAATTATTTGAGTTTATCATTTCACATTTTTCAAAAGCCTCCCGAAAGCAAGACATGGGATATAGTTAGCAGCTGGCTACAAGAACTTACATAGAAGTTCTTTTGCAAAAGTTTTTAAAAAGCTTTTTCTGAATTCATTTTGCAGGAAAAAGTTTTACATCCGAACTCTCTTAAGAGCCAAAAAAGCTGCCGTTTTACGGTCTTCTGCTCACAAGAAATGGAAAAATAAAAATAGATTTGATGAAATTAAGTTGAAAACTACTCTGTAGTACTCATCCTTCTTGCCTACAGATGGTAGAATTAGAAGAACTTTCCGCTCTATATGTCGATGTTTTTAATTTTAATTTACTTTATTTATTAGTGTCCACGCTTCTTGCTGTTCAGTGATGTTTTCAATAAGATGTGTTTCGTTAAATAAAATGAACTAATTCATTTTTAAAGCTCGAAGACTTGATTTCTGAAGTTCAGTCAAAATGCTTCACTATGCTAATCAGAAGATTTTATTAACAAAATGCTACCTTTTTGCGCCTTTATTCATTAAATTGGTGATAAAATGAGCTTCAATTATTCTTTTTACACTAATTTTTTCTCTTTATCTAGCACCGGCACCGGCGCCGGTACCAGCCTAGCACCGGCCCGGTGCCGGTGCCCAGGAACATCATAGTAGGTTATCAAGTTACATGCGATTCTTCGTCTAAATTTAGATCGCAATACTGGCGCAGCATACGTTCTTCGTCAGATCAGTCGTTCAATAGCTTCAGCTTTAGGCCTTAAACTGAGGAATATGAATCGAAATAATTCAACGTGAGGCGAGGTAATGATGTTCACCGAAATGCAGATTTATAGAGGTTGTCTTTACATTAATTTTGTCCCAGGAAAATCACTCGTCTACTTAACATACCTGGGCGTGGGGAGTTTAGGGGAAATGCACCACACCTGGGCGTGGGGTTTGGGGGGTATGCACCCCCGAAACCAAAATACCCCCCCAGAATTCAATTTTTGAAAATTTTTTTCGTTTTTTTCGCAATTTTTTGATGCCAATGGATAGTGCTCGATGAGAAACGTCGAAAAATGGTGTTTTTATCGCCATACCACCATACGTGGGCAGCAAGAAAATTCTGGGAGATGCAAGATTTTTTTGAAGGTCAAAAAAATGGCCTTAAAAATGGTGGTATGGCGATAAAAACTACCATTTTTCGACGTTTCTCATCCAAGCACTATCCATTGGCATCAAAAAATTGCGAAAAAAACGAAAAAATTTTCAAAATTGAATTCTGAAATTATTTGGTTTCTGAGCGGGGTGCGTATGCCCCAAACCCCACGTCAGGGTGCATACCACCATTTTTAGGACCATTTTTGACTTTCAAAAAATCTTGCACGAATTTTCTTGCTGCCCACGTATGGTATGCACCCCCAAAAACCAAAATAAGCCCCTCTCCCGAAATTCAACTTTTGAAATTTTTACAGCTTTTTCCGCAATTTTTCGATGCCAATGGATAGTGCCATACGTGGGCAGCAAGAAAATTCTGGGGGTGCAAGATTTCTCAAAGGTCAAACAATTGCCATAAAAATGGTGGTATGGCGAAAAAACACTATTTTTCGACGTCTCATCGATGACACTATCCATTGGCATCAAACAATTGCGAAAAAGACGAAAAAAAGTTAAAAATTGAATTCTGGGAAGGGGGTATTTCGATTTCTGGGGGTATTTTGCGTTCTCGGGAGTGTATACCCCCAACCCCCACGCCTAGGTGTGGATAGAGCTCGATGAGAAACGTTGAAAAATTGCTTTTTGCCATACCACCATTTTTAAGGCCATTTTTCGACCTTTGAAAAAATCCTTCACTTCCGCCAGAACTTTGGTGCCGCCCACCTATACTTTACAATACCTATTTCTCATAGAATAGCAATTTGTATTCGAACTTAGACTACAAGTAAATTGCGAGAAAAAATGCATATGTAGGTAAATCAGAATGGTGCGATATTGTCCTTTTGCGCTACAATATTTTGCACCGGTAAATGATACCTTGCCCACCTGAGCAAAGAACTGCATGTCAAAAAAGGAGACAATGTCAAATTATTTCCATTTCAAAAGTTTTTATTCCTTTTTTAAAAAATTTTAAAATGTCAGAAGTTATTCCGCAAAAAGTACCCATAGAAAGTCGATCTATAAATCTAGTGCTGAAGTTTTATGGGGGACGGGGTTCTACCAAGTTCTGCGTTGCCACAGGGCACGCATAATCACCATAGGTGGGCGGCATCAAGATTCTGGGGGGGGTACAAAATTTTTCAAAGGTCAAAAAATGGCCTCAAAAATAGTGGTATGGCAAAAAACATTATTTTTCAACGTTTCTCATCGAGCACTATCCATTGGCATCAAAAAATTGCGAAAAAAACGCGAAAAATCTTCAAAAATTGAATGGGGGGTGTTTCTGAGTTTCTCGGGGGGTGTAAACCCCCAACCCCTACGCCCAGATGTGACAGTCACTGCACGAAGTATCTTTTACAATGATCCTCTTGAAGCATTAATAAATAGAGCGAACAACTTTACAATGCAGTGAAAACTGGCAAAAACCAAAGAAAAATGTGGCAGCTAAATTTCAATCAAACGTTGCACATCTGTTGACAAACTCCTAAAATTACCCTTCCATATATAAAATTTATTCCTGGAAAGTAAATCTATTAATTAATAAATATTGATTTAAAGTTTAATTATTTAAAATTAAAATTCATAAAATTTAGAATTTAATAGATTTACAAAATTTATTCACCTTGCAAGCACACATGGACGTGGGGATTTGGGGGTATATACCTTCAGAAGTTGAAAACTCCCCGCAGATCACCAGAATTCTATTTCTAGTAACATTTTTGGCCATTCTGCCACCTACCCAGAATTTTCCTGCTGCCCATGTATGTTCACAAGTGTTCAAAGCTTTGTGTTAGAGTAGTCGATTATGTTTAAAGACATTAAAAAAGACACTTAATTTAAGGAAGGCTCCAGGGGCAACCACCACACGTGGGTATAGTGGAGATTTTTAAACCCTACCAAAAACCCAAAATACCCCACACAGATTACGGTAGATTCCCAGAATAAAAATATTGACATTTATTGGTGATTTTTTGTACTTTTTTGCGTCATCCAGACCCCCAGCATTCCGTCCCTACCTATATGTACATTTACGGCAGCCACCCCCTATAAATCCAGTACAATTTGCGGGATGAGAGATGAATGTGCATTGTTGTTTCTCTTGATTCGGATGTTTATTTTTCTGCTTCTTCTTCATCGTTTAGTTATAATTTTCGTATTTTCAATGCCCTTTAATTTGTTCAAAATGAAACCTTAAATTTAATAAATTCATTAGAGTCAATTTAATTTGATTGGTTTTGCTATAACGTTTGCCTTCTACTAAGTCCTTTAAGATGAACAATTTTTCGTTATTGATTTTCTGCATAAGTTTTTCTTCATGAGCCCCAAAATTAATAAATTTTATTGGCCGGGCATTGGTAAATCAATGATTTAGATTCCGTTCGAACGCCTGTTTATGTTGCGTATTTGAGAAGTAGCATTTTTATTCTAAAATTCTTCACCATTCGTTGAGAAATGCACAAAGATGCCATGATTCCTATCCCTTTTTTAGCCAATAATTCTAAAAGATACATACACCTGACAACGATATTGCCCTCGGAATAAAATTCTGAACACGGGTCTTCTCCGTAGGTGGGCGGCACTAAAGTTCTGAGGGGGTGCAAGATTTTTTCGAAGGTCAAAAAATGGCCTCAAAAATCGTGGTATGTACACCTGGGCGTGGGGGGATTTGGGGAGTAGGCACCATACGTGAGCAGCAAGAAAATCCTACGGGGGTTCAAGATTTTTCAAAGGTCAATAAATGGCCTTAAACGTGGTAGTATGGCGAAAAAACAGCATTTTTCGACGTTCCTCATCGAGCACTATCCATTGGCATCAAAAAATTGCGAAAAAACTAAAAAAATTTTAAAAAATTGAATTCTGGGGGAGGGTATTTTGATTTCTGGAGGGGGTATTCTGGTTTTTCGAGGGGGGGGGGTTGCATATCCTCCAACTCCCCCTCCCACGCCCATGTGTGGTATGCAACCCCCGAGAAACCAAAAATACTCCCCAGGATTCAATTTTTTAATTTTTTTGTTTTTTTCGCAATTTTGTGATGCCAATGGATAGTGCTCGATGAGAAACGTCGAAAAATAGGTGTCTTCTTCGCCATACCACCATTTTTAAGGCCATTTTTGACTTTGAGAAAATCTTGCATCCCCCAAAATTTTATTGCTGCCCACGTACGATGGTATGGCGAAAAAACACCATTTTCAACGTTTCTCATCGTGCACTAGACATTGACATCAAAAAATTGCGAAAAAACAGAAAAAATTTCAAAAATTGAATCCTGGGTTTAGGTATTTTGGTTTTCTGAGAGGAAGGGGGGTATTTTGCTTTCTGGGTGGGGGTATTTTGGCTTCTGGAGGGTGCATACGTCCCCAAACCCCACACCCAGGTATGGTCTACTCGAGGATCTATGCACGTAAAACATCAGAGAACGCACATAGGGACAAAAAATACGTATCTTCAATTAAATAATATCCAAAAATGATGGGTACCTAAATTGTAAGCGCAAATATTTAGAAATTAAAGTCAGGAAATACGTCATCCTTCTCTACTTGAAAATGCTTTATAAAACAACGTAATTTGTAACGTACCTCGCAGTCAATGAGTTAAAATCATTCAGCAAGCAAACGTATTCCGAAAAATATTTACACAATTTCGACGATTCTTCAAAGAAGTCTTTTGTCAATCTAAACGATGCGTCCTTCGCTGATTCAAGCGCATGGTTTTAAATTTTCTAAAATAAAAGAAAATGACGAAATGCAGCAGGAACTTCCAACGAATCGGCCAGGAAAAAACGACGAATCATAGGTGCACAAGGTCAGGGTCCGCATGGGTAGAGTGAAATCCAAGAAATTAAAAACAGTAAATTTTACGTTCACAATTGTTTGCTGTTTAGACGATCAAAACAGTCAAAATAGCGTGTAAAGCGTTTTTTCGTGGTAATATTGCCTTTTTGAAGCATTTTTAGTCCATTTTGACTGCATTATATCACTTTTGACAATAAAAAGCACAGAAATTAATAAATGTTTGATGCGTTTTGAGTAAAACGTACATAATAATAGTGACAAATCCGGCGCAAAACGCCGGAAGAATTTTGACATTTTTACATCTTTTGACCTCAAGAATGATGCCAAAAACGTTCCGTCAGCTTATAATAGCCGGACAGTACCTGTCTGTCTGGCTGATCCTTCAGCGAAATAATATCCTCTCACCATACTTGGGCAGCAAGAAAATTCTGGTGAGGGTGGAATTGCATCGCCAGAAATGTTACTAAAAATAGAATTGTGGGTCTACAATATTCTGCGGGAGCTTTGCAACTTCTTGGGGTAAACACCCCCACCCCACGCACACGTGTGCCCCTCACCCCCTATGTGCATATATGCGTCGACTAAAAAACTTCTTCAAAAAATGCTTAAGCAGTTAATGCAAGTTCTCGCTTGAGGGCTTTCACAGTTTTAATATTAGACCCCTAAATGATTACTGACAAGTGACGACAACAAGGTGTTGCTTTTATTTTCCCAATGAAGCTTCCCGCAACAACACGTGGGCGTGAGGGGTGTTGGTGGGTATGCATGCACCCCCAGAAGGCCTAATACCCCCAGAATTCAATTTTTGATTTTTTTCGTGATTATTTGATGAGAAAAAAGAAACGTTGAGAACACCATTTTTAAGACCATTTTTTGACCTTTAAAAATCTTACACCCCTTCCCCAGAATTTTTGATGCTGCCCACCTATATATGCCCGCAACTATGCTTTTTGCTCTTTCTTGCGATTTTGTGACTTAAAAACATGTTTTTAGACGATTTTGAGCTTACTTTAAAAAGATTTTCCGCATCATTTTTAGAGAACAAAAGCAATAAAAACGTCAGAATTTTCCATCACTTCGTGCCGGATTAATAATTTGTTGTCCTGTTTATTCATAAAAGCGCCCAGAAATGTATTAAAATAATATGTGGTCTAACATATGTAACCATAAAAAATCGATTTTTTTATTTCACCCAACCCCGACTGCAAAGACTGATTTTGTGTATCTATGTTTGCTCAAAAGTATGAAATTATTCACGTAAATCCAATCCATACAGCCAAAAGAAATCATTTTAATCGAATTATTTAACTACACTAACCCTTTAAATGCTCATCGAAAATGGAGCGTATCTACCGGATCAGGCAAGCACTAGTCAGGTAACATGAATTTTAAACATTTTGAAAAAGCTTAAATAGCATGATTTTAATTTAAGCGCAAAAAACCTAAGGGATAAGTTAATGCGATACTGTATTACAACATAGGCATTATCTTACGTGTGTGACATGGAGAATGGAAGATCTTCTCCACCCTAAGTCGGCGTCCCCGTATATCTCCAAAGTCGGAAATTTTTTTACCACATTCGATTTTTAGGCAAAACCTTGCGTTTTCTGCCATTCTAGGTAATTTTCTCCATTTTCGACCAAAAATTGAAGGTTATTGATTGCCCCCTTGAATATGAGTGACTTGACAACCCCACTCAACTTTTTTAGCCGCTACATCTTGGCATTAGCACACATACATACTGTAACAGATAAAGTGATGGCGCGAAGGCGCGAAGGAAACTATTCCACCAGGGCCCAATTCCACTGAAAATGACAAGTGACATGCATAGGTGGGCGGCACCGAAATTCTGCGGGGGGAGTGCGAGATTTTTTCAAAGGTCAAGAAATGGCCTCAAAAATGGTGGTAAAAAACACAATTTTTCAACGTTTCTCATCGAGCACTATCCATTGGCATCAAAAAATTGTGAAAAGAATTTTCAAAGATTGAATTCTGGGGGTATTTTGGTTTATAGGGGGTTGCGTACCCCCCGAACGCCCCTCCCCCACACCCACTTATGGTGACAAGTCTTGTCATGACAAGTAAAAACTGAGGTTCCACCACTTATGTACTTGTCGAAACTAGTAATTTTTATTAAGTTCTTGTCAAAATTAAAGACTTGTCCGACAAGTAATTTTGGGGGAAGGGGTCAGCAATTCTGGGGGAAGGAATCAGGCCAAAAAATGTTTTGAAAAGTCCCTTTTTTGGGCTAAAAACGATGGGTACACGTCAAAAAGACTGTTTTTTGACGTTTCAGACAATGCTTGCTCTTTCTAGAACATAATAACGTAAAAAAATCTAAATTGAACAAAATATAGTCAGAAAATGTGCATAGGGCGCGAAGCGCTGAAAATTTGAGATTTTTGAGCCGAAAATGAGCTAAAAACGTTTAGAAAGGCACACTTTTACGACTTTTACAAAAAAAATCGACAATTCTGGGAGGTCGCACGCAGCACTTTTGCAGGGGGTCAAACCCCCACCCCAAAGAACACGTGTGATATCGACTTGTCACAATTTTACTAGTTTTGAAAGTTAACTTTTTATTGTAATTTGTGGAACGGCTTACTAATATACTAGTGAATTTTACATGTCAAAAGGTACTTTTTACTAGTTTTGACAAGTGATTAGTCCTTGTCCGACAAGGTATTGGTGGAACCCGATTACTTGTCGGCACACCTGAGCGTGGGGGGTTGGGGGTATGCACCCCCCCCGAAAAACCAAAATAGCCCCCCTTCCCCGAGAAACCAAAATGCCCCCAGAAATCAAAATACTCCCCAGAATTCAATTTTTAAAAATTTTCGCAATTTTTTGATGCCAATGGAATAGTGCTCGATAGGAAACGTCGAAAAATGGTGTTTTTCGCCATGCCACCATTTTTAAAGCAATTTTTTGACCTTTGAAAAATCTTGCACCCCCAGAATTTTCTTGCTGCCCACGTATGCTTGTCGGACTAGTGCTTGTCAAACTTGTCAGACTTATTAAGGTTTGGTGGAACCAGGAACAGTGGGTGCATTTAAATATTTTCATATAGTTGTCCAATATTCTAATATTAGGTCAGCTGAGCTATCCTCACGCTCTTTTCATAAGCGTGCTCAAACACTGCTTGAAAGTGAATGTTTATAAATACAACTTACATAATAAAATGGGAATCAATAGAACGCATTACCAACATAGTTGAGCGGCACCAAAGTTCTGAAGAGAAGGGGGTGCAAGATTTTTCGAAGGTCAAAAAATGGCCTTAAAAATAGTGGTATGGCGAAAAAACACCATTTTTCAACGTTTCTCATCGAACACTAATCATCGGCATCAAAAGATTGCGAGGAAAAAATTTTCAAAAATTGAATTCTAGGGGGTACTTTGGTTTCTGGGGTGCATACCCCCCAAACCCCCACGCCTAGGTATAATTACCAAGTCTAAAAAATAATCCTAAAGCATTAAAATTGCACTTCCATAGTGAAATACAAAGGGATTACCAAAAGATGGCGTTTCACTGTTTCCTTCGATAACAGTACATCTGGAGGGCAAATCAATCCTAGCTGACATTCGATATAAGAACTCTTCAAACTGGGTTGATTTTTCAAGAAAGTGCTCTACAAGAGCAATCTCAAAATATGGCGTGATATTAATTCGTTAATGCGAGAAAATAATGACAAATTATAAAATCATACTTGCGCATAAAAATTTGAGTTCTTCAGCATAGTATGTTTCAGCTTATCCAAAATGACTCGCACATTATACAAGCTAATGCAAACGGTTTTTGCGGTTTCCATGGCAACTTTCAGCTCGTCCTGCCCATCAGAAACATTTAGTTAAAACAATGATATACCTATGCAAACGTACAAGAGCTAGAGACCGGATTTTTACTTACAAAAAATGGCCCGAACAGGTGCAAGCATCGGCCGATTAGGTGCAAATAATAGATATTATGTACAATGTGAAGTCGCACGCAGATTCCAGACTCAATTTAGGGGTGCAAAATAGGCTTTAAACTGTCAAAAACTTTGAAAAAATCTCCAGAAAATGGAGCTTTTAGATGATATATATATATATATATGTATATATATATATATATATATATATATATATATATATATATATATATATATATATATATATATATATATATATATATATATATAAAATTCCAGAAATTTGTATCAGCTAATTAAGTCTTCACGCCTTTTTTGCTGGCCAAATGACGGAAATGGCCAAAACACCTTACTAAAAAGTTTTTTTGCGTGATGATAGCGCATCTTTTGAGGAATTTTCAGTCTGTCTTGACAGCGTTATATCGCTTTTTCAAAACACATATTGAAATTAATTAATTTGGCGAAAAATACTGATTTTTTCCCATTTTGACATTTTTTGACGCCTTTTTTGCCGGGGCCGGGGCCAATAATAGCGTGCTTTACCATGCTTATAGTACGACCCTGACCTACCCCTTATATGTACCTATGCATATATTCTTGCTTGTAGATATGCACGTCAAGCGTTAATATTTGTTGGGATTACAAGATATAACAGAACATGGGCATCGGGGGATCTAGACCCCCAGAATTCTTATTATCCCCCCAAAAAAATCCGCTAGACCCCCCAGAATTTGATTTTCAGAATTTTTTCTGTTTTTTCTGCGGTTTTTTTATGCTAATGGATAGCTCTCATTGAGAAACGCGTGAAAACTGTGTTTTTTTTCGCTCTACCATATATTATCAGGCACTTTTTGACTTTGAAAAATTTTGGACCCCCTAGAATTTTTGAGCTGCCCATGTATGGATTTAACTCCTCTGACTTGGATGCGTTTCTCAATGTGCTTTACTTCGCACTTTTTTTAGGCTTATTATTCTATTTGTTCTGATAGACGTAGCTGTCTGCTACCAAGCAAGCTGGAAATGCTCGTCTATATGGATTATAATTTAAAATATGTCAATTTTGATTATTAACTAGAAGTTTGCACCAATCTGACATAGTGAAATAAAGATTTGAATTAGCAAGATCTGTGGTTTGCTTGAAATTGAGTTTGAAGGTAAATCTGCCCAAAACATTATCAAGTTCCTACATTATAATCGACTCTAACATTGGCCCCGGCCCCGGTGCCGGGGCCAGCCTGGCCCCGGCCGCCGGGGCCGGGGGCCCGGCCTCCGGCACAGCTCTACACGCCCAATTTTAGGCACTCTGGTAAACAGAAAATAATGGCGTCAAAAAGTCAAAAAATACCTTATTTACGCCTCTAGAAATGCAGAAAACGATTCGCAAGCGTCTAAGTGATTTATTATGACCGATTGTTTGAACCGTCAGACTCCAGAGATGAAGTGTCTTTACTCCGCTACATGCTCGCATGAACTTGAACTCAGTTTTAGCTAAATGCCGTCTGCCTACTAATTATTTCTAAACAAAACATTGGTTTTAAGCTAATACATATTTGCAATAAACTATTAAAAAGTAAATAACAGGTTTTCATGCCACCAAATTAATATATAATGAATAAAAAGAGTAAAACTGTGCATCACTACGAAACCACTGATATTTTTAAACAGAGCGAAATTCTTAGAAAGTGTACGGAAATCGATCGCGTACGGATGCTTTCCTTCTCCATGATTCTCGATATTGCTCTACCATCGATAATTTGAATCCTAGCTGTATGGTCTTTGCTAAATTGGTCACTATTTCTTCATCAGCTTCGTTCAAAACTGATAGCATGCTTTTATAACAATTATCTTAGCAACAAATGTCTAAAAACCGAAGTAAACCAAAGGAAATATCAAATAGGTAACACACACGGGTAAAGGATACTGCTACTGAAACTGGACTGAAATCGCTGTTTTTGTACGAAAAAATCGCTTCTTTTGTACAACGAAAAATCGGCCAAAGACTGCCAATACTTGGCGTACAATTTTGTACAAAGATCGCGCCAAAAATCTTCTTAGGAGCTCTAAATATTTGTCCCGTACAAAAAAAGGTGACTGTTATATTTTATTGCGAATACATGTAACCAGGCCCGTAGCCAAGGGGCAGGCATAGGTGATCGGCAACAAAATTCTGGGAGGGTGCAATATTTTTCAAAGGTCAAAAAATAGCCTTAATCATGGTGGTATGGCGAAAAACACCACTATTTATTGGCATCAAAGGTGATAGGTGATAGGTGATGTAGCGGTGGTACCTCCTGTGAGACCCAAGCACGCAGGCTACAAGCCCATTGTGCTCCGCGGAATAGATTATCATCTCACCGAGTTATACCAACAGTACCTCTTTAAGAGCCCTGCTGGATACCAGCGGTATCACGTAAGTGTCCCGCTGAAAAAATTAGCCGACTGCCAAAGAAAGAACCCACAGTGCGTGGTTTCGAACCTCGTGCCCGCAACTTGTAGTTAGATCGTTAACCACTAAGCCACGGAGGCCCTTGGCATCAAAAAATTGCGAAAAAAAACAAAAAAAAATTGAAAAATTGAATTCTAAGGGGGTATTTTTCTTTCTTGGGGATTTAGTTTCTCAGGGGGTGCATACCCCGAACCCCCATACCCAAGTGTAAGGGCGGGCCGCCCCCCTTCCGAAGCGGGAAAATTTTTTGTTTTTTCCAGCATTATATGATAATAACAGACCCGTTTCTCTTTGTTGTTTCATTGCCAAAATTATGGAAAGAATTATAAATAGTCAATTGTTAAACTTTCTTTAAGGTCAATAAACTAATATCTCCTTTTCAATTTGATTTTCAAAAGAATAAATCTTGTGAAACGAATTTTTAGTGATAAAAATTTGACATATGCTGAAAGATTACACGAACTTGGTCTGGACACTCTTGAGCTAAGACGCCTCCATAACGACCTAACATTAGCCTTTTCTATTATCAAATGTAAAGCTCTTCCTTTCAAGTATTTCTTCACAATTAATTTAAACTCTAATCGAGCAGCAAATTCTTGTAAACTTCTCGTCAATCATGTAAATAAAAATTGCAGAAAATTTGATTTTTGTAATCGAATAATTCCTATCTGGAACTCTCTACCTGAACAGATTATAAGTGCTCCAAATAGACACGTTTTTCTGACTAAACTTAAAGATTAAACCTTTCTAAATTTCTTAAAGGGGCGTAAGTAAGAGCAGTTTTTTCTATTGCCTTTACGTTTACCCTGCTTCGTCATACTTAATTTGTTTTGTCTTTCATGTATTTTCATTTTCGTTCATTCGTCCTATCCATGTATGTTAATATTTTCTTTTGACTTAGCGAATAAATTGTTGTTGTTGTTGTTGTTGTAGTGTAAATTTTCATGGATTCAGTCGTTAGCTAGAAAAGAAACTGTTGATATAATATATTTAGATTTCTCTAAAGCTTTCGATAAAGTAAATATTGAAACACTACTTATTAAGTTAAACGGAAATGGTATAAACGGTAATTTGTTCACATACCTAGTCAAAGGCCTATTTGTTTAATCGTTCTCGATGTGTTCGCGTTAATCAGTCTTTTTCAGATTACGTGGATGTTACTAGCGATGTCGTCCAAGGAAGTGTCCTTGGACCTACGCTCTTTTCGATTTTTATAAATGATATATGTAATAATATTTATAGTAAAATTTATACGTTATGATATCAAAATTTTCAATATTAGTCGTGGCTATGAATTATTACAGTCTGATTTAGATAAGATTTTTGACTGGGCAAATACATGGGATCTACCCATTTCACGAACCAAAAGTCAAGTTCTCTATCTATTCTAGAATTAAGCCAATGAAAAATTGGTGGAGTGCGTCTAAAACACCACCAAAACAGGTTTTTAGCACTTTTGAGCTAGTAAACTCCAAAATTTTCTGGCGTTGTTTATGTATAGTTTCATCTTCTAAACTGCTAAAGATCGCTCAAATTTGAGTTGAGACATACAGAGCATGTCAATTTTTTCCGGCGCTGTGCGCCGGATTCATTGTTGAGCTATAGTTTATGCCTTCTAGCCACCGTTTTTTTTCCCAGCGATTTGGTTGACATTACAGACCGTACCCAAAATTTTTTTCCACTTTTTCCGACTTTTTCCTACGTTTTTTGGCAGGTCTAAAAATGTTTAAAATAGAGCGCCTGTGTTGAAAAATCAGTGTTTTTTACGAAGAAAATTTTATGTACACATGTAATAGCGGTGTTTGATGCACTTGTTGTATAAAAATATCGCGCTCTACAAGAAATATCACGATCAGTGTACATTATTTATGTTGAAACTTGAATTTCCTTCCTTCAGTAAAACATTTTAGCCAATTCTGAAGTCGTTTTTGACAATTAAAACTATAATTTATCAAAAGGCGCGAAGCGTCAAAAAATTCTTGAAATTTTATCTCTCTAAATCATTTTTGCATTACAAAAACTGTGTAGAAGATAAGGATTTTCAATCGTAGTGAAGTTCTAGGACCAGATTCGATAAAAATGCTGCAATTGGCGCCGCGCGGCTCAAACATCAATAACAAGTAAGAATTAAATCAATTCGGCGCGAAGCGCGAAAAGTTTTGCAGTTTCACCTCTCTAAAACGCATTTTTGCATTACAACAACTAACCGAATCCGTGCAGAAGATAAGGATTTTCAATCGTAGCAAAGTTCTAGATCAAATTGTCGATAAAAATGCTGCTATTGACACGGCGCAGCTTAAAGATTAATAACAAAAAACAATAAAATCAATTCGGCGCGAAGCGTCGAAAAATTTTGCAGTTTCACTTCTCTAAAACGCATTTTTGCATTACAAAAAACTAACCGAATCCGTGCAGAAGATAAGGATTTTCAATCGAAGTAAAGTTCTAGATCAAATTGTCGATAAAAGTGCTGCTATTGACGCGGCGCGGCTTAAAGATTAATAACAAAAAAGAATTAAATCAATTCGGTGCGAAGCGCCGAAAAATTTTGCAGTTTCACTTCTCTAAAACGCATTTTTGCATTACAAAAACTAACTGAATTCGTGCAGAAGACAAGGATTTTCAATCGTAGTGAAGTTCTAGACCAGATTGTCGATAAAAATGCTGCAATTGGCGCGGCGCGGCTTAAAGATTAATAATAAGTAACAATCAAATCAATTCGGCGCGAATCGGCAACAAAATTCTGGGAGGGTGCAATATTTTTCAAAGGTCAAAAAATAGCCTTAATCATGGTGGTATGCATACGTGGGCAGCAAGAAAATTCTGGGGGGGGTGCAAGATTTTTTTGAAGGTCGAAAAATGGCCATAAAAATGGTGGTATGGCGATAAAAACACCATTTTTCGACGTTTCTCACCAAGCACTATCCATTGGCATCAAAAAATTGCGAAAAAAACGAAAAAATTTTCAAAAATTGAATTCTGGGGGGAGTATTTTGATTTCTGGGGGGGGTTTGGTTTCTGGGGGGTGCATACCCCCCAAACCTCCCCCACGCCCAGGTGTGGTGGTATGGCGAAAAACACCACTATTTATTGGCATCAAAAAATTGCGAAAAAAAACAAAAAAATTGAAAAATTGAATTCTAAGGGGGTATTTTTCTTTCTTGGGGATTTAGTTTCTCAGGGGGTGCATACCCCGAACCCCCATACCCAAGTGTAAGGGCGGGCCGCCCCCTTCCGAAGCGGGAAAATTTTTGTTTTTTCCAGCATTATATGATAATAACAGACCCGTTTCTCTTTGTTGTTTCATTGCCAAAATTATGGAAAGAATTATAAATAGTCAATTGTTAAACTTTCTTTAAGGTCAATAAACTAATATCTCCTTTTCAATTTGATTTTCAAAAGAATAAATCTTGTGAAACGAATTTTTAGTGATAAAAATTTGACATATGCTGAAAGATTACACGAACTTGGTCTGGACACTCTTGAGCTAAGACGCCTCCATAACGACCTAACATTAGCCTTTTCTATTATCAAATGTAAAGCTCTTCCTTTCAAGTATTTCTTCACAATTAATTTAAATTCTAATCGAGCAGCAAATTCTTGTAAACTTCTCGTCAATCATGTAAATAAAAATTGCAGAAAATTTGATTTTTGTAATCGAATAATTCCTATCTGGAACTCTCTACCTGAACAGATTATAAGTGCTCCAAATAGACACGTTTTTCTGACAAAACTTAAAAGATTAAACCTTTCTAAATTTCTTAAAGGGGCGTAAGTAAGAGCAGTTTTTTCTATTGCCTTTACGTTTACCCTGCTTCGTCATACTTAATTTGTTTTGTCTTTCATGTATTTTCATTTTCGTTCATTCGTCCTATCCATGTATATGTTAATATTTTCTTTTGACTTAGCGAATAAATTGTTGTTGTTGTTGTTGTTGTAGTGTAAATTTTCATGGATTCAGTCGTTAGCTAGAAAAGAAACTGTTGATATAATATATTTAGATTTCTCTAAAGCTTTCGATAAAGTAAATATTGAAACACTACTTATTAAGTTAAACGGAAATGGTATAAACGGTAATTTGTTCACATACCTAGTCAAAGGCCTATTTGTTTAATCGTTCTCGATGTGTTCGCGTTAATCAGTCTTTTTCAGATTACGTGGATGTTACTAGCGATGTCGTCCAAGGAAGTGTCCTTGGACCTACGCTCTTTTCGATTTTTATAAATGATATATGTAATAATATTTATAGTAAAATTTATACGTTATGATATCAAAATTTTCAATATTAGTCGTGGCTATGAATTATTACAGTCTGATTTAGATAAGATTTTTGACTGGGCAAATACATGGGATCTACCCATTTCACGAACCAAAAGTCAAGTTCTCTATCTATTCTAGAATTAAGCCAATGAAAAATTGGTGGAGTGCGTCTAAAACACCACCAAAACAGGTTTTTAGCACTTTTGAGCTAGTAAACTCAAAATTTTCTGGCGTTGTTTATGTATAGTTTCATCTTCTAAACTGCTAAAGATCGCTCAAATTTGAGTTAGACATACAGAGCATGTCAATTTTTTCCGGCGCTGTGCGCCGGATTCATTGTTGAGCTATAGTTTATGCCTTCTAGCCACCGTTTTTTTCCCCAGCGATTTGGTTGACATTACAGACCGTACCCAAAATTTTTTTCCACTTTTTCCGACTTTTTTCTACGTTTTTTGGCAGGTCTAAAAACGTTTAAAATAGAGCGCCTGTGTTGAAAAATCAGTGTTTTTTAAGAAGAAAATTTTATGTACACATGTAATAGCGGTGTTTGATGCACTTGTTGTATAAAAATATCGCGCTCTACAAGAAATATCACGATCAGTGTACATTATTTATGTTGAAACTTGAATTTCCTTCCTTCAGTAAATCATTTTAGCCAATTCTGAAGTCGTTTTTGACAATTAAAACTATAATTTATCAAAAGGCGCGAAGCGTCAAAAATTCTTGAAATTTTATCTCTCTAAATCATTTTTGCATTACAAAAACTGTGTAGAAGATAAGGATTTTCAATCGTAGTGAAGTTCTAGGACCAGATTCGATAAAAATGCTGCAATTGGCGCCGCGCGGCTCAAACATCAATAACAAGTAAGAATTAAATCAATTCGGCGCGAAGCGCCGAAAAGTTTTGCAGTTTCACCTCTCTAAAACGCATTTTTGCATTACAACAACTAACCGAATCCGTGCAAAAGATAAGGATTTTCAATCGTAGCAAAGTTCTAGATCAAATTGTCGATAAAAATGCTGCTATTGACACGGCGCAGCTTAAAGATTAATAACAAAAAACAATAAAATCAATTCGGCGCGAAGCGTCGAAAAATTTTTGCAGTTTCACTTCTCTAAAACGCATTTTTGCATTACAAAAACTAACCGAATCCGTGCAGAAGATAAGGATTTTCAATCGAAGTAAAGTTCTAGATCAAATTGTCGATAAAAGTGCTGCTATTGACGCGGCGCGGCTTAAAGATTAATAACAAAAAAGAATTAAATCAATTCGGTGCGAAGCGCCGAAAAATTTTGCAGTTTCACTTCTCTAAAACGCATTTTTGCATTACAAAAACTAACTGAATTCGTGCAGAAGACAAGGATTTTCAATCGTAGTGAAGTTCTAGACCAGATTGTCGATAAAAATGCTGCAATTGGCGCGGCGCGGCTTAAAGATTAATAATAAGTAACAATCAAATCAATTCGGCGCGAATCGGCAACAAAATTCTGGGAGGGTGCAATATTTTTCAAAGGTCAAAAAATAGCCTTAATCATGGTGGTATGCATACGTGGGCAGCAAGAAAATTCTGGGGGGGGGGGGGTGCAAGATTTTTTTGAAGGTCGAAAAATGGCCTTAAAAATGGTGGTATGGCGATAAAAACACCATTTTTCGACGTTTCTCACCAAGCACTATCCATTGGCATCAAAAAATTGCGAAAAAAACGAAAAAATTTTCAAAAATTGAATTCTGGGGGGTATTTTGATTTCTGGGGGGGGGTTTTGGTTTTCTGGGGGTGCATACCCCCAAACCCCCACGCCCAGGTGTGGTGGTATGGCGAAAAACACCACTATTTATTGGCATCAAAAAATTGCGAAAAAAAACAAAAAAAATTGAAAAATTGAATTCTAAGGGGGTATTTTTCTTTCTTGGGGATTTAGTTTCTCAGGGGGTGCATACCCCGAACCCCCATACCCAAGTGTAAGGGCGGGCCGCCCCCTTCCGAAGCGGGAAAATTTTTTGTTTTTTCCAGCATTATATGATAATAACAGACCCGTTTCTCTTTGTTGTTTCATTGCCAAAATTATGGAAAGAATTATAAATAGTCAATTGTTAAACTTTCTTTAAGGTCAATAAACTAATATCTCCTTTTCAATTTGATTTTCAAAGAATAAATCTAGTGAAACACAATTGTTAGAGTGTAAATTTTCATGGATTCAGTCGTTAGCTAGAAAAGAAACAGTTGATATAATATATTTAGATTTCTCTAAAGCTTTCGATAAAGTAAATATTGAAACACTACTTATTAAGTTAAACGCAAATGGTATAAACGGTAATTTGTTTACATACCTAGTCAAAGGCCTATTTGTTTAATCGTTCTCGATGTGTTCGCGTTAATCAGTCTTTTTCAGATTACGTGGATGTTACTAGCGATGTCGTCCAAGGAAGTGTCCTTGTACCTACGCTCTTTTCGATTTTTATAAATGATATATGTAATAATATTTATAGTAAAATTTATACGTTATGATATCAAAATTTTCAATATTAGTCGTGGCTATGAATTATTACAGTCTGATTTAGATAAGATTTTTGACTGGGCAAATACATGGGATCTACCCATTTCACGAACCAAAAGTTAAGTTCTCTATCTATTCTAGAATTAAGCCAATGAAAAATTGGTGGAGTGCATCTAAAACACCACCAAAACAGGTTTTTAGCACTTTTGAGCTAGTAAACTCAAAATTTTCCGGCGTTGTTTATGTATAGTTTCATCTTCTAAACTGCTAAAGATCGCTCAAATTTGAGTTAGACATACAGAGCATGTCAATTTTTCCGGCGCTGTGCGCCGGATTCATTGTTGAGCTATAGTTTATGCCTTCTAGCCACCGTTTTTTTCCCAGCGATTTGGTTGACATTACAGACCGTACCCAAAATTTTTTTCCACTTTTTCCGACTTTTTCCTACGTTTTTTGGCAGGTCTAAAAATGTTTAAAATAGAGCGCCTGTGTTGAAAAATCAGTGTTTTTTACGAAGAAAATTTTATGTACACATGTAATAGCGGTGTTTGATGCACTTGTTGTATAAAAATATCGCGCTCTACAAGAAATATCACGATCAGTGTACATTATTTATGTTGAAACTTGAATTTCCTTCCTTCAGTAAAACATTTTAGCCAATTCTGAAGTCGTTTTTGACAATTAAAACTATAATTTATCAAATGGCGCGAAACGTCAAAAAATTCTTGAAATTTTATCTCTCTAAATCATTTTTGCATTACAAAAACTGTGTAGAAGATAAGGATTTTCAATCGTAGTGGAGTTCTAGGACCAGATTCGATAAAAATGCTGCAATTGGCGCCGCGCGGCTCAAACATCAATAACAAGTAAGAATTAAATCAATTCGGCGCGAAGCGCCGAAAAGTTTTGCAGTTTCACCTCTCTAAAACGCATTTTTGCATTACAAAAACTAACCGAATCCGTGCAGAAGATAAGGATTTTCAATCGTAGTAAAGTTCTAGATCAAATTGTCGATAAAAATGCTGCTATTGACACGGCGCAGCTTAAAGATTAATAACAAAAAACAATAGAATCAATTCGGCGCGAAGCGTCGAAAAAATTTTGCAGTTTCACTTCTCTAAAACGCATTTTTGCATTACAAAAACTAACCGAATCCGTGCAGAAGATAAGGATTTTCAATCGAAGTAAAGTTCTAGATCAAATTGTCGATAAAAATGCTGCTATTGACGCGGCGCGGCTTAAAAATAATAACAAAAAAGAATTAAATCAATTCGGTGCGAAGCGCCGAAAAATTTTGCAGTTTCACTTCTCTAAAACGCATTTTTGCATTACAAAAACTAACGGAATCCGTGCAGAAGACAAGGATTTTCAATCGTAGTGAAGTTCTAGACCAGATTGTCGATAAAAATGCTGCACTTGGCGCGGCGCGGCTTAAAGATTAATAATAAGTAACAATCAAATCAATTCGGCGCGAAGCGCCGAAAAATTTTTGAAGTTTTAATTCTCTAAAACGCATTTTTAACATAACAAAAAATTTTCCACAAATGCCAACCAAGCCCAAAAATTTTTTCCATTTCCCAAAATTTTGGTTGACAAATAGACCAAAAAGTGGAGAAAAACGGTGCTTCTAGCTCACTCAAAACAGCTCAAATTTGAGTTATTAAATGACAAACAAGAAGTTTTCCGGCGCTTCGCGCCGTATCTGTTGTTTATATATGTGTTTTGCCTTCCAGTCCGCTCAAAACCGCTCAAGTCTTAACTTGACATGCAGAATACGCCAATTTTTTCCGGCGCTTGGCGCCGAAGTATTCGTTATCTGTATTCTTATTCTATGTAAAGCACAATGATTTTAGGTACAAAGCAAAAGGTAAGAAACAATTCGTCGATAAAGTGATGAGGAATCAGCTTAAATGATAAATTTACTGCATATCAATATGGAATGAAGTGGAAAATTTTGAACTTTTTTGAAATTTTTCTGTACCATCGTATCGCCGAGATACGCTCAAAACTGCCTTTCTTTTCGCATAAATGCTTCTCGAAATATCTGGCCTCAAGAATTTTCAGCCCTTCCCTTTAAATCGAAATAAAAATACTCGTTACGGGCCTGCATGTAATAATTACAATAGAGAAACAAAAAGAATGATAGAAAGGTAGTCATTAGTCAATAAAATAAAAGACGTATAGTAAAAGGCGACAAGCGAACATACGTGGGCAGCAAAAAAAAATTCTGGGGAGGGTGCAAGATTTTTTTGAAAGTCAAAAAATGGCCTTAAAAATGGTGGTAGGGCAAATAAAAACACCATTTTTCGACGTTTCGCATCAAGCACTATCCATTGGCATCAAAAAATTGCGAAAAAAACGAAAAAAATTTTTCAAAAATTGAATTCTGGGGGGGGGTATTTTGATTTCTGGGGGGGGGGTATTTTGATTTCTAGGGGGGGGGGTATTTTGGTTTCTGGGGTGCATACCCCCCACGCCCAGGTGTGCAAGCGAACCACGTGAGAATTATTTTAAGCCTGCTCTTTAATGAATTCATCTAAGTCGACGTCAGCTAACCATATAGGTAAGCATATTCAATTCGGGGAAGAAAATACAAAATCAGGTAGAAGAGATTCCAAACAAAAATGTACCTACAGTCCTACCCACAAGTAACGTTACATGCTTGCCATGCGCATGGCATCCAGGCGCATGGCAAGTGCATGGCATGCGCATGTTTTTTGACCGAATTTTGACCACTTGGCATGCGCATGGCATGCACATGGCATGCGCATGGCATGCACATGGCATGCACATGGCATGCATATGGCATGTCGGCCCCAGGCGCCTAATGAGCGGGTGTATTGACTGCATATGTACCTAATCATTGTGATTGATTATTAACAATGGGGGTAGGTTATACATCTAGGTACCTAGCATATAAATGTGGTGGCTTACTGTATGTGTATGCACATACGCCTGGCCGGTGTCTTTATTCCTATTGTTCTCCGGGCAGGAAAGTATAGGGCGAGCTGACCCTTTTTTTGTTTTACATATATATGGCTCATTTTATACGCAATGGATAAACAATATTGTTGATATTATAGAAAAATGCTGTGTTTCGAGGAAACTGGCCGTCGAAACCGAGACCTTTCAATTTTATTTGCCTACCATCTTGTCATGAAATGCAAAGTTTGTTTGTTTTTTATTGTTTTGATGAGAAATCGAGCATTTTGAACATTGAGAATTCGCGCTTTTCACTCGAGAAAGCAAAATATAAAAAGCAGGCAACAAAATTATATTATATTCAAAAGCAAGGAATTTTTTTATCAGCTTATAAAATATTAGTGCAATGTTAAGTACGCAGGTAGTTTTTGTGTCATTTTTTGACCCGATATTTTTTGACCCAACTATGCGATGCAAACATTGCTGCGCACATTTTATTATTTTCATGCAAGTCTTGGCCGTTACCTACGTCATACCTTTATTTTCGTTTTTGTGTGACAGGAATTTTTGTTTGATGTGTGGATGTTATCTTTTCTACATAAAATAATATTCTGGACAACAAAAAAGAAATGTTAAGCGTTCCGTTGATCTTTTTTCAAGTTGTGAAAAAATTTTCATACGTAGTAGGTAATGTACATCTATAGTATTGTATTATGCGTGCCAAACGTGCATAATGCAACAGAACATACATTGACTGACTAACCCCCAGCTCGCGTGAGTTCTATTTACATAACGGGTGCCAAAATATTCGGGCAATTAAGGTCACGGTAGGTACCATTTCACGGAATTGCTGTCCGTATTTTTGGGCATGGCTTGCAGTTGCAACCATACCTGGGCAGCTAAAAAAATTCTGGAAATCCCAAAAAATCGCAAAAAACCTAAAAATAGCCATGTGTGGCCAAAAATGGCCATTTTTCTCTCAAAAAAGCTACTTTTTTATTTCTGGGGACCCCACAAACCCTCACCCACGCCCATGTGTGGTTGCGACCATACATGCACAGCATGGAAATTCTAGGGGGTCAAGGTCAAAAATTTTTTCAGACGTCAAAAAAACGCTAAAAATGGCCTATGGACACTAAAAACATCGTTTGTAGACGTTTCTCGATGTCGCACATCCACTAAAACAACTTTTTCAGCAAAAATTTTTCGGAATAATTCAAAATTTTCTCATTTTTTAGGCAAAAAAGTCTCTGAAAAGTAAATTCTGATATTCATTTAGATGAAATAAACTTCAATACATTTTAGTAATTTAAGTTACTCTTCTGCAAAGGTTTAAAAATTTTTCTAAAACCAAAAAATTCTGGGGGGTCAGCGGCACTTTTTGGCCATTCTGGGGAGTCAGCACGGATCTGGGGGGGGCAAAACCCCCAGCAGACCCCCACATGCATGTCAGGTTGCGACTCGCGAGTGACATGCGAACTGCTCGTGAATGCTGAGGGAAGGTATATAATTCCGAGCGGTACCTACCTACATATATTCCGCTGTGAAGCGTTACTCGTTTTTTTACCATGCAGTGCACTGCAAAAACCGAAACGAATATGTACACAGACTTTTTGATTGCCTACTTAATAATACCTATCTTGAGGTAGCTTTGTTTTGCATATTGTGATGTGTATGTGCCAAAATTTTTCTATAAGTTTTGCTTTTATTGTGATGCGGAAAACAAAAAATTACAACACGCCATGTCCAAGAACAAAAGATTTCGACTGAATTTACATATCAGATTCACGTGCGTGCCAAACTTACACGTACGTACATATGTATCAGAAATCAAGTTTGTGAAAACTGAAGCAATAAACAGTGTTGTAGTCTTGACATAAAACGTAAACACTGTTTTTGGGGGAGGTTGTAGGTGCGTAACCTAATTTTGAATTTACGAACAAAATGCTTGTAAACGTAAGGGAAAAAAGGTGGCATTAAGCCAGCTTTATTTACGTATTTTCTTGTCTTTTGAGATTGGATTATTTATGAATATTCAAAATTATTTTGGGCTGCTGTGATTGTTACACAATTTTTTTGGCTAAAAAAGTACTGTAGGTCTACTGCCTGTATCTTAATGGAAAATTTTTTAGTATCTCAAAAATTAAAAATGCCGGTAAAAAATACTATCAAGTCGGATTTTAACAGAAATACATGTGAGCATGCTCGAAAAAAATAATTAAATATTGTATTGAACGAAGAAGTTACCTATACAATCATATCACTATTTTCAAGGGCATTTAATCTAACATTTTGGCGCGGTTCTGTTACAGTAGACAAAACAAGCCTTTTTGGAACTACTATAATCAGGTTAATTTTACCGAGAGGTTGTAGGTACATTGAAACGCAGGCAAGGTTAATGTAAAAATGCGGCTAGCGAATCAGGATCAAACGCAAAAACTACCAGTGTAAGGTTATGTGGTATACTGTAGGTCGACTGCCCTTATGCGCCACCAATTTATGTATCATTTTGATTAGTGGATCCATACCTGACTTTATGATATTCGGAACTGTGATAAAAATAATGCTGTTAATAAATACACAATAATCAGGATACTGTAGAAATAGGATCCTTGTTAAACAAACAGAAGGTGGCCAACAATGTATGATGCATGTACCAGCATGTTTTACCATTCGATCCTGATTCACCAAACGCCATAAAATCATTGAAATAATGTGCAATGTTTACGAAAGTGTGGGACCACCCCTGTTCTGCAAAACTTGCGGAATCACTTTCATAACGTGCCTGATGTACGACCGACATTTTTTAGGCGTAACGCGGTCCCAAAATTTCTGAATGCCGTCTATCAGTTCTTGCAAATTAGTCGGCTTAACAACGCCACGCAAAAACTCCTTCATTTCATGCCATATATTTTCTATGGCATTCAGGTCAGGAGATTCTGGGGGCCAGAAATCGGGGTCGTAGTTCAATTTATTTTCCGCGATAAAGTCGAGTGTTTCTCTGCTTTTATGGGACGGTGCACTATCGGCCTGAAAAACGTAGTCGCCATCCGAAAATGTTGACTCCAAAAATGGGATCAACGCCGAGTTTAAAATTTCCTTATAAATGCCGCTATTGATCCTGGTTTTGTCGGGCATGATAACGATCTGTGTCGCCCCACGCCAACTGATGCCCGCCCACACATGTACCTTGACGGGGTATTTGGCCCTGGAACGTAAAGTCATCAATTTATCCCCCCTTTGCGCCAAATCCGTCGTTTGTGTAGCTCTAGTTGCACGCAACTCTCGATCCGTAAATATAGTTTTTTTTTAAAACCGATATGTCCAACATTAGTTTGTTGCAAAATTTGATGCGTTTTTATTTTGTTTGGGCCGCGTACTATCTGACAATATTTTGCGTGCGCCGGTTGCCAACCAGAGAGCGTGGCGAATTCGGTTAATTTCCGATTGCGAAATTTTTATGCCAAATTTTGAAAAAATTTTGTTTACAAGCTGCGCACCAGTAAGCTCGTTATTTTCTTTCATTTCGGCGTCTACAAACTCTTTGACTTCCGCTGGAACCGTTTCTGGTCGGCCAGATCTCTCTGCATCAAAAATCGTCTTTCTTACAGAATAACGATGTACCAAAGCTGCAACGCCACGGCGATGTACTTCGATCGCATCCTCATTTTTTAGTTTTTCGACGAGTTCAGCTATGTTGAGGTTTTGGCGACGAAGTCTAAGAATTCTTTCCCGCAGATAATGACTATAGTGTTTAAAATTACGCCTGCGGTCCATCTTGAATTAAAAAAACAATCTTTTATCATATTACAGTTAAGCTTAAACGGTACCACAAATAATTCTACTGGGGATAATTTAGAAAAAATAATTCGTCGCGGCAATAGTAGAAAAAAACCTGCAGGCGAGGTGAATAGACTCAAAAAACTATTATGTCCCAAAACGCAAGGAAATGATATGCACGACTATACAGCCTTGAGATGTTTCTCAGGATTACGCCTTTTCCGAAATAATTTTTATCGAATTAAAATTTTTCGATTTTGTTCAGGTGAAAAAAATGTCCAAGCTTTCAGATAATGGTAAAAAATGGCTATATGATTTCAACCAAAATTTCTCTTTGCATGAAAAATGTCCATTCTTTATTGAAATCTGTACAGCATTGAAATATGTCTTTTTTCACCTAAATGATCATCAAAATTGACTTTTGAGACTTTTCCCCAAAAATGAAAAAATTTTTAACTTTCTTCGAAAAACTTTTTGCTGAAAAAGTTGTTTTGGTGGATGTGCGACACAAAAAAAACGTTTAAAAACGAGGTACAATTATGTTGCTTAGAGCAATTTTTGCAGCAAGTGGTTTATTTTCGCTCAGAAAAAATTGGTCATGATAAGAAAAGATTTTCAAACGCTTCCGCATAAACTCTCGTGAGTGCAATACGCTGTTTTTCTTCAATTTACAAGCCGAGTGAACAGCTTAAAACCTTACGGCCAGTATGAAAGCATGTGTACGCTTGATTACATATACGTTAAGCATGTTGCCAGGTACAGTGCATTTGCACAAGATTTAGTGCCTTTTAAAGCGTTTAGTGCACAATTTAGTGCATAACGATTTTTAGCACAATTTTAAGTGCAATTCAAGGTTATTCGGTGCATTTCCAGTGCGTCTAAGATTGTAGTGTAACCAAGATATGTTTTGTACTATCTTCTTTTGTACCTTCCTCTTACTGTAGATCTTAGCGAATAAATTATTCGTTTTTATTGTTATTTACAGTCAGGGTTGCCAGGTGCAGAAGAATTCTCCTGAATTCAGGAGAATCTAAAATTTTCAGGAGCAGGAGCAGGAGAATGGGCTTTTCAGGAGAAATTTCAGGAGAAGTTGTAAACATGCAGGAGAATGCAGGAGAATTTTTAAAATGTCAGGAGAATTCAGTGGAGTCCTGAAAATCTAGGAGAATTCAGGAGAATTTTCAAAACTTAAACAGTAAGTTATAATGATTATCATACATTAAGCTTCTTACTGTACTTACTGCAGTTAGAGATCTTTCACATTAAGAATTTATTTCGTTCATAGTTAAGACCTAAGTGTTAAGTTATAACTATATCCAAATAAGTTTCGTGCTTCCCTAGTAAATCATTTCATTCATTTATTCATTCACTTAATATCACGAAGTGCCGGAAATACATAGCTTTGCACACCGTCACAATTGTTTTTATCAGTTTCATAGACGTTTGCAAACACCGTTTTTCCACTTTTTGGTCTATTTGTCAACCAAAATTTTGGGAAATGGAAAAATTTTTGGGCTTGGTTGGCCTTTGTGGAAACTTTTTGTAATGTTAAAAATGCGTTTTAGAGAGTTCAAAACTTCAAAAATTTTTTGATTAAATTCTTACTTATTAGTAATCCTTAAGCCGCGCCGCGCCAAGTTGCAGCATTTTTATCGACAATCTGGTCTAGAACTTCACTACGATTGAAAATCCTTATCTTCTGCCCGGATTCAGTTAGTTTTTGTAATGCAAAAATGCGTTTTAGAGAAGTGAAACTACAAAAATTTTTCGGCGCTTGGCGCCAAATTGATTTAATTTTTTTGTTATTAATATTTGGCAGTAATTATTTGCAGTCAACTGCAGGTAATATAACACACAATGTAAAATTATATGCAGTCAAAAACCAGCGGCCTAGACTGCAGGCAATATAGCACACAATGTAAAATTATATGCAGTCAAAAACCAGCGGCCTAGACTGCAGGCAATATAGCACACAACGTAAAATTATATGCAGTCAAAAACCAGCGGCCTAGACTGCAGGTAATATAGCACACAACGTAAAATTATATGCAGTCAAAAACCAGCGGCCTAGACTGCAGGTAATATAGCACACAATGCGATATTATATGCAGTCAAGTTGAATGCTCGTTGTTATGGGAAGAAGAAAGTGTTTATTGTCAGAAAAATACACGAAAATTGATAAAACACAAATACATGATAAAATAGCGACTGAACAAGAGGACATACACAGATCACGAAAGTGATACAACTAGGTATGCCCCAACAATAAATTTGTAAAATCAATGTTTAGGAGCTCTTTTTTGAACAAACCGATTTTGGGTGAAGAGACAATTTGATCAGGTAAGGAGTTCCAGATTTTTCGGTATCTTTGCGAAAAATCGTTGAGGTGAGCATTGGAACGGACAACTGGTAGTGTAACTTTACGACTGTTAACTGATCGGGTAGTGCCTTGACTAAAAATGAAGAATTCATTAGCATCAATACAAGATAAACCATTAATAATTTGATACATGAGACATAGACATATGTGAAGACGGCGAAGTTCTAAAGAAGGCAGGTTAAGAAGCTTTAGGCGTTCAAGATAGGATAAATTGCTATTAAAACCAAAAAGACGTTTAGTAAATTTACGCTGAACATTTTCAAGACGATTTATATCATTTGCATAATATGGATTCCATACAGAAACAGCATACTCAAGCATAGGTCTTACATAAGTAGTATAAGCCCTAACTAAAATTTCTTTATCACAAGAAAGAAAAGCTTTGTGTATTAGAAAACAACGAGAAACAGCTTTTTTAATTATGTGATTTAAATGTTCCTTACAATTGAGATTGTGGGAAAAATAAACACCCAGATCACGAACGGAACAAATATCATTTGGAATATTTATATTATTCAAAGAATAAAGCTTTTTTGGATTATTTTTACCAAGATGTAAAACTGCACATTTTTCCGAAGCAACAGGAAGTTGCCAATTTATAGACCAAATATAAATATTGTCCAGATCTTTTTGTATTAAATGATAATCAGAAGATGGACCAAAGATTTTGACATCATCGGCAAAGAGGTAAATTTTACTATATTTAATCAAATTACATAGGTCATTAACATAAATTAAGAATAAAGTAGGACTAATACAACTACCTTGGGGGACACCACTGCCAACAGGCATGAAATCAGAAAAAACTCTGTCAATACAAACACGCTGAGACCGACCATGTAAAAAGGAATCAAGCCAATTAAAAAGTAGACCTTTTATCCCATATTTTGAGAGCTTATATAAAAGCTTAGATAACGGGATTTTATCGAAAGCTTTAGAAAAGTCGATGTAAGCTACATCGACAGGAATCCTATTACTCAAAGATACCGTCCAACTGTGTTTACATTTAAGTAGTTGTAATTCACAAGACTTTGATTTTTGAAAACCAAACTGAGAAGAAGATAAGAGTCTGTTTGTAGTGAGAAAATCGACAATTTTTAAATTAATCAAATTTTCCATGATTTTACTTGATGAGCAGCAAATAGAAATCGGCCTGTAATTACTCACTAAAGCCGCGTCACCTTTTTTAAAGACTGGGGTTACATTCGCCAATTTCCATAAATTGGGAATAGTGCTAGTCAAAAAAGAAACATTAAAGATACTAGCTAAAGGCTCAGCAAGATAAGTTGAAAGTTTTTCAAGAAAAATGACAGAGTCCATCGGGACCTATAGAAAAAGAACCTTTTATTTGATTTAAAACCAGTTGCACGTTCCAAGCGTCAAAATGAATGGTTTGCAAAGCAAAACCAGTCATCGAATCTAAAAAAGGAAGATGATTATTATCAACAGAAAAAACAGAAGAAAAGTAGTTATTAAACAAATTTACCTTTTCTAAAGGATCAGAAACGATTTTGTGGTCATGAAAAAGAGGTGGAAAAGAGCGATGATTATTCAACCGATTATTGACAAATTTATAAAATGATTTTAAACTTTTGTCAGAAAGAAGATTAATTTCTTCAGAAGCAGAGAAATTTTTAATTTCAAAATCCAATTTTCTACAAAAAGATTTATATTTGATTTTTGTATCGGTGGAGTGATAAAGTTTATGTTTCTTCCAAAGCATACGTTTTTAGTTAACATTCTTTTAATTAGTTTAGGATATTTACGTTTCATGGGCTTGGGGTGAGTTAATGGAACAAATGCATAAATTAAAGAGTGAAGCACTCCAACAAACAAATTATACATATCATTTACATTAGAACAGGTATCAAAAAGATCAGGCCAAGAAATCTGAGACAGTGCTAGACCTAACGCATCAAAATCAGCTTTACGAAAGTTAAAAAAAGATGATCTAGGATTACGGACTGGCATCAAAAGACAATCAAATATAATTGAATTATGATCACTATTAGAAAAAGGAATATCAACTTTTACGTTAGAAATTTGATCAGATGCAAAGAGAAGATCTAGTATATTTTTTTCATGAGTATTTTCTGTTATTAATTGATGTAAACCAGTGCCCGAAAGTGTGTCGAAAAATAGGGTATTTAGATTATCAGTAGGAACCGAACTTATCCACCAATTGATTTTTGGCAAATTAAAATCTCCTAAGATTACAAAAGGGAAAGGAACAGAACAAGCCCATTCAATACATCTACATAAAATTTCAGCATAAGCTAGATCAAAATCAGGGGGTCGGTAAACCAAAATAAATCTGATCTTTCTATTAGAATCAAAAATATCAATTATTAGAATTTCGGGAGCTTTAAAAGCGGGTGGAGGATTTATTTGAATAGCATTAAAAGAAGTTTTAAGAAATAAAGCTACACCCCACCACGTTTACAGTTTCGATCACAGCGGAAAATGCGATAATTTTTACCAGGGCACAATAATCCATCGGAAATATCAATATGAAACCATGTTTCAGAAAAAAATAGAGCATCAAAACTTTCTTCATTCAGCAAAAAATGTAAGTTGCTAAGTTTGTTCAAAAGACTTCGAGCATTAGCATAAAAACATTGAAATTTTAAATAATCTTGGGGCGCGGATACCTAATGAGCGAGTCGCGGGCTATTAGTATTTACATTAGGTTTACATTTAACGCAATCAGCACGAAAATCGATGTATAATCCTTGTTCACCTCGAGATTTGCGATCATTCAGCTCATAAACCAGTTCAGCGTTGCCGTTTTCGTTGTAGAAAGGATAGGTCAGGACGACAACGTAGATGCGAAAGCGGGCCTTTGGATTGGACATGGACTGTCTTATTAATCAGTGAGATAAGCGATGCCTTGCCTGAGCCGAAGTCAGGCAAAGCTTTGACAAATTGAACGCGATTTTCATGAATGGGACCATCACGAAAGACGACGAGTTACATCGGACGACACTAGATCGTGACCATCAGAATAAGAGTCAATCAGAGATTTTACCTGATTTATGTCCTCGACACTGTTCGATAAAGGCAAATTGAATAAAACGGCATTGCACTTTTTAGAATCCCTTTCAATCGCATCATTTATCATGGCAGACAAATCGTTTTTATCATAATCAGTAGAACAATTTCGTGAACGTTCAAGGTGATCAATTTTATTTTGTAAGTCAGCAAGCTGAGTAGCAAAATTGTCTAAACCAAGATATATAATAAATGCAATTACGAATTAGTAAAGGGACATGCGAGTCAATGGAATGACAAGTTTTACGCGCGCCCCACAAGATATCTAGATAAATCAAAGTTTGCTAATCTAGATTTAAATATGTTTAGGTTAGGGAAGAAACAATGAAGTCAGGAAGATCGTTCCAAACTGCGATGTATTTGTAAAAGAAATCAAACTTTTCTAAATTAGAATGTACAATAGGTATGACTAATTTAAATCTATTAATGCTACGGGTAATATTATGATTAAATACAAAAAAATCATCAGCGTCCAAACATGATTTATGACAAATAATTTGATACATCATACACAGACAAATCTGCAAGCGTCTTAATTCAAGTCTGCACAATTTAAGTTGTGTTAAACGATCCTCGTAAGAAAGAATATTATTATAGCCAAAAATATATTTAGTGAATCTACGTTGAACAGCTTCCAATCTATCTATATCCTTAAGATAAGAGGGGTTCCATACACTGCAACAATACTCTAATAAAGGTCTAACATAACAACTATAAGCTTTAACAAGATTACCTTTATCACGCGAAAAAAATGATTTGCGTATTAAAATACATCTAAAGAAAGCTTTTTTAATCAAAGAATTATAATGTTCCTTAAATTTTAAATTTCGAGGAATCAAAACTCCTAAATCACGGACAAACGGATCACTAGAAATAATTTCCCCATTTAGTCTATAAACAGCTTTTTGATTATTATTACCCAAATATAGAACTTGACTTTTGGTTCGAGAAATAGGTAAATCCCATGCAATTGCCCAGTCAATAATCTTATCTAAATCAGACTGTAATAATTTACAGTTACGACTAATATTGAAAATTTTGATATCATCTGCGAACATATAAACCGTACTACAAATATTATCACATATATCATTTATAAAAATCGAAAAGAGCGTAGGTCCAAGGACACTTCCTTGGACGACACCGCTGGTAACAGGCACATAATCTGAAAAAGACTGATTAACGCGAACACATTGGGAACGATTAAACAAATAGGCCTTTAACCATGCATACAAATTACCGTTTATTCCATATCCGTTTAACTTAATAAGAAGTTTTTCCATATTTACTTTATCAAAAGCTTTAGAGAAATCTAAATATATTATATCAACAGTTTCTTTTTTAGCTAACGACTGAATCCATGAAAATTTACACTTTAACAATTGTGTTTCACAAGATTTATTCTTTTGAAAACCAAATTGAAAAGGAGATATTAGTTTATTAACCTTAAGAAAGTCTAACAATTGACTATTAATAATTCTTTCCATAATTTTGGCAATAGAACAACAAAGAGAAACGGGCCTGTAATTATCCACTAATGCTGGATCCCCCTTTTTTAATATTGGAATAACATGTGCCATGCTCCAAAGCTCGGGAATATTTCCAGACAGAAAAGATACAGTGAAAATACTAACTAACGGCTTTATCATTTGAAACGACAATTTTTTAATAAAAAGATTACATATGCCATCGGGGCCAACTGCAATAGACGTATTTAGATGGTTAATGGCTTCCAATACGCGATCCTCACTAAAAATAACGTCAGAAAGCGAAAAATCACAGCGCTTCTGAAAAAGAAAATTCGCGTTAGTAATGTCACTAGAAAACACTGAAGCGAAATAATCATTAAAAATGTTAGCCTTGCGTAATGAATCGGTTATAACATTATTATCAGAAAATGTTAGAGGAGGAATTTCACTGCGACTTTTTAACCTATTATTTACAAAAGTATAGAAAGCTTTAGGATTATTATTCTTGAGCAATTTGTTTTCTTGAGAAGAGAAATAATTATGAATAGTTCTACGTAGAGCCTTACAATGATTTCGATATTTAACTTTAGTTCCTGGAGTTTTACACCTTTTATACTTATCCCATAGAGAACGTTTTTTAAGAAATAATTTATGTAAGCTTTTAGGGTATTTAAATTTTAATTTAGCCCTAAAAGTAGGTACAAAACTAAAAATAAGAGGATTTAATATACTTAAAAAACATTATACATGTCATTAACTGTTGAGCATGTAGAAAAAATGTCAGGCCAAGAAACAGAGGATAAAAAAGTAGCTATACTCTCGTAGTCCGCTTTATTGAAATTTAAGCAAGGTTTATCTCCATCTTGAAAAGTTCTAGTTAAAATTTCAAAAGAAATCGAATTATGGTCGCTTGTTGAAAAAGGAGGAAGAACCTGGATATTAAAAACGTTATATGCAGCAAATACTACATCAATCAAAGTATTATCGTGAGTATTTTCTTTAACTAACTGTTGCAGACCACTAGCTGATAAGTAATCAAAAAATAATTCGTTTAATGGATTAAATGTAAAAGTACCATGAAACCAATCAATTTTAGGCAAATTTAGATCCCCTACTATAATAATGGGATGACAACTATTAGTAGCCCATTCAATTAAATTACATATCCGAATTGCAGTATCAAAATCATACTGAGGAGGTCTATAAACTAACAAACATCTTATAACATCTCCACCTTTTAAAATTTCAACTACTAAAGTATCAGACACAAACAGAGAAGCAGGAACTTTAACGCATCGAGCATAAAGATGAGGTTTAGCAAAAATTAAAACTCCACCTCCCCGCTTATTCTTACGATCTGATCGGAGAATAATATAATTTTTTAACGGACATAATAGACTGTCGGAAATAGATTCATTTAACCAGGTTTCACAAAAAAATAATATATCGAATTTTGCAGTATTTAACAGAAAGTGAAGTTCCCCTAACTTATTCACAATACTACGAGAATTACATAGCAAACATTTAATATTAACAAAATAACGGGGCGAATTTACCTAAATATTAGACGCGTGTTGACCATGTTGAGCACGAAATTTGGGATTAGATGGTTTAGGGGCTGTAGAACGAGGATCATAGACTCGTACAGTTTTCTTCTTCACACAGTCATCCCTAAAGTCGATATATAGATTAGTCTCGCCCGCGTCCAGTCGTTGGTGCAACTCGTCGTTAAGTTCACGCTGACGTTTTCGCTGAAGAAACGACAAATCCGGTCGCGCACGTAATTTCGAGTAGACGTTTGTTGGATTTGCAGGGCGGACAACTTTGTTGATAAGACCAATAAAGCGACGTTGAGCACGTGACGAAGAAAGACAAACTTTCAGAAACTGAGGTTTGTCTGAATATTTGGGACTGTCTCTAAATACCTGCGTTATATCGGCAGATGAAAAATCAGAGTCTTTATTATAATCATCAATTAAAGATTTAACCGAAACAAGGTCATCGTTAGATTCGGCTAAACCAAATACGACCGCATTCGACTTTTTTGATTCACGTTCTAGACCATCTTGAATTAATAAGCCTATATCGACGATGCTGGGTGACGTAGAAGCGCCGATTTTTGATTCAATTGAGTTTAGACGAGATTCTAAAGTAGCCATCTTAGCCGGTAAAGAAGCGAAATTTTCGAACAGGGGTTTACACAAGGAGCAAACGAATGGAAAAGAGTAAGAAGCGTCAATATAGGACGAACTATTGAAATATGAAATAAGTGCTGATGGTAGATTAAGGCACTCAGCATGTGCCCACTTATGACATAGTCCACATTGAACAGCCGAAATATGACTATCCGTAACTGTCTCCGCGCAAATGACACAACAGACTATTATTGTCATCTTCTGTATTAAGGAGAGTAAAATTTCACCGTTCGTTGTGGTGGTGATTTAGAGTGTTGATTGTTGACGTAAATTTTTGATCCGCGATTTTTACCGCCCATAATGTGTATTGTAATAATAATAAGACAAGCCGGTGATCAATTATCGTAACTTGACAATGGCGACG
>JAVLUZ010000154.1:16580466-16708580 GCA_036768485.1 Mermis nigrescens
CATTTCATCATCAGGAGACAGTCAGACAGTTTACATTGCCATATTCAGCGCCTTGATATTTGATAGGATTATGTACATTCTTTCCACATTGACCTGATCAGGCAACATTGAGGGAGTCGTGATCATAGGTGGGCATCACCGAAATTCTGGGGGGGGAATTTCTGGGTGGGGGCTGAAAAAATTTTCAAAGGGCAAAAAATGGTCTTAAAAGTGGTCATATTGCAAAAAACACCATTTTTCGACATTTCTCATCAAGCACTATCCAATGGCATCAAAAAATTGCTAAAAAAGCAAAAAAATTTTTTCTGGGGGGGGGGTATTTTGATTTCTGGGGAGGGGAGTGAGGGGGGTATTTCTACTTCTGGGGTGGTGCATACCCCCAAACCACCTCCCACATGCCCATGTGTGGTTGTGATAATTACATTCAGAAATTGAGCTAAAGCTTATATTAGAGCTTTCCAAAAAGAAATCCCACCATTTAGTGCAAGGTTTGGCACTTTTTAAAAAAAAATTAGGTGTCCAATGTTATAACCAAAGCGGGTCTAACATTGGACACTGGATCTTCTTTAAAAAAAACACCCCTAGACGCATCAAAATGCGATTAGGGGCACTGATTTTCAGCCAGCAGGAGCTCAGAGGGTTGCTCTATGAGCCCACAAAAAATTAGCTTGCTGCTGACTCAGGTTGGATGGAAGCTATCATAGTTTACCTGAAGTATGTCCGGTGTTAGCCCTTTGACCCTACTCAATTTTTTTATAATTATTGCAGCATTAGACATATTGAGAAACAATGGGGGTTATGCATCCAAAACACCATCTTTTGCATTTCTAACATTGCTCTATCTTTCCAGAGCATAAAAAATCAGAAAATTCTTAAAAATGAAAAAAGTCGAATAAATTGATTAAAACACATTTAAAAATCAGTGTAAAGCGCAAAGCGCCAAGAATTTAACCTCTTTGTGCAATAGAATATCTAAAATCACTTGAAAACACCATTTCTTAGAATTTTCAGAAATTTTTTTAAAAATCTTCTGTAGAATCACATCACGTTTTATAAAATTTCTGGGGAGGTTGAAAATGCTTCTAGGGTGGCAAACTTCCAAAGTTAATCCCTGTCTAGATCATGCATGTACCTAAGCAAAATATCTACTTTTTTGCCCATTTCCAGAAATACTACCCACTCTCGTCTTGTATCAAATTTGACTAGTAAAGTAATCACTGACGGATTTAGAGGTGGCGGCTGCCCTCCTCCTGAAGTCAGAAAATATCAGAGTGCGATGAGGATAGTTTTATTTATTAAAGATATTTTCTTGCTCTGGCTCCGAAAAAACTTAAACTTATGTCAGAATAGAAGTTTTTCTACAGAACATAGATTTGTTAGCTCTTAAAATGATTTCTTGAGTGTTTTTCTTCAATTTATGTCGATTTCTGTATTAATTTTGCGAGTTTTCAAAAAAAACAAGTAATCAAAAATTCTGAAATTTTTTTTCATTTTTGCATCTGAAATAATTTTACCTATCACAAGATAACAAAAAACTGGTACTACAAGCATATACAAATTTTTGGGCAATATCTGCTTTGTTCAGGAAAATTTTGGGTACCACTGCCCTTTGTGTTAGAAAATGCAGGATCAGCTACCAAACATACTCATAGTTGGACAAAGTGCTGCTTCAGCAAGAAAAATTCTTTTATGACAGGTATTATCATCTTGATCATCATCCAGGAATTGGAGCAGCACAAATTAGCTTTTCAACACTTCATGCTTCAAAAGTGTGCAATGATACATCAAAGAGTATAGTCAAGCAGAATTAGCAGCATGTTGGAGATGCTCATTCAAGCAGAATAATATCCTCAAACAAACACTGCCACTTGCTAGAAATATCTATTTGAGAGTGAATCAATGTTGTTCATACCATGATTATGTACCGGGGTGGGATTTAAGCGGAGGTGGGAGAGGCTTCAGGTCTCCCGCATTGGCCAAAAATAATTTGCGGATAAAGATGAATAGGTAATTTGCAATGACTTTTGGCCAGAGCTGCACACTTTGCAAATTTTACTACCCGGGTACCCGGATATTTCATTACCCGGGTACCCGGGTAATTCGGTACCCGGGTACCCGGGTATACCCGGGTATACCCGGGTAGGACCTTAGATAAAAGAGAATGCAGTGAACATCGTTTATTTACGGTTGACAGCAGTGATCGTACAGGGTCAGATCTTCACCCCCGGTCGGGGTCGGGGTTGAAGATTAACAATTAACATTGCATGATTACATACCAATTTAAAAAGGATAAAAACGATACTTCACTTGCTTATAGAGAATACTAATAAAGTTGGTTAAGTTCAAGATTTTATTTTCATTCCAAGTTCAAACATGGTTTTAGCAATTTAGCATCACTTTCGATTTTAATCACTAATCGCTCTCGCTTTTTCGCATTCTTCCACAGTTTTTTCTTAACGGTATTCTATGGCGCACTGATTGTGAGGAGCCAACGGCGCAAAGCGCCAAAAATTTTCGAAATTTTTACTGTTTTCATGTATAATTTACGGCCTTTTTATTGACAAACAGTTCGTAAATCATAAGTGGCGCAGAGCATCAAGAAATTCAGTCATTTTTTACCGCCCTTAACATGTTGTATAGATATATGAATACTGAATACTAATAGTCTGACAGAGCAGAACAGGAAAACTACGAATTCTAAACTTAGTATGAAGATATTTCGACTGATCCAGGCTTTTAAACGCAATGCTGGAGCTTTACAAAAAGAAAGACAATCATCGGCGGTGCTGTATGCAGGAAAATTTTGACGTAGAAAAGATAAACTAATTGCGGCACGAAGCGCCAGGAATTTTTAAGAATTCTTAATCCTTTTGCCTTTGCTGTCCTCCTAAATATCTCTAAATATCTCTTTGCACGTTTAAAACGAGATTGTACGGCTGGGGGTCTGGGGTGGCGCGCTCAAGCGCCCCCAACGGGGTCCGGGGCAGAATCCCGGAAAATTTTGTAAAAAACACTCTAATTTATTAGTAACGTTAAAATTTTCGCAAATCGGCAAAATCTCGGTTCTGGATTAAGCTCCAAAAAACTTGAAATTGATTAACTCCTACACTGCACAAAACTTTCGACCTTTGCTAAGTGAGAGCAGCAACGGGTCGCACTCGCAACCATACGTGGGCAGCAAGAAAATTCTGGGGGTGCAAGATTTTTTGAAGGTCGAAAAATGGCCTTAAAAATGGTGGTATGGCGATAAAAACACCATTTTTCGACGTTTCTCATCAAGCACTATCCATTGGCATCAAAAAATTGCGAAAAAAAACTAAAAAAATTTTCAAAAATTGAATTCTGGGGGGGTATTTTGATTTCTGGGGGGGTATTTTGGTTTCTGGGGGGGGATGCATACCCCCACCCCCAAACCCCCCACGCCCAGGTGTGGTCGCAACCAATAAGTCATTGAAAGATGTATAAATGAGAATTTTGTTCTTACCGTTTTCAGGCCCATTTGTGGCCTTCTTATTATAAATAGTTCAGAAAACAGAAAATGCGCAAAAACACAAGAAAATTTGGCCTTTCCTTTCATTTAAAATAGAATTATGCGTCCTTGTAAACAAAGATAAACAAAGCAGAGAATATAAAAATTGGTACGCAAACATTTTCTCACTGTTACTATTAAGCTCAACAAGCATGCGCAGTTTTATTCAACGAACAAATAGTGCATTAAATTACTAAAGTGATATGAAGTGCTGGATTATTTTAGCTGATTCAAGCTTTTAAATTCACTGGATCTACAAGCAATAAATAATAATGACTTGGCGCGAAGCGCCGGAAAATTTTGACGTTTTTGTCTTTTTGAACTCAATTTTCTGGACACACATTAGTCCAACAAAAAAATCAACAATATTTCTTAAAAAATTTGGGGGCTACGCCTATGGCTGACTGCATTTGGAACATCGATAGGCTTTGAATCAGGTCTAACTAAAACGGTTGCGCGCACGATGTGAATAAAAGTTGCAGTCTAAATTTATATAATGGTTACAGAAGTAAATACATTAGAAAAATGCGTCGCTAGTAGATAAATTGTTGTCTAAATTTGTTAACAATAGAGAATAAGAAGAATTCGGCGCAAATAAAATAATTCAACTAAAGACCTGAATAATGGAATTTGCCTAAACCGTATATGCGATATACTGTGACAATAGGAAATATTAACAGACTCGCTGATTTAACAATATACGGTTGATTATATCAAATCACATTTACATTGTGATTCAATCGCACTTTAGAAGCAATACGTTTCTAGGTTTCTAATTCGATTCTTAGCACATATTGCATAACTTCAGTGCTAATTTTCCATTTTATGTTAGGGGATTCGGGTACCTGGGTATACCCGGGTACCCGTCGGGTACCCGGGTAGTAAAACTATTTTCTACCCGGGTACCCGGGTATACTCGGGTACTGGGTACCCGGGTACCCGTTCGGGTACCCGCGTGCAGCTCTACTTTTGGCTGTCATAATTTCTCAAATTTTTCCATGCTGAGCGCTGGACATTTATTTACTTCCTTAACAACCTAGAATTTGAAAGCCATTTTTGCCCATGGAATAGGTTTAAAAACAATTTCAACAGCAGAAACAGTTGTTTGAGCAGTTTTTTCCATGTTTAGACATTTTGAGTCAAATGCATAAAATACTCAGGCAGTATATTAAGCTTCTGAATGTTCATCCACCTAAATTTCACAAATTTTCCTAGATATGCCAATGCATGCATGCACAACATGTGAACTTTAAAACTCCTCAAAAATACTGAACAATTGATTACATATCGAAAAATTTAACTTTTGGCTAAAACAAGCTAAAAAGATCAAACTGCTTTGCTTCATATATTCTTAAATTCTGCTGTGATATTTTAAAACCCAGGGGCAGCGCAGCGCAGAAGTATTTTATGGATATTGGGCTCTAAAATCATAGTGATGATGTATATGTACTTCATTCGGGAATGGTCTGGCCATTGGCTATTGTGTGTTAACACAAAATTTTTATATAAGTAGCAAAACAAACTGCTTGTAAAGAACATTTCAGTCTACTGTTAAGTAAATGATGAGCATCATGGACAGAAGACAAAAGTCTTGCAATCATACGTGGGCAGCAAGAAAATTCTGGATGGGGGGGGACAGTGCAAAATTTTTTGATGGTCAAAAAATGGCTTTAAAAATAGTGGTATGGCGATAAAAACACCATTTTTGACGTTTCTCATCAAGCACTATCCATTGGCATCAAAAAATTGCGAAAAAAACGAAAAAAATTTTCAAAATTTGAATTCTGGGGGTGTATTTTAATATCTGGGGGTATTTTGGTTTCTGGGGAGTGTATACTCCCCATGCCCAGGTGTGCTTGCAATGATTTATTAAAGATAAATGAATGATAAATATGAATGCAGGATAAAACAATTTGGTCGCAACTCAATAACTCAATAAATAAGAGATCCCAAATATTCAGAATAAAGCTTTGACAATATGCGAGTGCAATAATCTGAATAAAAATATTGGCCAAAACCACAACTTTTTGTATTCAGCAAAGATTTTTTTACCCAATGTACGAAGACTTTTTGGGACAATCTTTGTACATGTAAAAAGATTTTTGGGAAGACAGAAATTGTAAAAAGGTGTAAATTCCCAAAAAATTTTAGCGTTTTGCGCCAAAATTAGTAATTTTCTGCCCTATACATCTCCTTAATAACAGAATTTGCATTTGGAATGAAAAGTGTTTCTTGATACTTTTTGGCTAAAAAACGTAAAATTTTTGGGGCTTTGCATCATTTACAATATTTAGGATTTTATATTAAGGTTTTTCAATTTTCTCATAGAGTGTGCATTTTTTATATTCTAGACAGAACAATCATCATCATCAGAAGCATTGGAAATGGTATTTTTAACATATACTAAGGCCCGTATACTGGGGAATAGGGAAAGCACTCAAAACAAGCCACCCTCTTCCAAGGAATCTGAGAATGATTTGTTCCTTTTTTCCCCCTCTGCTTTTTTAGCCAAAAATTGCTAAAGAAATTTACCACTTAGTGCCCTCCCTCAACCTGGAATCTAATATACGCTCTATCAATTATAATCATTATTTGATGCAGCGCTCTTAATCTTCAATATTTGGCAGAGTGCAAATGGTTGTCAATCGCATTCACAAAGCATTGCAGGTATTAATTAATACTTTCAATCAACACACAAAATTTTTTAGATGCATGAGAAAGAAGCAAATGGCAGCATCTACTAAGAGCACAATGGAGGTTGCAATTGTTATTCTGCAGAATAAAATTTTTATTTTGTAACATAATGCACTGTTATGTTGAATACTAGAAAAGGCTGCTGTAGTCATAAGTGAATTCTAAATACAACATTTATTCCCTACCAGTTTTAATTGAAAACATGTTTTTCAGAATTTCTTCTGGCTGCCACTAACGTAATTATAACTGTGTATGTTTTGTTTTTTTCATTTAGGCTAGAATTGTTCCTTATGTGCAGAGGTGCAGAGACTATTCAGAACAGTTTGGTAGGTACATGTAGAAAGATTCATGGAAGTACAAAACTGCAAAAAAATATCAAAACTTTGCAAAAACTTCTAGAACTTTGCACCATAATCAATTAGTCTCCGTTTTAAATAAATTTCTCTGACATGGTAATAATTGCATTTAGAATGACAACAAAACCATCAGTTTTTTGGCACTTTTTGCCAATTATTGTTACGTACAACATGCAGCTTATGTAGAAGCTTCATAGTATTTGTACAATTTAGTATTTGTAGTTTTCTCATTAAAACTGAATGCCTAACTTTAACTCATCTCATTTGAGATAGAATTATTTTGCCCAAATTTGACAATTTTTTTGCTTGCTTGTCTATAAAACCTTCAGAACTGTATGTTAAAACGCTAAAAATTGTTCGATTTCTGAGTCCATTCGCATTAAAAAGCCAATAATTGCGGGTTAGCATGGATTTTTTGTTCTTTTCCAATATAGTTTTACTGACACTAATGCAGACAAAATATTTATAGGCAAATAATCCTTGCATTCTAATACAAAAAAGATATGTATAACTTGCAAAATGCAGACATGTACAAGCATGATATGAGAATACATCCCAAATGAAAATATTTGGTAATTTTCTCTAAAAAATGAGGCAAACTGAAGGCTAGACACGGGTTAAAATTCAAAAATTTTCTTTACAAGATTCTGAAACAGACCAGTAACAATTGTAGACTAGTAGTTTCTACACCATTTCATCAATTTTAGTACTTTTTGATGCAATTTTGATTTAAAAGGCAAGTTTTTGACCCCTCCCCAACCAGGTGGGCATTCTGTCAGTGCATTTATATGTTGTCAAATTAAGTTTGAACATTCAGATAGAGTAAAATACATTTGATTCTTATAGAAGGGTAAGAAAAAATAGAAAATACTCAAGTAATTAACAGAAAAATCTTCACTTTAACACCATTTCCATAAAACTTACCATTAAAATTAGTCACCTACCCTTTACCCAAGGAAAGTCTGCTTACTTCCCTCCTAGAACTTCTGACTGCATGCATAAACAATAAACTGTATTAAGTATGTATGTAAAGAAAGAATACATAAAAAGCAAAAAGACTACAATTAGACGTACACTGTAGCTGCTGACAAGGCTGTTTGGCACATTCCACTTTCGCAATAGCTGTACAACCCACATCATTTTCACACAATTTGATAATTTTAGTACATATATATGTATAAGTTTTGATCCCCTTGTCTTTGTTAATAAAATAAATACAATAAATAATCACAATTTATTCAGCTTGCTCAAAAATTAGTCCACGTTTCATGTTATAACATGCCCATAGTGTGACAGTCGGTCAAAGCTGATGAACCTGTTCACGATCAAATAACTCATATCAGAGAAGTGAGGTTTTTTTGAGATTAAGTCAGTAACCACTGAATGGATTTTCATGAAATAAAGTGTTAGATGAACAATTTTGGAAAGAAACTATTTTGCCAAAAAAGTATAGCTAGTTTATGTCTACAGTATGCCAGGCTTTAAAAAGTGTTCATACTTTGCTTAGTCACTACATTATATAAATAATTTTGGAAAGTAAGGATAATGTCTTGGAAAATTATATAAATTGGTATCACTTCGTCAAAAAAACCTCAAAATTTTTGGCGCTTCGTGCCGTAGGATCATTATTTTGCATAAGTTTGCCTCAAGTGCAGGCAAAAAAACATCATTTTTTGTGGCATACTAGTGCGAATAAAATTTTGTTCGAGAAGTTCAAATTTTATAAGCTGAATGGGTAGAACAAGTTCGGAAATCAGCAAATGCACTTCACGTTGTGCCATGACAATCATTTCCTGGAATATAGGGTCATTGATTTTGGACCACTCCCACCCCTTTTGAAAAATCCTGTGTTGCCTCTGTGTATGTACATAGAAACAGTGGCGGATCCAGGATTTTCTCCTGGACAACAATGACAAATTTTATTTTAAATATTACCTGAATAACATTTGTCCAGAGAGGTCTGCACCATATTTTTTCATAATTTGTCATGTTTCTGCTTCCGTTACGACACCTATTTGTAAGAATTATCATTTAATTTTATAAAATTCATAGCTTGAGAAAAATGGTAGAAAGAAGAGAAAATTCAGAAATTGAGATAAAATGAAATTTCAACAATTTTAAGACACTTGTAATATTTTGTTATTAGTAAGAATTCTTATTTAATTATATGCTATGTAAAAGTATGAGTTGTATGATTGCATTCTTTGACCTTAACCTAAATTATGCATTTCAGCAGGTTGTTTACACCCTATCTTCAACTAGTTTAAATGCCAATGGCTTTTCAAATTCAGTAATTAATTTAGTCAGCCCATTCAGGATTCAAAGATAGACATCTTTTAGTTTCTTGTGCCTACTATAAAATGCCACTGCTATGAGTAGATTATTACTCACTCCTTTCTTGTCCACATACTATACACTGTTTATTTAGAGTTCAGTCGTATTTAATTTTGTTATTTTTTTAAATCATGCAGGGGAAATGGTAGGGACATGACATTGAATTAGGACACATGGAAGGAAAATGGAAAATTTATTGGAAAAAACAGGTAAAATGAACTTTTGACCTTTGTAGACCAACTGACCCTTGGGCCGGCCATGCAGCAAATCTATAGTCCTGATTACAGAATAGAAAAATCGGAAATTCAAGGAAAGTGAGAGAGAAAAAACGACTTTAAATATACGTTTTCATCAAAATTATTTAAATTGCTTGAAAAATACAGTTTTACATGTTGTATAATGATATTTAAGCATTCAAGCACTAATAATCATTTTCAGATAACAAGCACATTATTGTTTGATGTTGTTTTAGGATTGACTGATGCAAATTTAACACGTCAAAGTGCTCCTTTCTGAATTTAGACAGGCACCAAGTTGATTGAGGCGTTTAAGCAGTTTTGCTTTTTCCAGCTCAACAAATTCAAAATCGAAAAAGGTAAAAAGACGATAGAAATAAGAAGTACAATTTCCATGTTGCTGTCTTTGGACCACAACAAAACAAGAAAAGTTGCTGCTAACAGGTAAATTTGAATGCAAAAGTTTGCTATAAATAACTCTAGACTAATTTTCCTTATTATATTTATTTTTTTATTTTTGTATAGCTTTTGTCTTTTATTATTTCATAAGCATCTGCATTTGTAACTTTTCTTTTATTTTCGACATTTCTGCAACTTTTTGACAGCTTTTACTTGCATTTGGGATATTTTTTGAGAAAAAGATCAAATTGTTAATCATGACTGGTAAATGAACTTTTCAATATATGCAATCTAATCAATGTAAGTCACTATTATTCTATATGCTCTAACATATAAGATTAACATGTTTCTCAAATTTTAGCTACCAGCATCCAGATTCCATTGCAAAGAAGCGTTTTGAGCCACCAAACATTGATCTGAAACGTGGTATTGTTGAAACAACCAAACAAATCCTGTTAAGTGGTATAAAAATTACATTTGCATGCTTTTTCATCTACATATGTATCTGCATAATTTGATTTTTTTACACTCTCCTCATAAAGAGTGTAGTGATAGCTCAGAATGATTCAACAGGAAAGGTTTTCTTCAGTGTAAATGATTCCAAAAACTGCTGAAGGCATTAAAATAGCATAGAAACTGTGCCAAGTTCATATTTTTTGCCAATAGGAAGTTCCATAAAGAATGATTTAAAATAGGCATATATTGTATTTTCCAAATGCACTTGTTGCTTTTGATGTTTTTTAGTCAAAATGATCCCAAAAACTGAAAAATGCTAAAATGGCATAGATATCATGTTATTCCACCTTTTTGGTCATACAAAAGAATTGCTACCAAAAGTCTTCAATTTTCAAGGAGTTCCTTTCATCAAAATGTGTTTTGCTTAACGTTTATAATCCTAACATTGCATGGTGCATGACATAGTTTTTTTTTTTTGCTTGGTCTTGTGATAGAAACTGTTTTTTTCAGTCAAAATGATCCAAGAAACTGCTATAACCTTCAAAATAGCATGAAAATGACACTTTTCTTCTACATTTTCTGATAATTTCTAGGCTGTTTTGGACAAAAGTTTTTTGTAATTGTTTTCATTCCATTTATTTTTTGCAGTGTGTTGCTATTGTAATTTTATTTTCTTACTTGCATTTATTTGTTAGTCCTCCTTTGGCACATTGGAAAATGGCCTTAAACAACTCAGCCATGCCTTTGAATGGTGAAAATGCATTGTTTAGCAAAAGGAAGGTACCAACGCCAAGTAGGATGGCAGAAATGCCTCTTTTATTCACAAGTAAGTAAGATAAATATATGTTGCATTCTTATTGTTCTTGCTTTAATACTTTAATGATCTCTTTAGATGTTAAAATTGCATAAAAAGTACCTAATTTTTAACTGATGTACTTGTTTTCCTAAGTTTTGCATGTCTAATTTGATTAATTTAATTATTTTTCTTTTCTGCTTTTCTTCCTTCTTAGCATCTAATCAGTTTCAGTGTGTATTCTTTTTTATTCAATGCGTTTTATGTGTAAACAGACAACTTGTATTCATATATTGTTGATTTGCTGATAGTATTCAATTCAGGGAGCCAGATGGTAGGGCACAACAAATTTAGCAAACCCTTGGGCATTGTAGACTTTATTCTGGAAAATGGTGGGAAAAATATTTTTTTAATCAATTTTGCACATTTCTAACATTTCTCATTTAGCTGCCATACTTTTTGCAGATTTGATTGAAATTTTTCCAGAAAGTGTTGTTTGGCTGAAGACTCGTCAAATATCAACCACAATGCCAAGCAGTGCCAGAGTAAGTTGTTTTATGCTAAAACATTGATTATTAATGGTGTTTATGATATAATTTATTTGCATATTCTAAGGTCATTTTCAGATCCATAATCTAGCATTAAATTTCTGCTGCATTAAATTTTAATTGTTCTTCTGTTCTAGTTTGTTAAGTCCAATATGTTTTCTTTGTTCATTTAAAAACATTTAAGGTTGGACAAAAATCCATTTTTTTTCAAAAACTGTTTACATATATATTAGTAATAAATTTTTATATGTATAAAGTCACTTTTAATTCATTTTTTTCCTGGATGACCACATCAGTATATTTTTTCTTGTATTGCTACATTACTTTACATTATCCTTGTTTATTTATCTTTTTTTCTGTTTTATTTTATTTTATTAAGTAGTTTTTTTCATTTCTTCCTATCATTGCAATTCTATTCAATTTATTTTTCATTTTCATCTTCTTGTCATACATTTCTCTCTTAACTGTACATAAACGTGTGCTATGCTCGCATCTGTAGTACCTAATGTAAAATATACACATTTGTAGGACAATTGCACGCAGCATGCAAGATCTTGCCGCTGCTGAACTAATTGGCTTTAAGTGAAAAATGTGAGAGCTAGGCATGGTACAGAATTGAGATTCACCAAAATGTTCCCATTGTCAACAGGGTCATCTTTACAACTAGGCCATTCTAGAGGGGCAAGATTATCTCTGACTACAAGGCCAACCTAGCAAAATGCAGATGTTCAACACAATGTGCAAAGCCATCAAAAACAAGCAGCTGCTGGCGCACATGACAACATGAATTTAAGCTTTATTTATCAATTTTCTGTACAAATTTTACTGACATAATTTAGAGGAATCATTTAAATTTAAAATAATAATTATTATTATGATGATCATAATAATCATAGTAGATATGTTTCTTTATTATGTATTTCTACTCACTTAATCAATAAGGAGTATTTTATGCCTAAATGCCTCCAAAATTTATTAAAATTGCAAAATATAGTGCAAAACTACATTTTTACTTACATTCTCGATATATGTCTAGAATTTTTGCGCTAAATATTCTTATTTTGCTTTCCCATCACTTTTTCTTTCCTTTTTTTGTCAAGTTTTTTCAGATATAGTCAAAATTTTTCAAAACATTGCCCTTCTCTTATGCTCTGGAAAGAAAGAAAGCAAGAGCATCGTCACAAACATCTCAAATTTGTTTCAAAAATGAGTTTTTTCTTGACAATGTGTCATTAGAAGCTTGGATCAGGGATCATATTCTTAAAACCACATAGTGTTTATTGACAGATTTTTTGATTTTTCTTTTCTTTATAATGTTTTGCTTGCAGACGTGCACAGCTCAAAATTTCTGGAGGCTGAAGCTATTAATTTTTCACAGTGCTTTCTTTGGGCTAGAAAATATGGAAATTTGTTAAAAATACAATTATTAAGCGTTTCTGATGATGCTGTTACATTTTAGAACAAAAAATATAAAATTTGCTGAGAATCAAAAAAATTGCACTATATTGACCAAATCATAGTCAAAAAACAACTATTTGGCACAAAGTGCCAAAAATTTAGCACTATTGAGCCATCATATTGCTTAAAATGTTTAAATATGGACACTTCTGACAATTTTCCTGGAAAAGTGCAAATTCTGGAGGTGTGAGTGAAGACCCTCAAACCCAACAAGATTGTGCATGTTTGCTTGCCTCTCTCATTGTCATCAGAAAATTTATCATTTTCAAATTTGGGAGTCTATTATCTGAAATTCACATGCACATCTAGTCTGGCTGAGCCCCAAACCATGAGCAAGTCGGACAATATTGATTTGATGTTCAACTTAGATGAGATTTTTTATATTTCTTTCACCTAATAATTTGTCTTTCTATTGAATGGCCTGTCATAGGTACTTGTAATAGTCATTCCAATAATTTTACTTAGATAAAATATGTAGCTACTTTTATGGAGGACCTTTGTCACATAAAGTTTTTTTCTTTCTACATAAAAAATCATATCCATATTATAAATGGACAGCAGAAAAATTCTAAAATGTCCAGATGGGGTGAAATGCTAAAAAGTGCTAAAAAATAGCAGTTCTGGCACCCAATGAGGATTTTTGATTTATGGGGTCCACTTTGATTCTTGGGGTCCTACACTCTCATGCCTATGCATAGTAACCGCCTTCTTTTAGCCTCAGATTTGATTGTCCTTCCATAGATCTATTTGAAAGAGAAAACCTTAAATGTTTAAGTTGTTGTTTTTTGAAATCTTATTCTGAGGTATTGCCTGGACTTTATATTGGACAGAATCTAGTTCATGCTTGATGTGCACAGGGAGCCGGCTCCCAGAAAGCCGCAATTGTTTGGTCACCTAATCAACTACTGCCATTGTCACAGAAATGTAAGAGCGTTTGCAAGGCTCCTAGGTGGAAAAAGCAGCAAAGTGACAGTGCTGTTCAAAGCAACAATCAACATGGAATTGGGCGCTCAGCTACTTTGAATCTATGGCAACAAATTTGCCAACATGCAAGGCAATGCCCCTAATTGCATATGATATAACCTTTTATTGTAAAATTTTTTCTACTTTCTTGCCTGTTTTTCACAATTTTGCGGTTTCCACATATGAATTGTTGCAGAACAACAATTTTTTGTAATGGTTTTAGGTTCCTATCAACCCTAAGCTTTGCTATTTGCCATGAGTTTCTAGTAAGAGCATTTCTTATGTACAATAAAACTGCAAGGTTATACTTAACAAATATTGTGTTTTTCTCCAAATGAGTAGAACTGATATGTAAATGCTTATTGACACCAAACTATACATAAACGCCCTAGGTACTTGCTTTAGAATGAGACTAGCATGGATAATACACCGCATGGTTGATTTGGTGGCTAGCCCAGAGCTTTTTGAGCTAAAATAAAATCCAAAAATTGTTATAAAGTTAAAATAGTCTGGGAAGTTTAAAGTCTTTAGAAAAGTTCTCCTTAAAGCCATTTTATGCCCTACTTCTTTCTGATCAGAAATTTTCTCACTTTGAAATACTGAGTCAGTCATCATGCCACATGATTGTGGTGTCTGTGGATCCCAAAACAACCAGTAAATCTTGCCCTACCCCACAATTGCTATGTTTGGTATATTTTGTATTTTATTTATTTTTTTGCCCACCTATCTGTTGATCACACACTATCACCCTTCGAATTTTGAGATTTTGGAAGTTACAAAATCAAAATTGTCACTGGCTTGGCAAGCGTCCCTTTGACTCTGTACATACTAAATTTCAATGATAATCAATTTCTTTGAGCCTAAGTCCAGCTGTTTGATGGCTTGGGAATCATGCAGGATGACGAACAAAACACCATCAATGTAAGAAGATTCAAAAATGGAAGCACCATTTTTGCCTTTGTGTTCAGTGCCAATGGTACCAACCAAGCATACATGAGAAGCAAAAAAATTATGGGGAAGGGGGTACAAGCTTTTTTGAAGGTCCAAAAATTGCTTAAAAATGGTGGTATAGTGAAAAAACATAAAAAACACCATTTTTTACGTTTCTCATTGAGCACTATCCATTGGCATCAGAAATTGCAAAACAGATGGAAAGAAATTTTTAAAAATTAAATTCTGGGGGGTGTATTTTGATTTCTAGGGGGAGGGTATTTTAGTTTCTGAGGGTGGTGGAGAGCATACGTCCATAACCCCCCCCCTTGCTCAGTTGTGCGACCAACACCAATATGTGGAAATTGATGCAAGAAGGAACAACAAGCTTGGAAACGCAGTTAGGAAAAGCCCTACCGGTTGGCAGAGTGAGGCATATAATTTATTTTGAATTTGATTTTTTACTTAAGATTCATCATACTCATCAAGTATTTTTTGACTATTCTGTTTAGTGTTTACGTTTTTTTGATAAAATTGCACAGATACATCATTTTTCACATTTACAATTAGGTAGCAGTGACGTCATTAGGCAATACCATGGTGGAAGGGGTTTTGACGTTCCCTGCTACACTGATGTCATTGAGCAGTATTTGCAATTTTCAAGCTTATTTAGCTCATTGTTTATTCCAACCCCTTACCACTCAGTATGCTTCAGCTATGTCTTTCTCTAAAATGTCAAATAGAGTTTACTTTAGGGCCAAAATGTTACTAGCATTGGATTTTGTGTGTGTCAAAATTTTGGAAAATTGCCCTTTTACCCAACAAGTCATGAATTAACCTGATGCGCTCTCAGTACAATAAGCTAATTGATTTGGCAGATGGTTGTTTTAATGCCCTTATGTTTAATGTTCTAATGGAGGCAGTAGATTTAGGCTATGAAACCTACATTTTGATTCACAAAAAGAACAAGTCCACAAGTCCATAGTATTGAAAAATGATACTAAGAAACAAAAATTGAGCTGACAGCCATTTAGTGTCAGGCATAGGACAGGCAGATGGACAATATCAAAAAAGCTGTCCTCGGTATAGCAGGCACACATGTGATTTGTATGCTTTTTTACTTGTTATTATTGCATAGAGCCTAATGTTAGGAATCTTGGAGGCTGAGAAAGTACCAATGTCAAAAGCACATAATTACCTTTCTGATTTTCTAATAGTCTTAGTAGCTTGTGTTTGTCTTCTAGGTGATTCCTCAAAGCCACTGAAATTTATAAAACTCGACAATGAAGATACCTAGAGTATATGCTAAAATTCAAATGCTTGCATTTCAATTTAAATTGCTATTAATATTTAGGTGACACAGTGGTGGCAAAAAAGCATGCTGCTACATCGACTCCCAATGAGAAAATCCAAAGTCAATCACATATATCATCTTTGTGATGCAAGTGTAACATATTTTGAGCAATACCCTGCTAACAAATATAGGTTGCATAAGTTATGAGCACACTAAAGGGTGTGGGGAATATAACTGCTGCCACCATTGATCTTTTGAGTGAACAAATTCACATTCTTCGAACTTAATATTCATTTAAAAAGTATTCACAATTAGATCAAAATGATAGTCAAAAAGAACAAGTGGTGGATGCTGTTTTTTCCCTATTAACAGTCCCAAGATGCCAATTAAGATTGTTATCCCAATGTTTTCTTTTTTCCGGGTCAGCTGCAGTGATTATCCCTTAAAATGCATAGCTATTGTTTGTAGCTGATGTATTTTAATTAGTTGTAGTTGGATAGTACTTTACAATTTAATAATATTTATAAACCATATATTTTATAGTAGATTGCTGTGTTTACGTGTGTATATTATGCCAATTCATAAATGATGTGTTTTAATTAGTTTTAGTACTTGGTCATTGAATTTTATAATATGTATTATTTTTATAGTGGGGTACTCATTTAAGTGTGTATGTATAGCAATTTATGCAGGAATATACTCAATATTTTGATTTTGTATTTTAATTCAGTGTTAGCATTGCCTTATGCAAATAGTGTAGCTCGTTATCTCCTAGGCGCCTGTATGTGCGCTCATTGATATTTTCATCAAATATCCCAATCATTTTTGCACATGTGTACCCCAGAAAGAAAAGCTCAATAAGCTGTGTTAGTTGTAGTCTTTTGTATATCCGGCTAATTGAAAGGCCATTAAGATTAATTATTTTTTAGACATACATACAATTCGGATAGTTAATCAGTTTAGAGTGGTAAATATAATCTACATACTTGAGAGATCATTTGTATTCCCCTGCTCTCTTGAGAATTTCTGGTTAGTCATCAGCAATTGTTATTAGCCACACAGGCTCAATTTTTCCTTGTGTTTTAAAAAATGAATTAATGGTACCAATGTAGGCGCTTGGCTCAAAAGGATTGTAATCCCCCTTCCTTATGTATCATAAAAAACAACTAGGATTTGACACAAAAATTCTAATTCTTCAAGCACATTTTTATTTTTTTTGGAAAGGAGTCAGAAAAAAGTTATCATGATGATGCAATGTGATTTTATTTAAACAAAAATCATTTACAATTCGCCAATTCAGGTTAGACCCATGGCATTTCATTTCCATTTTATAAAAATTGACATGATTGTATAAAGGTACAATGTAATCAAAAAATTCTTCATCATCATCATTAATTGAGTCAGGTTAAATTAAACATCAACCATATAATCGCATTGCTCCAAATACAAATTGTGAATGATATCTTCAAAACAATTTTGTATTAATAGTTTTGCAAGAGATTTCTGGAAACACATTCATCTGCAAAATCAAGTGATAATAAAATTAAACACGTACATTTAAAGAAGCATTACACAATATAGAGTCATATTCTCTCGGCACAATTACCATATTTAAAATAATATTTTCTGGATCTATGCGTCAAATAAATTTGGAAAAATGTGCATTAAGATGCACATGCATCATAGTGAGCATCTTAATTGGTCTGACTACTGCCTTTGGCCGGAATCTTAACTTTAATCTAGCATTGTGTAAAATCAACAATCGTTTTTTTAATCAATTTCCAAAAAGATCTAAAATACAGCATCCCCAATATGCATTAATTTTAACATTTGACAATAATATCATTACCAGATTTGATCTTTCCAGTGCATCCTGCATGTACTAATGATATTTTTCTTTCAGCATGCAGTTTCCTTGGACCCACACAATCAGCTGCTCAACTTTGGAAGCTCCTGTGACCAGAAATAATGCCAACTCAATGTTGGGATCGCCGGCACAATAAACGCTCCTCATATAATTATGAATTCTAAGATTTTCAATAATCTTGCTATGTAATGTAAAATTTACTTGGAAAGGGACATCAAAAGTTTCTATAACATAAAACCAATATTTGCACACAGCCTCACAGTTTGAACAATCTTTTACATCCAAATTGGAAAAAATGCAAAATAGAATGTTTAGTGGTAAACTTTCCGTACCAACAGGGCAGTTAGCATGACCTAGTCAGCAAACCAGACAGAATGCTGCACAGCTTATTACAGCTCTTTATATCCATGGGCATCACAAAAAAAGCTTTGTAACTTCAAACGAAAGAACAAGCACAGATGGGTACTCAATTACATTATCCTTATTCATATGTGCATGCACTACAAAATGATAATCTTAAGCTTATCATATTAAGCAGCATGCTATGTACTTGAAGGGTGTGATGTCATTTGAATAACATTAAGAGCCCAATTGAGTAAAAGCTCACCCCCACCCTGTGCTCTAGGCCAATACGCAGCTTAGCAATCCCTGCTTTACACAACTCTGGTGTTGGCTCAAAACATGGCTATTGCATCCTGCTTACAAAGCGGACATTTAAAGTGTAGGTGCACTATGAAGTGCTGTGTTCCAGCCTGCATGCCAGACCATACGTGGGCAGCAAGAAAATTCTTAGGGGGTGCAAGCTTTTTTTGAAAGGTCAAAAAATGGCCTTAAAAATAGTGGTATGGTGATAAAAACACCATTTTTTGACGTTTCTCATCAAGCATTATCCATTGGCATCAAAAAATTGTGAAAAAAACGAAAAAAATTTTCAAAAATTGAATTCTGGAGGGGGTATTTTGATTTTGGGGGAGGGGTATTTTGGTTTCTGGGGGGTGCATACCCCCCAAACCCCCCCCCCCCCCCACGCCCAAGTGTGTGCCAGACCCCCACAGCTTACTACTTATAGCTATAGTGTATCTTATCAGAAGCAGTTAGTGAAATGTATAGGTTTGACAGTTTGTCATATTTCTTGATTGTATTTTTCCAGCAAACAGCTTTATGTTTATCTACATCCATTCAATAACACTGAATATCAATTTTAAATCATGTTTATATTCTTTCAAGATTGGAGTATAGGGATGCCATTAAATTTTAATTAATAGCCTGAATATTTTTCTTCTGGCAATACTGTACAAAAAGTTTGTGAATCACATCTGCTTCAAAGTTTTCAATGAGACATTGTGCTAAGCAAAAAAAGAACATGGGCTATTGTGAAATTTATTTTGATGCTTATCCTGTGTCACATGTAAAATGTGACACTAATATGCATTGGCTTCAGGAAGTTCAATATCTATGCATCCAGCAACAAAATTTCCTGGGGAGTTGCAAAAAATTATATGTTTGTTATAGCCTGAATTCCCCATTTTGTATCTAGGTGGCTTAATTTTTCCTAAATATCAATTTCTTAAAAGTTTTTCTGCTAAATTTTCTGTCATTGCTGTTCCTGATAAGTATTTGTTTTCCTATAAGAGTAAAATTATTTTGACAGGCATGCCAATAATTGCTTACTCCAGTTTCACAATTTTTAAGAATATATCCTAAAGGTGCATCAATGCAGAAAGCCTCTTTTTCTTTAATAAAAATATTGCTGAGCATTTTTAAATAATTGCAAGTTCCCCAACAATAATTACAGCATGATCTAGCAAGTCATTTATGCTTTTAGTTGTACAAATCAGATACCAGTACTTCCTCATTAACATAATTAGGGTAGTCTGACAAATCTCCAACAGGAAGACTGTACTCAGGCATCATTGATATTTGAAGTGGCTCAACTTCTTCTAATTTGAGTCGTGGATTAGCTTTTGCAAGTAAGCATCATTCGTGGGCAGCAAGAAAATTCTGGGGGAAGGGGGGTGCAAGATTTTTTTGCAGGTCAAAAAATGGCCTTAAAAATGGTGGTATGACAATAAAAACACCATTTTTCGACGTTTCTCATCAAGCACTATCCATTGGCATCAAAAAATTGCAAAAAAAGGGAAAAAATTTTCAAAAATTGAATTCTGGGGGGTATTTTGATTTCTGGGGGGGGTATTTTGGTTTCTGGGGGGTGCATACCCTCCCCAAACCCCACGCCCAGGTATGGTAAGCATGCCTTAATATGAGTGTCTGAGAACAGATCTGCTGAATTACAGTATATGCAAATATCTTTTATGTGCTCATTCTCATAATGTGCAATAACTTTCCTAGGAAGCCTAAAATGTAATGGTCAAGAAGGGCAATGATACCTAGTGCCTTTATGTGCAGATTCCAAATGCTCTTTTAATCTGTTAGGTCACATAAATGTTTTGTTGCATATTGTGCATGTGTGCAGCTAGCTCTGCAATCAGTTTGAGGCGGCCCTCAAAAAATTTACTGGCATTGGAAGAGGAAAGCTATTTGTTAGTCTTGCTGAGACCAGTAACCCTGAATTTTGACATTTGCAGTAGGTTCCCAGAAAACTGTATATTCCCAAATCTTAACCTAAAAATTTATAAAATTGAGATAATTCTGATATCAATAGACTTTTAATATTCATAAACTTCCTAGTATTTATAGACTTTTTAATATTTTCAGACTTTTGGATATTATTAGACTTTTATAAATAAATAGATGACAAATTTTTGCAGAATAATTTCAATATTTATAGACTTTTGAAATAGTCCCATGACAATTTTTGACAGCAAATCGTTTTTATTTATAGACTTTGTTTATAGTTGGGATGACAATTTCAGAAATAATTTTTGTTATTCTTAGACTTTGCTATGCTTAAAACTAGTTGCTTTTTGACAAAAATGTGCATTAAATCTGCTTATTTCCCACATTCAAGACATTAAACTTGCAAAACTGCAAATGTGCTGCCATCTTTTCTTTGGCGCTTTACCAATTACATCCGCCTTATACAGCATATTAACTTTTCTTAATGAACTCAGATTATGCATGCAGTCAGGTGTTGGACTGCAGTCTGCTTTGTTTTGTTTCAATTTCCACTAGTCAATGCTTTTTCTTTTTGTGGGGATAGCTAAAGGCAAACCGCCAAGACTGACCCACATAGGAAGACCTCTAATGTTTAATCATAGAGCGGACCCCCCAAGAAACCCTTGCAACTCCCTCTATACTACTAACTTGTTCATGGAATAGTTGATGAGATATACATTATGTATACCTTTAGTTTTTTTAGTTTCTTGTTTCATCAAAGTAGCATTGAAGTAGCTGCAAAGCTTTCAAAACAAGATTTTTACTTGTCTAGGGTATAAGACTTAAAATACCCCCTTAAAATTAAATCCTGGGTACAGATCTGCATATATCTTGCTCTACAAAGGCACTTAAAATGAGCTTATTCCACATTTATGTCACACATTCTACGGCTTTCAAAAGTGCTGAAAAATGCACTTGATGCTTGCTGCATATCTTAAATGCGCTGAGAAGAGCTTTGTGAAGCAAATAATTATAAGCTTGTACTTGCTGTGCTTATACTTCTACATATGGGTGTATGCAGATGGTGGAGAGCTTTAGCCAAAAAAATTTGGAAACGTACGCTAATGCATAGAAAACAATTAAAATTCGGATTTTTCAATCTGAAATCTCACAATTTCTGAAAGCTTTGCATTGCAGAACAGTTGTTTTCCATGTATTTCTATCAAGCATGGTCAAAAGAACGTTTTTTTGTAGTCTTATAAGAAAATAATTTTTTTGGGAGAAGTTTGAATTTATGACCTTATGAATTGAGCATGTTCAGAAACGCTAGGAAAAGGACTTTATTCTGTGTACCACCAAATGCATCTCAAAATGTAGGGGTCACCACACCACCATAGGTGGACAGCACAAAAATTCTGGGGGGGAGCTTAAAACTTTTCAAAGGTCAAAAAATTGTCTTACAGGTGGGTGTATGGAAAAAAATACCATTTTTTACGTTTTGCATTGAGCACCATCCAATTGCATCAAAAAATCATTGAAAAAAGCAAAAAAATCTCAAAATTTGAATTCAAGGTGGGTATTTTGATTTATGGGGGTATTTCATGTTCTGGGGGTGTCCCCCAAACCTCCCATGTCCATGTGTGGTCTTGTCACCATCAATCTTTGGACCAGACCAGATACTTTATGTACCGCAAAATGCATCTCTCCTCTATATAAACCTAGGTAGCAGAAATCAAGGTCATTGTTATCATAGATAGAGTATGTACATATCTTTTCTTCCTAAAGGTCTTAAGTTTGCCATACCTATTGCCAACAAGTGCACTAATCTGATACCTACCGCAAGTACCAATGTATGTATATATATATATATATATATATATATATATATATATATATATATATATATATATATATATATATATATATATATATATATATATATGATATATATATATATATATTTGTAATATATTAGAAAGCACTTGGTTTATGAAAATGACATCAAAATATTGTGATACATGTGCAGGCACCATGCATAAGTATTCTCAGTGGTGTGCTGTGTACTTAAAGCAACAGGAATTTATTTTGCAAATGTCAAAATTAAATCTAATTAAAATATCACAATTAAGACAATTAAATTTCATCTTCTGGGGTGTTGCGCAAACCTCCCATGTCCATGTGTGGTCTGGTCACCACCAATCTTTGGACCAGATATTTTATGTACCACAAAATGCATCTCTCCTTTATATAAACCTAGGTAGCAGAAATCAAGGTCATAGTTATCATAGATAGAGTATGTATATATCTTTTCTTCCTAAAGGTCTTATGTTTGCCATACCTATTGCCAACAAGTGCATTAATCTGATACCTACCATAAGTACCAATGTATGTACATTTATATATTTGTAATATATTAGAAAGCACTTGATTTATGAAAATGACATCAAAATGTTGTGATACATGTGTAGGCACCATGCATAAGTATTCTCAGTGGTGTGCTGTGTACTTGAAGCAACAGGAATTTATTTTGCAAATGTCACAATTAAATCTAATTATACAGAACAGATACCAAAATACCTTCACCTTTGAGGATATTAAATAATAATGCTACACATAGATGCAGTGGCGCATTAAGCCATTAGAGGTTAAACTACACTATGTAAAATGGCAAGCTTTCCTTGCTGTACTCTGGGAATTAGGCCAGATGATTCTGAATAACGTTCTCATTTAAAAAAATTGCATGGAAGCAGAAGCCAATAGACATTTTTTTGCTAAGGAGGCATAGTGTATTATAACACTTCGAACTAATTTTCCATCTAAATCGAGTGGTTAATGTATAGTATGGAATTATAAATGCATCAAGGAAAAGTTACTTTTAATAAAAATATTGTACAAAATTAATCTCCTCTCTTGCATATTAAATTGGAATGAACAATGCAGTTGATTGATAAATTATTAAGTGCAGCAATAGGTCTTATACAATTATTTTGATGCTGCAATAATTTTTAATCAAATTAAAATGCTAGACACAAAAATGAAAAATATTTAAATCAAAATAGAATTATTTTACTTATTTTACTATAGACAGCATGTACTCAATTAAAATCTAAAACAATTTTCCAGAATATTAGAAAATTTTGTTTCAAATCCTAACTTATAATAAAATTTAAATTTGAGCATTAAAAATTCAGAAGTCAAAATTTTTATGATTTAAGCAGGACAAACTAGATTTCTTCATGATTATCCTCTTTAAAAACTCCTGAAATAACAGGTTTTGAACAATGAAAATGGTACACAATAAGATACAAACACCTATGTACCTACATTTTAAATTACAAGGCACTATTGTTTGAATCATATTACTTGCCTTGTCACATTCTACACATTTAGACATAATTGTTGTGCACAATAGCTAAGCCAAGAAGGATCGAGTTTTTCATCTAATAGGGTGTTGCTGTCATAAATCTCCCATTACTTCAAAAATGTAGTGCGCACTAGCACAATTTAGACATCATACACGTAATGCAGGCTATCAGGCTTTTACCTACCTATGCACATTGTATGTGTACCCATGTCCTCAAATTGTGCTTAATGAATCTGTAATTTATTAACCCTTTGATGCCTGTGATTGGAGGATGGAGATCCCTGAGTGCTTTTTTTACTCATATTTCACTTAAAAACGACCGTTTAAGCTCCAGTTTTTTTCTATCTGTTCTTTGTTTGCTTACGCATTGTCTTTGGCAATTTATTGTTTGATTAGAAATGTTTTTAAAGCAAAATATTGAATTTTCCTTATATCATTAGAGCTTTTCTGCATAGAATGAGCAGGTCAATTGCATGGAAACACTTTACGGCCAATGTTCTCTACTATAGCATAATCAGGCGGCCAACTTTGCTCCACTTGTAGCTTGCTGAACCCAGTGCGTCTCAGCCCATTTGCCTCTCTATCATGGTTTTAGAGTTGAGTTGCCCTCATTTTGGCCCTTCTGAGTTTTTTAGGATAGCTGCTTATCATAAGGAAGTTACCAATGAATTCTACATTTTCCAGATTTTATAAGCCATTATGCAAACGCTTGCTTGATAAATGGCAACTATGAGATGGACCGAGTATTTAGTTATGGCAGATTATTCTGGAAGATTTTCTCTTCAGAAAAGTGGCACAGAACAGAAAATTCTCCATAACTGGAAATCTTTTCTTAGGCTTAGTTTTTGTCTGGCGCCAATCGGAATTCTCAAAGGGCGCTTAAAATTTGTGGAATTCAGAATAGGTACTTAATCTACATCGACCTAAGGGTATGGGTCCATAACTGTAAATGGGAAATGAGTAAAATCCGGAAATAGGGAAAACCCGGAACCTAATGGAAATGGAAAAAATGGGTAAAGTTGGAAAATTTCTCTTTTTTTATCATCAAAAATAATTGCATCCGAATTTTAAAATTAGAATTAGAGTCTATTTAGTCCCAAGCATATGTGGGCAGCACCAAAATTCTGCGTGTGCAAGATTTTTCAAAGGTCAAAAAATGTCCCTCAGAATGGTGGTATGGCAAAAGAAACACCTTTTTTTCTAGAATAGAATTTTAAGAATAGAATTTTGGGGGCTCTTTTGGTTTCTTGAGGGGGTTGCATACCCCGAACCCCTCCCCCAAGCCCGGGTGTGGTGTCTAGAGAAGTGCACGGTTGAGATGTTCAATTTTTAGTGTTCATGAAACCTAAAGCATATTTTGCATCTATTCTATCTGCACAGGATTTATGCAGAAAATGAGCTTTATAGGGTGTCTATTGGATTCCCACCATGTTTTAGGCATCTAGGTAGCAAAATTGATAAATTGTACAGCTCTAGTGGTAATGACACGTCTTTTTTTAATTCATCCTTTGGTTCCCCCTTGTGTTTTAAAAGAATTTTGGTTGTGCCCTCCAAAACTAGCTACATTTGAGGAGTTAAATGCTCAAAGCCGGATGGGGGTATAACTGACTAGCATATACCATTTTTGAGAAACTGATAAATTCCCTGATTTTTGCCCATTTCTGTCCGTATTCATATTCTGCACTTTAGGCAGCATACACTTTAGCAATTCAATTCAGTGTCTGACGAATTCTCTGATATACTCATGGGAATATTTTTGTGCATGCTGATTTTGGCTTAAATTTGCAAATAAATGAATCATTCACTTGGTTACAAGCTGCATGTTTGTGTCTATGGAAATATTTTAGAATGCCTGGAAAACTTTTTGGTATAGTGGCTGCGCTTGATTGGCTATTAGAATCATCAGCAGATGAAAGCTCAGATGATGATGATGATGCATTGGGACCTGGCATCAATTTGATAGAGGGACTAGAAAGTGAGGACAAAGATGGCGATGTTGAAGTGGAGCATGTAGCGGATGACCAGGTATATATAAGCTTAGTCTGGTAATTTATTCACCTCCTCATCCATAGTTTCCCAAGGTCCAGAGTTGAGGGAGGGGTGAAATCCCAAAATGGGGGACCAGTAAACTAAGTGGTGTTTGTTTATTATTAGCTTACTCTGTTTTCTGTGTGAGCTTCTTTATGCATGTACAAATATCTCCGGAATAGGCATTGTATGGAGCGAACAAATCTATAAAGATAATTAAATATACACATTTTTACATACTATCAGTGCACAACCTGCGACCCGCATGCATTCCTAAATGTGATGATTTGGCTTGAATTTAGTTGATAATTTTGGCGCAAAGTGCCAAAATTTTTAAAAGCTTTTGATGGAATTTACACAAAACTTGACTGACAAAGCTAAAATAGCTTATACTACAAAATCAGAAATATTGCATAAATTTTGATATGCTGATTAAAACTTGTAATAAGCACCACTGCGCTTATAAATTTAATGCAACATTGATTTTGCAGTGTTTAATGCACCTTCTTGAAGCTAAATACATACAGTATATTAGCAATATTCAGCATTAAGCCGCGAAAATTATTTGGAATTACTCTAAAAGTAACTTTAAAAACTTGCACCATAAAGCAGTGTTTTTTGTACAAGGTCCGTTTGTACATGTACAAAGATAGTCCCCAAAAGTCTTTGAACATTTTGAACAAACAAATTTTTAGGTACTATGATATGGTACAGTAGCAATATTAGTGTGATAAAAATAGAGTTGTTTGACCTTCGGTAGTGTATTTTAGCTAATTAATGGGTCTCTGAGAGCATAAATCACTAAAAATCGTGTTTAAATGGGGCAAAGCGCCAAAAAATTTGACATTTTCCCTTTTGAAATGCAATTTCAGCCATTATAGAAATATATAGAACACACAATTACTCATTTTGGTGCGGAGCGCCAAAAATTTTTGAGAATTTTAGACCTTTTTGCAATTTTTGACTCCCCTAAAATCTTTGTACATGTACAAATACGGTCCCCAAAAAGTCTTTGTACATCGGGAAAAATCTTTGACAAATACAAAAAAGAATTGTGCCAGAAAGTATTTTAACATTGTATACAGATGGCTCCAAAAATAAATGCACCAGCAAAAATCGATTTTTGGCCAAAACCTGCATTTTTTGGCCATTTATAGGTGCCTTTTTGCGATTTTTGGCCATAAAATTGGTGGTCATTCTCCCCCACCCTCCTAAAAATGGCCAAGAGCCGTACATGTAGCAATGGGCTTTGAGAAATTCCCCACCAAAGGTTAGATGTCCTCCCCACCACACATGGGCGTGGGGGTTTGGGGGTGTGCACCCTCCAGAAGTTGGAACACCCCCCCCCCCAGAAATCAAAATACCCCTTAGAATTCAATTTATAAAAATTTACTTTTTTAGCCATTTTTTGATGCCATTGGATAGTGCTCGATGATAAATGTCGAAAATGGTGTTTTTTCACCATACGATCACTTTTAAGACCATTATTTGACCGTTGAAAATTTTTTCACCTACCCCAGAATTTTGGTGCCGCTCACCTATGCTCCCCACACCCCTCCAGATCAGGAAATTCTGACCCACCTCCCTCATTTTGGCAAAAACTTGCGCTTTTTGGCTATTTTTATATCTTTTTGCAACTTTTGGCCAAATCTCGGAGCCCCATACCCCCTAAAAATGGTCAAGAAGCATACAAGTGACGGGGGTTTGGGTGATTGCTCACCCGTGCTTGTTCGCCCCCACCCCCTCAAAGTCAGAAAATTTTCAACCACCCACCTTCCATTTTTAGCAAAAACTTGTGCTTTTTGGCAATGTGTTGAGCTGTTACTTGCAAGTTTTATAGTGATAATTTGTCCATTTACTCTTGCAAACATTCAAGAATACTCAATCACTTCATAAAATTCTATTAGTCAAGTGCGTTTTTGCCACAATAAAAATTTAATTCAAAAAAATTCATACGGTTTTCACCAAAAATTGTCTGATGGTGACTTGAGTCTTGGACCCTGAGGGGGTAACGTAAGACCCCCCTCACCCCTATGGGGATGTGTGTCCTCATCTAATGTTATAAAGATGATACTGATGGTTTATTTGCTGTTGCCATGGTTGCTACGCTGGCCGAGGATTCTCCAGGAGCTCCAGGAGTCCTTGTCCAAGTGACTTTTTGTCGGCCCTGATTAAGTGGCCATTATATTCGCTGTGATTTTTTAATGCGCCTTAATGCTTTGCTTAATCCACTGGGGATAGATTTTGAAGCGTGGGGAGACATATAAATTGTTGCAGAGCGTTTTTGACTTATACATAAATAAACAAAATAGGTAATGATTGCAAAAATAAGTACAATTAAAAAGTTTATTAACAATCGCACTGTTCCTTTTAATAAAGAATTGAAATTAGTGGAAAAACTATTTTGACTTGCAGTAATCAGTTTTTCCACCGCATTTTTGGCACTTTAGACCACAGTCTTGACCTCTGTTCTGACCCCATATTAGCCTTTTGCAAATTGCACTTGGTTGCAATGACATTTCCAATGTGTAAACTATGAGTCAATGCAATGTTTTTTCTAATCTTCCGGTTTTATAGAGATAATTTTGAAAAAACCCAAAAGCTGCTTCTTTAGCCACTAAATGGTCATGGAAGACTATTGGCATATTAAACTTAAACATGCTAAAATTTTGTTTCCATGTTCAGCTCTAACGTTACCTACCTCTGAAACATGAATTAAACCATGTTTAGCAGCCCATTTATTTTTATCTTGAAAACTCGCGACCTCCTCACAAATGCCAAAAAATAGTCTGTCCTCAGAATTCTGCTTATGCGTGTAACAGGGAGGTTTTTGGAACCCCAAGTGAGGTTTTGGGGACCCAACCGCATGTGGGCATGGGGGTTTGGGAGGGGGTATGCACCCAACCAGAAGTTGAAATACCACCCCTTTCCCAAAGAAATCAAAATACCCTCCACCAGGATTCAAATTTTGAATTTTATTGCTTTTCTAGCAATTTTTTGATGCCATTGGAGAGTGCTTGATGAGAAACATCAAAAATGGTGTTTTTTGCCATATGACTACTTTTAAGACCATTTTTGACTTTTAAAAATTTCTTCACCCCCTCCAGAATTTTGGTGCTGCCCACCTATGGACTCCACCCAACAGAGTTGGACGTCCCTGTCTCTCAAAGTCCAAAAAAGTTTGGCCCTCCCTTTCAGTCTTTGGAAAAAATTATATTTATTGTCCATGTTTACGTCTTCTTTGTGTGTTTTTAGCAAAAACGAGAAGGGGCTTTCCCCAGTGCAGGAGAATGAGAAAGGCACTATAGATGCATAAGGCCAGGAAGGAGTGAAATCAAGGTTTGGGGTCAAGTACGGGTAAAGTGAAGGTTTTATATTACAGAATCTTGACTTTTGGGCTATTTCTACTACATTTTTTACTCAACTTTCTCAACAGTACAGCCTACAACGGGAGGGTCACACCCCCTCCCTCTGTGCACCTGTGAAAGACACGCTTTCATAAAAAGGATAAATCCCAGAATTAAATTTTTAGCATGTTCTTAGTCATCTTTTGAACTTTTTCCATATGCACACCCTACCATGCATGATCTCATTAAGGGTTTGGGAGGGGTGAGTTTTGGCCCCAAAACTTTTTTTTACTCCCTGCAGAATTCACAATTTCCAAGAACTATTGAAACAATCCGTAGAAAGGTGCCAGCTTAAACGTTTTTAGCTATGTTTTTGCTGAAAAGTAACAAATTTTTGAACTATTTTTTGGCTATATTTTCCTTAATTTCTTTGATGTTTTTCGATTTTTTATTTTAATGCTTATTACTTCTAATGACAGTAAAAGGCACTCAAATTCCAACGCCCCCCCGCCGCTGCAAGAACCCATGCTGTGCATGTCTGGTCTAGTGAAACCTACCATAGAATATGGTTGCTGCCCATTACGTATGGAAATTTACACCAAGCCTTCCATGAATTTCAATTCACTCGCATCATAATTAATAACATTCAAGAATAAAATTGAGAGTCCCATTAAGTTTATGTAGCAAGTAATTAAAAGCCTGGAGAACTCAATTAAAATTTACAAAGTTATATGCTTAATTTTTAAATTGCTGCACAGCTAGGATAGTACAAACGCAAATGCATTGATATTGATGTTATGAATTAGTTATTTCATTAATTATGGATGGTTTTTACTTAGGTCACTAATTAAATTATTGTGCGACTTCATTTCAGGTTTTTTTCAAAAAAAAATTAAGCTAAGCTAGATTTTAAAATGAACAAAAATGTTTTAGTTATCCCGCTATATATAGATTAGCAAGGTCAAACTTGCAGGAAGGGGTGAAAAACAATAGCCTGGAAATAGCTATATTGCATTTAAAATTGCCTAAAAATGTATTATTTTTAGCTCAAAATGCTCAACAGTATTAAACTTTTAAACCCTTAACTGGGGATTAATACCCTTTCTCGCCACTCCCCATGTGCAATAAAAATAGCATCTTGGCCCCTTTTGAAGTTGGGAAAATAGCTATGAAATCCTTGGAGACTCAGAAAAAAACTATCTAAACCACACATTACATTTCTGAGTCCAAAAAGACTATATAGCTAGTTTTTGGAAACAAAAAAGGCCACAAAGCAATGTTTTTTGGTCCAAATGGCTATAAACATAGCCGTCAGTTTTTTTATGTTCAATAGGAGTAATATCCCCTTTAAACGTTCCCCACGCCAATGTTTGTATCTCACCAATGCATAATGCTGGCACTCAATATTGGTTGGCGTCACACCTGGGCGTGGGGGTTTTGGGGAGTCACCCCCCCCCTCCAGAAACCAAAATACCCTCCCAGAATTCAATTTTTGAAAATTTTCTTTCGTTTTTTTCGTAATTTTTTGATGCCAATGGATAGTGCTTGATGAGAAACGTCAAAAAATGGTGTTTTTATTGCCATCCCACCATTTTTAAGGCCATTTTTTGACCTTCAAAAATCTTGCACCCCCCAGAATTTTCTTGCTGCCCACGTATGGTTGGCGTGGAATTGAACATGGCTGCCCGCAATTAATGCCTGATCACTACCTCAGAAGCATCAGGATTGTGCCTAGAAAATCAGATCAGCTGCTCAATACTTATTGATTGATCAATGTCGCCAGTTTTGGCCTGCACTCAATACCTGCTAGGCAGATTTCCTCAATCCAATTGATGGCGGACAAGGAGCCGTAGCTTAAGAATAGTCCTCTGGTCTATGAATAACACAACAATATTAAGCCACTCGCCATATATACATAGAACTAAAATTTTTGGAAGGGTACACCGAGTTTCCTATGGTTGTGGCATTGATGAAACATAATTTTGTTATTTAATGTCAGATTTGGATACGTCATATATGGTGCTTATATGACTTGAGTTAAGACTGTGGCGGTGAATGCAGCTAATTTGCTATTCTTTAATAAGTGTGAACTAGGGCAACTTTTAAGCACTACAGTTAGCACAGATACGTGAATTTGTTGAACAGTATTTAATAGGCGAATATGGCAATTAGTCGGTACTATGGTTTCCGGACAGTAATTTAATTAATACTTGGGAGAATAGGGTTCTGGACAGTAATACGGGCGAAGAGGGTTCTGGACAGTAAAGTAGTTGGCGATTGGTATAGCGTTGGAAAATCTTGACAAGTTCGGGTAAGGCGAGTAGAGAGAATAAAGGCCAGTTATCTTTAAGCATGGTGCTTTCATACATTTTCCTATAACATGGGGATATGAGAGTTTTTTATCAGTGAGTCCCGACCACACCTGGGCGTGGGGGGTTTGGGAGGTATGCACCCCCCAGAAACCAAAATACCCCCACCCCCAGAATTCAATTTTTGAAATTTTTTTTCGTTTTTTTCGCAATTTTTTGATGCCAATGGATAGTGCTCAATGTGAAACGTCAAAAAATGGTGTTTTTATCGCCATACCACCATTTTTAAGGCCATTTTTTGACCTTCAAAAAAATCTTGCACCCCCCCCTAGAATTTTCTTGCTGCCCACGTATGGTCCCAACCATTGGGTGTCAAGAGCTTTTCTCCGCTTGGCTTCTAGCTTCTAATTTTCTGACCAGCTTATGATTTAACATTATTTTTATGGTGACTAAGTTTCTTACGTGCATTTTTGTAGTTCTACAGAAATTTGGTACAAGCGGCTGAATCAAAGGGCGGAAGAGTTGAATCACACTAATTTTAGAGAGCTACAGAAATTGGGCATGGGCGGCTAAGTCAAAGGTGGGACAGTTTCACATGAATCTCTAGCTTAGTAAGATTGTCAGCGCCTAGCTTCTTAAAAATGAGGCTAAAAGTAGGCTCCTCTTATCTGTTCAATTTAGCATGAAAAAGTCTATTATGTCTGGGAGCATAGAGAAACTTTAAAGTTGGGTCATAGTTTTAATGCAGTTTAAAATTAAGAATCATTACAGATACTCTATTCTTCACAAAAATCTAACTTGACCTCGAACAAAGTGCTGTTATCGACTTATAAAATGATACAGTGATTCCAGCTAGCAATTTAAAAAGATTATTCTATCCTAGTTTAGAACTCAAAAATGACGGCAAAATCCCACTGGATAATGAACAAAGCTGTTTTATATATGTAGAGGGGCATGAAAAATTCATACATGCTCCATTCAATAGTAAGAAATTTTGGGCTAAAATCGAATTCGGATGCTAGCTAGTTAAGCTACAGTATACTCGCCCAAAATTTTGCATGCACAGTCTCTATTAACTTTTGTCACAGTCTGATTTTAGCGGGTGGACCTTAGTATGCATTAGTGGGCAGCTGTTGAGCACTTGCAGCCATTTGACAGACTGATTTTGAACTATTGTAGCCATTTGTGGACTGCAATGGCCGTTGAATTCTATCTGCAGTTACTTCACTTTAATTATGGAAACATGTATAGTATTGCAGCTAGCATATTGCGTTATTTGTCACACAAAATTTTTAATCTGTTTTTTTGCATGCATGTGCTACAAAAGAGTGCGCATGCTGCAGGTCCATTCTGAGATAAAAAAGGTAAAAATAGATAAGAATTTTTGTGCATAACATTATAATTCTCATTTCCTCATTTGAATTTCATCTAAGAGATAATAGGCATAAAAATGAAAGCAAATAATGTTCCCTATGTAGTGATTGATTGCATATTGCTCTGAAGCAAAACAGCATTTTAAAATTAATTTCAGGCTGAGAGCATTGCACATTTTAAAACAAATTCATGGCCGATAAAGAGCAAGAGATTTAAAAATCATATAGGCACAAAATTTCTTTGCCATTAGTTATATAATTTTAAAAAGTGCATCTTTTTGACTAAATCAAAAATAGAATAAAATCAAAGCAAATTGCTTTTACCTTTCGGAGGAAAAGCTTTTTCAAAAAGATATTTTCCTGCTTTGACAATCCATAGTTTTAACTGTTATATTGCAAAATTGGGAAGAGAGAAAGAATAGTGACTGTAAGATTTAAGCTAAATTTGAAATTTTACAAAATAGTGAAATACAGATGACAAATTTCCTGTTCTTGTTATTTTGCACAAATTTATTCTGACCAGCAAGCTTCTTTTGCAATTGTTCTTGTTCAATTGAACGCAAGGCTTGAAAACAACAGCAAATTTTTACCTCCTGATATTTTGATACACAAGCTCACAAAGATTTTGCTTCGCTTTCCCTGCTCTCTCTTTGACTGAGGACGCATAAATTATGCTAATCAGATAGCTGAACTGGCTTGCATGTGCAAGAGGCTGTGCAAAAAACTTGAATCTCCTGCGTAAAAAGTGTAGTAATCATTTGTTGAATCTCGGCTTGACTTAATTGGAAATAAATCAAAAAAATTGCAAGTAAAATTAATCAGTGCACTGTGCATGATGTACAATAATTTGCAAATGTATTTGTCATCTGTATATCACTATTTGTTAAATTTCATATTCAGCTCAGACCTTACAGTCACTATTCCAGTCTCTCTTCCCATTTTGCAATATAACAGTGAAAAAAATGGTTTGTAGAAGAAGGAATATACCTTTTTGAAAAACTTTGCCTCCAAGAGGTAAAGCTATTTGCTTTGATTTTATTTCTAATTTTGATTTAGTCAGAAAGATGCAGTGTTTCAAAATTATATAACTGATGGCGAAAAAAGTTCAGGCCTAAATGATTTTTAAATCTTTTGCTCTTTATTGGCTATGAATTTGCTTTAAAATACGGAATGCTGTCAGCCTGAAATTAATTTTAAAATGCTCTTTGGTGCAGAGCAATATGCAATTGATTGCACATAGGAAATGCTATTTTCTTTCATTTTTGTGCCCATTTCATTTTTATGTCCATTATCACCTAGATGAGATTCCAATGGAGGAAACAAGAATTATAATGATGTGCACAAAAATTGCTATCTATTTTTACCTTCTTTATCTTGGACTAGACCTGCAGCATGCACACACTTCTGGAACAAACACATGCAAAAAATCATAACAGATTGAGAAAATTTATTTTCCATTTGTGTGACAAATAATCGCAATATGCTAGCTGTGATACTATACATGTTTCCGTACTTACAATGAAGTAAGTGCAGTCAGCATCCAACGGCCATTACAGACCACAAATGGCAGCAGTAATTCGAAAGCAGTCTGTCAAACGGCTGCAAGTGCTTAACAGCTGCCCACTCATGCCCACTAAAAGTCCGCTCGCTAAAATCCAAGTGCAACAAAAGTTAATTGAATTTGCGCATGCAAAATTGGGCCGTGTACTGTATGTACAAACATAGTCTTGATGTTTACATGCTGAAATGAAATTGAGACTAACCACGATTTCATTGAACAATACAATTTCTACAATTTTAACAAGCATATCTTCATTAGACCCTCAAAATCATGTTTCAACTTTTCTATATTTAAGAATCAAAACAGAAAAAATTTTTAAAAATTGAATTCTGGGGAGTATTTTTTTTTCTTGAGGGGGTATTTTGGTTTCTTGTGGGGGAGGTGCATACCCCCAAACCCCCTACACCAAGGTGTGGTCACTCTTCTGACTACCTCAAATACCTCTGCGCTTGTGAATACCTTCGCTCTTCTGACTACCTTTGCTCTAGTGAATACCTACGCTCTAATGCTAGTGACCCAATAACGGAGCTCTGTTTGATTCTAACAAAGCAAGATATTGATTTTCAACTTGCAAAAAAACTCTCGAAATTATTCTAATAATATAGGATTTAAATTATATGACTAAACATTCCAAACTCAAAATTGTGACTTAAAATTTTTGAGACAATATGTAGTTCTGAACGCTCTATTGATTAATGCATAATACAACAAGGTGGACCTGTTTACAGGTAAGAGAAATGTAATTCCTCCCGGATTTGCATATTCAAATAATTTATCACCAACAAATTAAAAATTTTAAGTTCAACATCAGGACAATTGCTACGAAAGTAAAATAAAATAAAAACAACATAAAAAAGTCTAGTCATTGCTAAAAATCTTTAAATAAATGGCAAAATCTTAAAATTTAAAATTTTTCACTAGATAAAAATGCAAATCATTTGCGTCACATTTGATTAAAAAATCTAATATTCTACGATTAGATGTAACTTCTCATGGCAAACAGAATGAGTTATCACATGACTAGAAATAAAAAACTAAAAAAAATTCATTTTTTCCGCAATTTTTAATTCGATTTGATTCCTTCAATTTAAGTTTTAAAAAAAATTGCCAAGCACACGTGTTGACTTTTTTTCTTCAAAGGGTTCATAAAAAGAATTTGTACATTTTCTATCCATTAGTTCACTTAAAACAGCGTGGCAGCTTTTTTGCAAACTTTGAAATTTGCACTCGAATAAAAATGTAAATTCTGATGCTAAGCAAAAATCTTTGGAAATGGCAGTATGGTCTGGTTAGTACTATTGATCCTGAAAAAATCATCAAAATACGATCAAATCTAAAGATTTTATCAAAGAAATGACCAAAAAAAGTTGCAATCAAAAACATAGGAAAACACCTAAAGTCAAACATATATATATATATATATATATATATATATATATATATATATATATATATATATATATATATATATATATATATATATATATATATATATATATATATATATATATATATATATATATATATATATATATATATATAATTCAAACATACAGTGGCTGGGGCATACTATAGTAAGTGAGCTATGTTAGTATTACTCAAGATTGAACTAATCTGGAAATCCCACATTGTATTCTTTGCTTGACTATTCATAATTTAGGAACCACTTATTTAGATAAGAATTTTCATTTTTGGCAAATGCTGCATTGGCAGTAGTAGCATATGTATCCTAACTCAACCCCTTCTTGGCAACAAATTCCAACCCGGACTTACACAAAGTTCTGAATCTTTAGACTAGTATACAGGGCTTACATTTGGGAAGACATTTGCTAGCAACCTACAGCATGGTGAAGAGCATATAGGCATCAAAACGCTACATGTGACATTATTGAAGCTAAAAGAGAACAAAAGTCATTTGCCTAGAACATTATCAATATTTTATCAATGTAAAAGCTATAATTAACATCAGTGAGCTTCACCAATCCTATTATCTGCTGCAAAGCACCCAGCATATACAACAGCAGACAACTTGTTATGTGTGCATTAATTGTTAATACAGTTTGTCCTCAAACGTCTTTGTCCATTATGCCAAATGTGAAGCAAATGCTTTCAGAAATACATCACATTGATTTAATCTAATCGTATATACAACACACCACAACCATATTACCAATCTAGCTTACTTTGTGTAAATATCTTGCAAAATTTGATCAAAAGATTATATTATTTTTGTCAATTTTTTACAGGCCCCAGCTAAAAAGGCGGCCCAGCACATCTCTACTCCCATCTCCTTCTGCACCTGGAGAAGCCTAGGTTCCTATAGGGGTGGGGGATCCCCCCTTTCTTAGGGTCTAACACTCTCAGATGATTTTAGCAACACCAAGTAGTACATTTCTGCTTTTACCTATAAAATGAAATTAAAATAAGCTTTAAAAAGATGCCAGAATTGGATAAATAGACTTGCAGTTTTCTGCACAAATTAGCTTTTGTGTAGCAAAAACTCTAAATTGATGGTCTCAAATATCAGAATTTGCAGTACTGAGATGATAATTTTACAATATAGACAAAAGCATGCAGCCTGATGCTTGTCATGTTGCACTTAATATTGCACATTTTAACACAAGTAAGCTTAACACACACTTTCCCAATAAAGTGTGGAATTTATATAGTATTGTGTATACAATATAGTATTTCTGACACATTTCTGTGTGCTCAGTGTAACTTTATCATACTCATTATCAATTAACAAGCAACATTTTAAGCGCTCTGTGCAATATGCTTACACACAACCAATAAGACAGATAACGCAGCCTCACAAATATAAATTTCTGTACGCATTTAAATTTTACAAGCTCTGTTCCAAACTTTACAAAAAATGTTCCAAACTTTACAAGAAATGTTCCAAAGTTAACAAAAATGTTCCAAACTTTACAAAAATGTTCCAAACCTTACAAAAATGTTCCAAACTTTACAAAAAATATTTGAAGCTTTACAAACTTTCTATGTTATAACGTGTCAGAAATGTTCCAAACTTTACAAAAATGTTCCAAACTTTACAAAAATGTTTCAAACTTTACAAAGAATGTTCCAACTTTACAAAAAATGTTCCAAACTTTACAAAAAATGTTCAAAACTTTACAAAGAATGTTCTAAGCTTTACAAAAATGTTCTAAACATTACAAGCACTCTTCTAAATTCAACAGACTTTGCCTACTGTACGTAGTATATTGTTTAAGATTACTTAACAGTATTTTAATCTTTATGTCTCTAGTCCATGAAAATGCAATGTTTTCCTACATGTATGAAGGGTTGCAATAATGAATATTATAGCCAACAGACAGCCTGGACAGTTATGTAGCAAGTATGTATGCAAATAATACCTATTTCTATGAAAATTGGCTGACTGATAAATTACTTTACAGCCACACTACCCAAGTAGGCCACCCTAAATGCTTATTCTTGTGTTTCTATCTTGAAGAAATGCCTACGCATCAAATTGTTAAGTCTAATATACCTGTATAATCTATTTAAAAACTATGTCAAAGCAAAAAGTGTTTTTGACCAAAATCATCCTCGTCTGTCGCTCTTAGCCCTTAATAAGTGCTGAACTCAGGCCCACCCACTTAAACTACATGTCTCTATTATACTATAGTTGGCTGAATGATAATGACATTTTGAATAACCCCAAAATATGGTTTAATTTTCTTGGTATTTTTCCAAACTCTGCATACATTTTCCCAAAACTCTGCACACTTTTTCCAAACTCTGCACACTTTTTCCAAACTCTGCACACTTTTGTCCAAACTCTGCACACTTTTCTCGATACTCTGCACACTTTTTCGAAACTCTGCACGCTTTTTCGGAACTCTGCACACTTTTTTTGAAACTCTGCACACTTCCTATGTTATAACGTGTATAAAATGTTCCAAACTCTGCACACATTTTTCTAAACTCTGCACACTTTTTCCGAAACTCTGCATACTTTTTTCGAAACTCTGCACACTCTTTTCAAAACTCTGCACACTTTTCTCCAAACTCTGCTCACTTTTTCTGAAGTGCTCAATTTGTCTACACTGTCTTTCTAATTGTCCTAAAACTTATGGGCCGTTTTCAATGCTCACATGTAATTGAATTAAGTGCACACTTTACTTTAAGTTACACAAATAAAAAAGAAGTGATTGAACCAAGTAAAGTTGATAATACATGTTAATTATCTTTTGAGGCATTAATTGTATTGAAATGAAAGGTTTTGTTAAAGTCCTCAGCATAGAAGAATAGCCTCGGAGACCTAAATAATCATAATAGTGTGAGTTGCTTTGTGTTCAGCTCTACAAATAGTACACACTTTGTTAAAGGTGTATGATCTGTATGTTAAATTCTGAATCAGTTTGAGCTATTCTTCCTCATGTATTCACTTTTACAGTAGGTTTATAAGTTGATGTTGATCTCCTTTGCAAGACACATGCAGAACCTACCATTGAGTTATTTGAGCCAAAAACAGTGTATTTTGATGTAAAAATAGCGAAAAACAGTAAAACTACTAGAATTTCTCGACCATGACCCATAATCAACAATCTCTACAGCACATGTTTGATTCAATCCAAAACCAAGATTTAGCTCAATTGGCCCATTATTTGCAATGCATGGCATTTTCACAATACAATGAATAATTTTGAGGTTTTTGAACTTTCCTAAACAAACTAGAAGGATTCAGAACATGGGACATAGCTCATTAAGAACATTGAATTTTCTAGCTATTTACTGAATGAATTTTTGAAATATGTAAGAAACTCACAGAATAATAGCTGAAAAGATCAAAAGCTACAGTATGACAGCCTTTCTGATGGCCATATTGAAAAACTGGAATTGTTTAGTAAATCAGACAAATAGGCTATCGTTCAGACGAATTTTTTTGGGTTTTCTAAAATGTGCTCAAACATTAAAAAAATATGAAAAAATAGCGCAAGTAAAATGCACACCTTATGGGGCAGCCATATTGGAAAAAATTCAATTGAAATTGCAGGACAAACTATGCAGATACACGAAAAACAAAAAAGAGTGAAATTTAGAGCACTAAAATATCTAGCTATTTTGCTATTTTCCAAAATATGAAACTTAACCTGTATACTGTAGTGACTAAGCAAAGTTTGAGCACTTTTTTGAGTCAAGAATACTGTAGACATAGGCTAGCTTTACTTTTTTGGCAAAATAGTTTCATTCCAAGATTGTATATCTAAAACACTTTATTTCATCAAAATCCGTTCAGTGGTTCTTGAATTCATCTCAAAAAACCTCACTTCAATGAAATGAGTTATTCAATGGTGAGCAGGTTCATCAACTTTGACCGACTGTCACACTGTAGGCATGTTATAACATAAAAGATGGACTATTTTTTGAGCAAGCTGAATGAATTGTGATTATTTATTGTATTTATTTTATTAACAAATACCAGCTGATCAAAAGTTATACGCTTAAATGTACTAAAATTATCACATTGTGTGAAAAAGTCGTCCTATCTTACCTACATGATGGTACCGTTTTCTGCACCTCAAGCAAGGACCAGGAAGTCAAAGGACCGGGAATTCAAAGGAATGGGAAGTGACAAAGGACCAGGAAGTCAAACCTATATATACACACTCCTTTTGTGCATAGGTCCACTTTAATACCTAGCACAGCTAGGCTTACTCAAATTTACTTTACAACATTCACCTACTCTAAACTCAAGACTTAATTGCATAATCTGCCATGTGAACATAACGGGCCTAGAAGCCATACACTGCTTGATAAATTTTTATAATATTTAGGCTTGTTTTACACCTTGGCTTACCTAAGCTTAGTTTCACGCAAATCTAGTCTTTAGGCTTAGTTTTGTCTTACTTTGGCATACTTTTGATATATTTAAGACTGAGTGGCAGGGGTAGCAAGAGCAGACCCCTGCTACATGGCTCTTCTGTTTAGTTTTGCCATACTTTGGCACATTTAAGGCAAATTTTAGACTGAGTAGCAGTGGTAGCAAGAGTGGACCACTGCTACGTTTTAGGGGAGGCAATTTTCAGACTGAGTGGCAGTGGTGGCAAGAGCGGACCACTGTTTATAAGTATTGTAGGGGGATGCGTTGGGGGACTCTCCTCCCCAGGAAGTTGTAGCCATAGTTTAGCACCATAGTACGTACTTTACAACTATGCTCAATTTAATCTTAGTTTACACTAAATTCAGGTTTAGTCTAGTTTCAATCTTAGTTCGGAGTTTAGTCTTAGGTTACACTTAAGCCTAAGCTGGCACTGTGCCAATGTTGACCCTTCCACTCCTCAACTATGTCCTATCCTTAATCATTGTATATCCTTAACCATTGGCTATCCTTAACTATTGCTCCCTGACCCTTATCCCAGGGAGCAAGGCTCCACCTCCTCGCCTATCCTAAACCATTGTATATGTTATAGCATTAGCCTATGTTATAATGTTGTCTATTCTTAAGAATTGCCTATGCTTAACCATTGCCTATGTTAGAGCGTTGCCATCTAGGGGGCCACGTATAACTACTAGGCTATCTGCTGCTGCTGAAAACTTATAAATATGACTTCCCGGTCCTTGCTCAGACACATTATGCAACTGAAGTTGAGCACAAAAGGAGTGTGTATATATAAATTTGACTTCCCGGCCCTTCAAATTCCTGGTCCTTTGACTTCCCAATCCTTCAACTTCCCAGTCCTTCGACTTCTTGGTCCTTCAGAAAATGGTACCATTATGTAGAAAAGATAGGACAACTTTTTCACACGTTATAACATAGCGGTACCAACTGAAATGCGCGCGCAGGGGGTGTCTCTATACTACTATCCCGGTCGATATGAATATTCTACTATCAAATATTCAGAATAAAGATAGTTCTCAAATATTTAATAACAAAGTGGAAATAAATCTTAAAAATTTAATAAATTATGAGTAAAAAAAGTAAGAAATACAAGTAAATTTTATATATCTATTTTTGTGAAAAATAGGTTATCGACCCCCATGTTCATTGGGTTGACCTTCGCCCTAATTCACAAAATTTTCAGTATTAAAAAACCCTGTGACGATATTTAAGGGTACAGGGGCGCATTTAAGGGGGGTGGGGAGAGGGACATCGGCCCAAAATACTGCGCAAAATTGAGGATTTTTGGGTTAGAACTACTGCGCCCGAGTCATGTTTCCACCCCTCCTTAGAAAAATCCTGGATCCCCCACTGGGGTCTAAAGGGATTTTTTGGCACAAAAGGAATCAATTTTTCGAATATTCGTTCGTTTGGCGATGAATATTTCGTGCACTTTTGTAAAATTTTGATAAATTTTTTTGTAGAAAGAAACCGCATCGTCAAAAAGGTCAAAAATTGTGCCTTTGACGCAAATCCCAACCGTTTTCAAGTTCCAAAAATGAACTTTAAAAATATTTTTAAGCTTGTGGGATTTTTGCCAGTTTTCCATGGGCAAAACCGAGAAATGAATGTTAAAATTAAACTTGACATGATGCTTTTTCTTCATCCTCCAGCCCTGCTCAAACCTGAGCCCACCAATAAACACACGAAAAGAAATATTGCTTTTAGGTTAAAATCGAACTTATTTTACACTACATAGATACAAATATTTCACGACCACCAATAATCACAAGAAAGTGAATTCGCACGCGTCTAAAAAATTACAGGCCGCTCGGGCCCGCTTTGTTCACCCAAATTCGACAATTGACACAAAACGTACGGACGTCGACAGTGGCGTCCCGTAAATTTATGGGATTGCATCGCACAAATGAACTCACCGGCCTCAAATCCCTGCCCTGTAAATCAGAACAACACACTGATCTAGATGGGCCATCCGTGATAATGAAGCACACGTGTAACAAAGGTGTCAACAAAAACTTGTTACTCTGCTATTGCATATGACTTCACTTCTGCACCCAAAAAATGGCCGCGGGCCCTCAACCAAAACATCCAGTCTTTATGTATGCAAAGGGCGGCGGCTCCGAAAAGTCAGAAAATACAGTTCATTTGGTACCCTGGCGAAGATTACAAGAAATATAGGGCCAACGATTTTAAACCACTCAGCCCCTTTAAAAAGTCCTGCTTACACCCTTCTATGCACACCTGGGCGTGGGGGGTTTGGGGGTATGCACCTCCCAGAAACCAAAATACCCCCCCCCAGAAATCAAAACTCCCCCCAAAATTCAATTTTTAAAAATTTTTTTCGTTTTTTTCGCAATTTTTTCGATGCCAATGGATAGTGCTTGATGAGAAAGGTCGAAAAATGGTGTTTTTATCGCCATACCACCATTTTTAAGGCCATTTTTTGACCTTCAAAAAATCTTGCACCCCCCCACCAGAATTTTCTTGCTGCCCACGTATGCTTCTATAGGCTCCAAACCATCCGATTTTGAGCGCTTCGCGCTATATTATCATTTTTGACTAAATTTTATTCAATTTAATAGAATTTTTCGATATTTTTCAACGTTCTTGAAAGATGAAGCATCCTCACAAATGCCAAAAAATGGTTTGTCCTCAGAATTCTGCTTATGCGTGTAACAGGAAGGTTTTGGGGACCCCACCCAACAAAGTTGGACGTCCCCATCCCTCAAAGTCCAAAAAGTTTGGCCCTCCCTTTCAAGTTTTGGAAAAGATTGCATTTGTTGTCCATGTTTACAGTGTTCTTTTGTGTTTTTGGCAAAAACGAGTAACGACTTAGACCCCCAGTCCTGGAGAATGAGGAAATCAATATAGATGCACAAGGCCAGGAAGGGGTGAAATCGAGCTTTTGGGGTCAAGGACGGGTAAAGTCAAGGTTTTTTATTACAGAAAATTGACTTTTGAGCTATTTCTACTCCGTTTTTCACACAAATTTCTCAACAGTACGTAAATTTTAGATCGTACAACGGGAGGGTCATACCCCCTCCCTATGCACATCTGTGAAAGACACGCTTCCTTAAAAACAATACATCCCAGAATTAAATTTTTAGCATGTTTTTTGTCATCCTTTGAACTTTTGCCCTATGCACACCCTACCACGCATGACCTCCTTAAGGGTTTGAGAGGTTGGGTTTCAGCCCCCAAAACTTTTTTCACTCCCTGAAGAATTTGCAATTTCCCAGAAGTTTCCAAACAATGCGTAGAAAGGTGCCGGTTTAAACGTTTTTAGCTATCTTTTTGCTGAAAAGTACCAAATTTTCGAAGTAGTTTTTTTAATTACTTTCCTTAATTTATTTGATCTTTTTCGATTTTTTGTTTTTATGCTTACCACTTATGAGCCCAGAAGAGATACTCAAATGCAACCCCGCGGATTCCCATGCTCTCTATGTCTAGTCTGGGAACCCTGCCGTAGAATATGGTCGTTGCCATAGGTGGGCAGCACCAAAATTCTGGGGTGGAAATTTTCAAAGGACAAAAAATGGTCTTAAAAGTGGTCGTATGGCGAAAAAACACTATTTTTCGACGTTTCTCATCGAGCACTATCCAATGGCATCAAAAAATCGCTAAGAAAACAAAAAAAATTTCAAAATTTGAATTCTGGGTGGGGGTATTTCAACTTCTGGGGGTGCTCACCTACTAAACCCCACGCATGTGTGGTCGCTGTCCATTACGCACGAATAGAATTGAGGGTCCCATCAACTTTAAGTAGTAAGTTGATTAAAAGCCTGGTGAACTCGATTGAAATTTACCGACTTCTATACTTAATGTTTAAATTGCAGCATGGCTAGTATAGTATGAACGCGGATGCATTGATTTTAATGTCATGAATTTTTTATTTCATTAATTATGGATGGTTTTTATATAATTCATTAATTAAGTTATAGTGCGACTCCATTATAAGTATTTTTTGTAGCAAAATTAAGCTAAGCTAGATTTTAGAATGTACGAAAATATTCTAGTTACCAGGCTATTTATAGATTGGCAGGTTCAAACTCGCAGGAAGAAGTGAAAAGCAATAGCCTGGAGATGGCTGATTTTTAGCTTAAATGCTCGACAGTATAAAACTTTTAGACCCTTAAGCGGGGGTTAATAGCTCTTCTCACTGCTCCCTGAGTGCAATAAAAATAGCTTTTTAACCCTTTTCGAAGTCGGGAAAATAGCTATGAATCCTTTGCAGACTCTGAAAGAAACAATTTGAGCCAATGGTACGTTTCTGACTCCAAACAGACTATATAGTTAGTTTTCTGAAACAAAAAACGCCATGTAGCCATGTTCTTTATGGCTATAAACTTAGCCGTCAGCTTTTTGATGTTCAGTAGGTGTAATACCCCCTCTAAACGCTCCCCTAGACAGTGTATGTATCTCACAGAAGCATAACGTTGGCGCTCAATATTTGTCGGGCTTGATTCAAAAAAGGCTGATCGCGATCAATCCCTGACAATCGCTTCAAATGCATCCGGATCGTACCGGGACAATCGGATAAGCTGTTCTACGCTTACCAATTCATCAACGTCGCCGAGGTCGGCCCTGCGCTCGATTCCGGTAGGGCGAATCGAGTGCAGCCAATCGATCGCGGTCAATGAGCTGCAGCTATAGGAAAACTTCCGAGCCTATGAATAACAAAACTATATTAAGCTACTCGCCATATATGCATAGTCCTAAGATTTTTGGAAGGATATGCTGAGTTTCCTAGGGTTGGGGTAATGAGACATAACTTTGTTATTCAATGTCAGATTTTGATACTTTATTCTTCACGAAAATCTAATTGACCTCGAACGAAGCGCCGCCATTGACTTTAAATAAAAAGATTATTTTGTCCATGTTTAAAACTCGAAAAAAGACGGCCTAATCACAGTGAATAATGGACAAACTACTTATAAATAGGTAGGGGGATTAAAAATTTCTACATACTCCATTAAATACTAAAAAATTTTGGGCTAAAATCGAATTCGGATGCTAGCTAGCTGAGCTATGTACGTACATAGTCCTGAAATTTTTGTGCTAACAATAAAATTGAGACTAACCACGATTTCATCGAACCTTACACAACGTCTATGCTTCGAACGAGCATATCTTCATTAAACCCAAAAAATCATGTTTCAACTACTCTATATCGAAAAATCGAATAAAGAATCGAAACTCGACCAGAAAAAGCTGCATGAATGATAATATGCTGAATTTCATTTTCAATAAGCTTTGATAAAAATTGAGATATTTTGCATCCAGAAGGGCTTCATTAATTACAAATCAATTAATGAAATAATCAATAAATAAACTGAATAATAAGCTTTTCCTACACGAACCTTCTCCTTCGACTCGACATATAATTGACTGAAGGTCGGAATTCTCAGCTCGAACATAACTGAGCTCTTCTGCCACGGCATTCAGCCTGATGTTTTCCTACGTTAAAAAAACTCATTTTTGAATTCAACATTAAAATAAAAATTTTACAATAAAAGCGAAATTTAAAATTTGAAACCTACATGCTAATGGACAAAAGTTCTGGAAGGGGTAAAGCGACTTTTCTAGGGAGTAATTTGTTACCTACATATTTAATCTCAAAATTTGCTGCTTAATAACAGCCTGAGGAGTATGCAGTACCTAAATTTTTTGTTTCTATCTTTTTCACTGATGTTCATTTTGCTCGCATTTTATTGCTGCTATTTCGAAAATTTATAATTTGTGAAATGTTTAGTCTCAAATTCATTTTGTTTATTGTATACACACAAGCCCATGAGTTTTACATGTAAGTAGAAATTCATGCCTACTGAAACTTACACGTCATTACTTTATATGCATTGATAATTCATTCTATTAATTATGTATTGATTAATCACTAATGTTATTTTCTTATAATTTTATGAATTATTTTGTAATTATAGACATTAATTCTAAAGTCAATAGCCCTGCCACCATAGCTTTTCTTTACGTCTGAAATACATGTAAATGACAAATAGGCATTTGCCCCACACAGTCAGTCATCTCCACACCTGAGCGTGGGGGTTTGGGGGAGGGATGTATCCCCAGAATTCCATTTTTGAAAACTTTGCTTTTTTTTGCAATTTTTTGATGCTAATATATAGTGCTCAATGAGAAACGCTATAAAATGGCATATTTTTGCCATACCACCATTTTCAAGGCAACTTTTTGACCATTGAAAAATCTTGCGCCCACCAGAATTTTAGTGATGCCCACATATGGTTGTCTCCCACCAGGACATGCACTGCATAGGAACTCTAGGGAAAAGTGAAGTTTTTCAGGGGCTTTTATGGGTAAAATAATGTGTAAAAATTCTTATTTTTCTGGTGCTTTCTGAATTTAAGCAGGGGGTCTGGACCCCCCAGTACCCTCTAAAGCTATGTGCCTGCTAAAGTTTGACCTTGCGCACACACATATGACAAAATTGCATAAAAGCATACAAAGATATAGAAAATAAATACCTAACAAACATATAATTCCGTCAACTTTATGTAGTAAGTGATTCAAATCCTGGGGATTGAAATGTATCAAGTTATATACTTATTATTTATTCATTTTTAAATTTCTGCACTGTCAGTATAGTAGGAATATGGATGCATTGATTTAAATTTTATGAATTATTTATTTAATTCAATAATTATGGATGGTTTTTACTTAATTCATTAATTAAGTTATAGTACCAAACACATCTAACAACCACAACCTGTAACTCTTCCACTGGTTGTTCGGTTGCCAACCGGATGGGCACCTAGTTGCTTTTTTTCACATAACACACCTTTGCACACCCAGTTGGCGAATGATCAAGAGAAGAATTCTATTGAGCAATATGCCGACTAACCCAACCAGTTGCCTGACAAATGGGTGTGAACAGATGTCTTGCCAGTTGCAACCGGACCTAGAAAATAGTTGGCAACCAGATTCCTTACAACTGAATGTGTATCGTTAGTTGTGTTCTTGACTGTATTTTGTGACTCCATTTTAACTTCTTTATAACAAAATTAAGCTAGGCTGGATTTTAAAATGTACAAACATGTTTTACTTCTCCCGCTATATATGGATTAGCATGGTAAAACTTAAAGGAAGGTGTGAAAAGCAATAGCCTGGTACTTCAAAATTGCCTAGAAATGTATTATTTCTAGCTTAAAATGCTCGACAGTATGAAACTTTTAGACTCTTCAGCGGGGGTAAATAGCTGTTCTCACCGCTCCCTATGTGCAATAAAAATAGCTTTTTAGCCCTTTTTGAAGACTCCTTTGGAGACTCAGAAAAAACAATCTGAACCACACAGTACGTTTCCAAGTCCAAAAAGACTATATAGCTAGTTGTTCTGAAACAAAAAAAGGCCGCATAGCAATCATTTTTGGTCAAATGGCTATGTACATCGTCAGCTTTTGATGTTGCTTATAAGTAACATCATCTCAAAACGCTCCCCACGGCAATGTATGTATCTCACCGTTGCATAATGCTGGCATTCAATATTGGTTGGCGTGGAATAACATTGCTGCCAATGATTGATGCCTGACCAGCGTTTCATAAATGTCAGGATCATAATTAGAAAATTGGATAAGCTGTTCAATACTTATTGATTGATCAACATCACCCAGTTTGGGCCTGCGCTTGATACCCGCCGGGCGGATTGACTGGATCCAGTCAACAGCGGATGAGCCACTGATTAACAATAGTCCTCTGGCCTATGAATAACAAAACGAGATTAAGCCACTCACCATATATGAATAGAATTAAAATTTTCAAAAGGGTACACCCAGTTTCCCACGGTTGGGGGATTAATGAGAAATATTTTTTATTTAATGTCTTCATGATAATCTAACTTGACCTCAAACGGAGCGCCATAATCGACTTATAAAATGAATTGACGATTCCTGCTAGCAAGTTAAAAAAATTATTTTGTCCTAGTTTAAAAGTCGAAAAAGAAGGCAAAATCCCAGTCTATAATGGGCGAACTAGTTATACACACGTAGAGGGGCATGAAAAATTTCTACATATTCCATTGAATACTAAGCTCCGTTTGTACATACATGCATAAAGATAGTTAAAAGAGTCTTTGTAGATTTAGTGCATGCAAATTTTTGTGTATTATGATACAGGAGAGTGGCAATTTTCATTTTTTTCCAATTGATTATTCCAATTTATTATTATTATTCATTTTTCATTTTTCATATCATTAAAATATTCAATATTACTACCTCTACCCTATTTCATTTCATTGTGATTCTGGCTTAGATTATCCCCTGGCACCAATTTGAAGGCACAGAACTAAGCCTAACTAAGCCTGTGTTAAGCTCGATTTAATGATTAGAAAAAATGTTTTCTGCACCACTCACTATACTAATACTCCAATTTATTCTGGCTGTTGCTGTCATCTTTCGGATCATATGCACTGGGGTTGCATGGATTGTACAGCTGACCAACCATGTAACAAAACTCAAAAAACGTGTGCTTGAGCAAGCCCACGCAAACTTCATAAGGCCGCGCCTTCTGCTTCCTGACCACCACACGCGCTCGGCACGTCCATATCCATCCATCCACCCATGATCCATCTTTTATTAGAAAGATCTTCCCACCACATGTTGGACAGTCATATGCGGCTGCGTGTGGAACCAGTCCAAACTCCGCCAACTTCTCCAGCCACCAGTCTCGATCTTCACACAATTTAACAATTTTTAATAGATTCATTTAATCGTTCCCTGAATAACAAACATTTAAGTGGATAATTTTTTGTGCATCACTTCATTTCAATAATTCATTTCAAACGCAAACAATATGTCCATCATGATTACACACTGTTATTCAATATCCCATTGACACATTCTTCATTTTAAGCACGCGGGAGCCTTGCATCTCCTTTTATAGGTAATTTTTCCTGTGTTGCTAGATTGTTTAGCACCAGACAATTTGATTTGCTGTTGACGGATTTTGTAGCAGTCTGTAAAAAACTAAATTTTGCACTCTCCCCTACCAATTGCATCACAGCCTCCTAAATGCTGTCCAATCAGATAGCAGCCTATAGTAAATATGACGACATGTCCTTCAATTTCTGTGATGCAGTAATTTTTTGTGATTAGATGATTTTGATACAGGAATGTACTTGGTCAGATGTGATAGAGCTTTACTAACAAACAGGAAAAAGACATCACTTGTGTAAGTAGTTAACCTTGTTCCCCTGGTGTTCAATAAAAGTATAGGTAGTGCTTAACCATGGGCTGTGTTAAAGAATGGGCTATACACTTTGTGTTGTGCTCTATAGGCATGACCTCACTCTATAGTTTACCTCAACTATGGGTATACTGTAAGTCTTTTTGAACTAGCAAATCACATAGAAAAGCAGTTGGGGATAACTATCACCACTTAACACTGTAGACCTCTTTAAACCTATGGATCAAGTCAATGGGGGTAGCAAGAGTACCTACCTAATGCAGGCGGGTATACAAAAAATGGGTAAGCTATCAGAATTTTATTTTTTGGGGGATAACTGAATTTTCGGATTGTTAAAATGTAAAGAAAACAATCACAATGCTTTAGATAGGGGATAACCATGAACACCGCTTACCATACTAAATGTATGCAATAGTCTAACTTGCATATCACTTGATCACTTTACACTCGATTAGTTTACACTACATCATAAAACTGCCATAAATTATGAACCAATAGTTGAATCGAGCTGAAATGCTCAGAATATAAAGACTACATACCAAAAATAATGTGTATGGAATATCATGTACCAGCTTACTGTAGCTATGTTAAAACATATTTTTTGGACCAATAGTCGGATTGAGCTCAAATTTGAGAAACAGGGTATACACAAGTCATGAATTGTTTACACATTGCCCTAATGTAGGTATACCATTGTTTTCTGGATTTTTATATCTCACAAACTAGCAGTCAAATAAAGCTGAAATTCAACAAATTAGATGTATATGAGTCAAAAATAACGCATGTAAAATATAGTGCATTGGTCTACTGTAGGTATGCTACAACATGTATCTTTCGATTTGCTGAGCTGGAAATTTGAGGGATTTAACAACCACAATAGGACAGCACACCATGACTACTATAGGCAACATTTTGCAACCCATAGCGAGGAAAATGTGATTGATATTTGTGAAAAAGTTTACAAAGGGTCTACAGCACACATGGGCGTGTGGGAGGGGGTTTGAAGGGGGTATGCACTCCCCAGGAGTTAAAATACCCCCCCCACCCAGAAATCGAAATAACCCCCAGAATTCAAATTTTGAAATTTTTTTTTGTTTTTTTTTCTAGCAATTTTTTGATGCCATTGGATAGTGCTCAATGAGAAACGTCAAAAAATAGTGTTTTTTGGGATATCCCCTCCAGTGAACGAGGTATTTGGTCTTATTACATATATTTAGAATTTTATTAACAATCAAAAGCTCACCTTGCTTTACATGGATTTTTTGAAGTTCCAGCCGATAAAAACTACCCTCCAATATCTCACCCATTTGATCTTGCAGAGTGTGAACAGGCTGTGTTAGGCGGTGTTCTTGCATATTTGTCTTTAATTGTGAACCACTCTTCTGTCCAATTAGGCCAGAAGCCTTTTTTGAATGTGCATTTTACTTTACTTATTTGTACATTATCTCCAACATCAAATTTAAATATAACAGATTGCCTAGTGGTTCAAAATACTTTAATCAGAATTTCCTGCTCATTTTTCTTGTCCACATTTGCCGCTAATGTCCCTGTAGTTTGATGGTATGAATCATTATAATTTTACATCAAATCAGCCAAAATGTCAATGTGCCTATTTGTATTCCTGGCTGTAAAATATCTCCACATTTTTTTCTTTAGAGTGCACTTAAAACATTCTACAACACTGGCTTCAAGTTCACCTTTGGTTGTGAAAAAGTGGATATCCTCAATTTTTTAGAAAATTTTATGAACTGCTTTTGAAGTTTTGGTTTTGAGTAGCAAAGACCATGCAATAACAAGTCAATACAATTTAGTGAAAATTTGTACCCATCATTGAATTTGCTCAATGACTGCAAATCAACAAGATCACCCTGCCATTGCTCATCAATACCGCACGTGCATGTGGGGAAGGGGGTTTTGGGGGGAGGGTATGCACCGCCCAGAAACCAAAATACCCCTTTCCCTGAGAATTCATTTTTGAAAATTTTTTCTGTCTTTTTCACAAGTTTTTAATGCCATTGGATAGTGCTAAATGAGAAACATTGAAAAATAATGTTTTTTACCATGCCACCATTTTTAAGGCCATTTTTACCTTTGAGAAATCTTGCACACCCTCCCCCAGAATTCTGGTGCTGCCCACGTATGATCAAAACGACTTACTAAAAGTTTATTGTCTGTGAAATGCTTTTTGGCTGGTTTATGTAATGTATATGTGGGCTGCTTAGCCAGCCATGCCTTAACTTGCAATATATTTGACATTTGGCAGTAATTCTTTGCATTTTTTATACAAGTGGTTCACCCCAGAATATCCAGTCTTACTATTATAATACAAATTTTTAATGTTCTATCCATTTTGGTTATATTAAATTAATGCACTAACAATACTTATAGACAAATGAGCAGGATTTTTTGGGGTTTGACATTATATTTTTTGGGGTTTTATATCTTTTAATCACAAATAATACTTAATAATTTAATTGTTCCTTTTTTCTCTAAATTTTGTGCTATATATCATTTTATAATGTAATTTCCTGCATCCTGGAGTGTAAACATTTGTGGAAGGTTTTCCAGATTTTAACTGTAATTAAGCAATATGCTTCAACACCCATTGTGTATGTACCTATCTGTTACGTAACTTATGGACTGTTTGGAACAGTGTATGGATAACATCTTATCTTCACAGTCTGTATATGTAAATTCAGGGTAACTTCTAAATTTAACTGAAGGATGATGCCTTAGATTAATTTATCAAATTAATTTATCCTCTTTCAAATTAGCTATGAAATCACATCGTTTTCAGTGTAACATGAATGAGTTTTAAGAAAAAACATAAAATTTGAGAAAACATAAGGGAGATGATCTGTTAAACATATTTCATCAAAAAGAGCATAGAATTTTATGCAATGTCTATGTGCAAAAATTTGAACTACATTAGATCAGTCAAAGATCAGAGATCAAAAAGCGTAAGAATTGCATATTTTCCAATATAGCGGCCTACGCGATGTACATTAATTTTTTCTTAAAACCTAGTGTACGCCCATGCAAATGAATATTCAATGAAAAGCGCTTTGTGAGCACATTCCAAAATTCTTTCAAACACGAAATAATATGAAGTAGGTCAAGAGATATAAATTAAAACGTCATTTTTCCAATATGGCTGCCTCCATGTTAAAAATTTGTATTGAGCAAATCTAAGGAACGAGAATTTTCTGTATGCAAAAATTATTGTACAACAAAGCTTGTTCAAGGAGAGGCAACTATTTTGCTACTGTTGGGCATTCTACCTACAATGTGTGCATAGTGATAGCAGTAGCAATTTTTCGCCATTTTCATGCTACAAAAGTATAATATCTTGACATTTTTGAAATTTTTTTCCACAAAATAGTTGCGCCCTAAGTTTTTCTATCAGAAACACTTTACTTTTTTAAAAATAGTTATATGGATCTTGAGATTTGCTCAAAAAACCTAAAAGGTATGAACCACTTTTTTCAGGTGTCAACAATCACATACACTTTTATTATGCACTGCAAGCGGATTACTGTATTCTGCAGTGCTCAATTTGCATGCATTTGAAAGCTAGTTCAAAACTGATTCGAAAGTGCATTTAATCATCACATATGACTTCCTGGGTCAAGCACAGTAGACCATAAAGAGCAAATTTTACAGGCTTTGGTGAAAATGATGTGGAATTATGAGCCAAGCAGATATCACACTATCGGTTATTCTTCCTCAAGTAGTGGCTGATTCAGTTAATCTTTGCATAAGGCAGCCTAATTATTGTACTTAGAAGACAACTCACTTTGTGTTCGGCTTTCTTCTGTAGTAGACAACAGAATGATAATACTAATGGAGCAGAAGTAAGGAGAACAACAAGGCCAAAATTAAGACTGCAGGTGAAGAAGAAATGTAAGAATGGGAAGAAGTGGACAACTCTACATGTTGTATCATTTTATAGACTCAATATTGGCGATCAAAACGAGGTATTGACAGTTATTTTAAAACAATATTTTGATCAGCGATAATCGTCACGTATTACAAAAGACTCAACATACACAAAGTACAATAAACCGGATCAATGTGACTTGCAATTACAACTGTTTTTTTCTAGCATTTTTGCAAAACAAGATACTAAAATAACATAAATGGAACATGCAAATTAGATGAATGAATAGGCAAAAAGAACCTCGCCTTTGTAACTGATAATAATAAAAAGGTTTATGAAAGAGTGGTCAAAAGTCACATAGCATCTTTTGAATTGGTTGACACCCTCCTTTGAAATTGAATGTCCTCGTTCAAGTCTTGATGGTCAATGGGTTGATGTTGTCCAAGGGGGTCCTGATTTTGCATTGTATCATCCTGTCTTGGTTCCAGTCACTTAGGTGTTCGAAACAAAAGAGACAAAACCACATAGGGTATATCATCCTGATAAGTGCCACCTAAATTGGCTATTGTGAAAATCCTGTCTTGGGTCATTACCATACGTGGGCAGCACCAAAATTCGAGGGGCTGCAAGATTTTTTCAAGGTCAAAAATGGCCTTAAATACAGGTGGTATGGTGAGAAAAGACCATTTTTCAACATTTTTCATTGAGCACTATCCTTTATCATAAAAAAAATTGAAAGAAAAATAGGCAAGCTTGATTCAACTGCTGCAAAAAAATTGAAAAGCTGGATTTAACTCTACTGCAGAATTTGGCTGCCGCCCATGCACGCCTCTATCACTCCACAAAACCTCTCTTTCTCATTATGCGACAATGCATATTCTTATTTGATGCGCTTAATTTTGGCAAACAGCACTTGATTACGTCGTCCGAAAAATGACTGCCGGTGTATCTGTAAAGGTAAATATGCAGCAGGGTAGACGAGTGATAGAGGGACAGTGCCAAAAGGATAAAAAGGAAGGCCTCACTGGAGCTAGTCAGAATGTACTGGTTGGTCATGATAAATATGAACATGGCATTTATTTTTTGGTATTTTGATTTCATATTTGTCTCTATGCATTTTTTGCACTTCATTATATTGTTGTTAGGTATTTATTTTCTATATCTTTATATACTTTTATGCGACTTTGTCTTATGTAGGTGCGCGAGGTCAAACTTTCAGGAGGGTGAAAACTAAAAATTGCTTGATAGCTATTTGCTTTGTAAAAACGGCTCTATAGTCCTATGGGGTCAGAAATTTAGCTATATAGCCTTTTTGATCTAAAAAAACTAGTTATTCAGCCTTTTTGGACTAAAAATTGCTATTCATCCCTTTTGGAGTCAAGAAAATAGCTATACATCTTTGTGAAACTCAGAATAGACAACTTAACAGGCATATCTGAGCTCAAAAAGCACAGTTTTCTGAGCCCAAAAAGGCTAAACAGCAATGGTTTTTTGGGCAAAATTGCTGTATAGCCATCAGCTTTTCACAGCTTAGGGTAGGGGGTTGGGGTAATCCCTCCTCACCCCCATGCTCATGTATGAATTTTGTATTGTTGTTGCTGTATTTGTACTTCAGTCTTGCAGTTTTATATGCAGATTTTTGTACGTTTCAGAGCCTCGAAGTTCAAAACAGGATAATGATGGAGCGCATTGAATATTTGGAACAAGCAAATATATCTGTTACATAGACTTCTTTAAGTGGTTGGTAAATTAATTTTTATTATAATACATATTATATATATCTTGAATTCTGTAATAAACAAAATAGATTACTTAGGACAAAAAAGATTTATGGACAACTGAGAACATGAAAAGTTTTTTGTTTGTTAATATGCGTCAGATTATTACAATGAAAATCAACATAGAAAATTAATTAGGCCGTTTTTAGGCGTATTTTTGGCATTATTGACCCCCGAACCAAAATTTTGAGCCGTTAAATGTCAGGTTTGTAGATTCGTGATCTAGTAAGGTTTTTGGGTCAAAATTATCTCTAAGACTGGTGCAAATAATATAATAACATAAAAATCATATCAATCCACTGTTGTTTGTTCAATTTAAAACTGTGAAGAAAATTTTCAAGTTTAATACATTTTTTGCTACTCAGTTTTCTGCAAACATCTTCCAGTTTTTCATTCTGAGGGGTCTAGTCTAGATCCATCCAAACCCTGCAGTTCACAATAAATTGTGCGGCTTGCTCTTCACTTTCAATTTTTTTGATCTAGTCCAATATTGTCCGTTTCTCCAATGCTCACTCTAGTTTTTCTCATTTTTTCAATTCTATAATTTTTTTCATGAATATGAATTATTTCAGGTTATTTTAATATTTATTTATCCTAAAATCTTTAAAATGGCCTAAAAGCGCAATTTTATCCTGAAAAAATCTGTCAAATTGGTTGTAAAGGGCTGCGTTTGAAGGGATGGGAGAGCGTACATGATCTTGGAGGGTTAACCCCCACAAATTTTTCCACCCCTTGGTCGAGAATTTGCGATTTTCAAAAAGTTTCCAAAACATGCTAAAAATTTGTAGAAATGGAGTTGTTTTAAGCGTTTTTAGCAAACAACATACTTGCTCAAATGCGTCAAATTTTAAGCAGTTTGCACCATTTTTGATCATATTTTGTTCAATTTGTGCGTTTGTTTGATTTTTGTTTTTGATGCTCTGAAAATAGTGCATTCTCAGAAACGCCAAATTTACGCTATTCACTATTCCTGGGCTCATAAAAGCCCCCAAAAACTTCACTTTTCCCCTAGAGTTCCTATGCAGTGCATGTCTTGGTGGGAGACAACCATAAGTGGGCAGCACTAAAATTCTGGGAGTTGCAAGATTTTTCAAAGGTCAAAAATTGGCCTTAAAAATGGTGGTATGGCGAAAATACACCATTTTTCAACGTTTCTCATAGAGCACTATCTATTAGTGTCGAAAAATTATAAAAAAAGAAGACATTTGCAAAAATGGAATTCAGGGGTGTACATACCTTCACCCAAACCCCCAAGCCCAGGTGTGGAGATGACTGACTGTCAGTGTTGCCAGGTCCCAAAATTCAGATTCTCCCTGCACAGAGGTAAAATTCGGGAAAAAATTCTCCTGCAATTCTCCTGAAAATGTTTTGATTCTCCTGAGAAATTCTCTCCGGCTCATATTTTGCAGGAAAGGTTGTGCAGCAGATCTACAATTGTATGTACACATGCATATCAAGCATGCTCAGGCCATATTTACCTGTGGTTCACCCAACTACTTTATTCTGATCTCTTGCCTGTTATCTTCATTATTCAGAAAAAACAGTTTCTGTGCTTAAAACGAGCGACCGCCAACTTTGATTTGCACTGTACATCATCAAAATTCCTGAAAAGAGCCCTGTTTGCATATGTCTTTTGAAAAAATAAATAATGCTTTATTACTAAACCTTGTATGTACTTTCAAAAGCATCGCTAAATCCTTACGTTTTGAAATATATCAAAAAAATGTTTGCAGGCGCTTTGCAAGCGTCTATGAAACTGATAAAAACAATTAGACGGTGTATTAGTAAAGCTATGTATTTCTGCACTTCGTGATATTAAGTGAATAAATAAATGAATGAATGAATGATTTACTCTCGGAAGCTTACGAAACTTATTTGGATATAGTTATAACTTAACACTTAGGTCTTCCACCGTTTTTTCCCAGCAATTTGGTTGACATTATAGATTGAACCCAAAATTTGTTTCCACTTTTTCCGACTTTTTTCCACATTTTTTTAGGAGGGTCTAAAAACGTTCAAAATAGAGCGCCTGTGTTGAAAAATCAGTGTTTTTAAGTCGAAAATTTTATGTACACATGCAATAGCGGTGTTTTGATGCACTTTTTGTATAAAAATTTTGCGCTCTACAAGAATATCACGATCATTATACGTTATTTATGTTGAAACTTAAATTTCCTTCCTTCAGTAACGCATTTTAGCCAATTCTGAAGTCGTTTTTGACAATTAAAACTATAATTTATCAAATGGGCGCAAAGCACCAGAAAATTTTGAAATTTTAGCCCTCTAAATCATTTTATGCATTTCAAAAACTGTGCAGTAAGAAGGTAAGGATTTTCAATCGTTAATTGGAGTTCTAAGACCAGATCATTCGATAAATACTGCTGCAAATTGGCGCCGGCAACGCTTAAACATTAATAACAAGTAAGAATTCGGCCAATTCGGTACGCGAAGCGTAAAAAATTTTGTAGTTTCACTTCTCTGAAACGCATTTTTGCATTCAAAAACTAACCAAATCCGTGCAGAAGATAAGGGATTTTCAATCGTTGTAAAGTTCTAGATCAAATTTTTGATAAAAATGCTGCAGTTGACGCAGCGCGGCTCAAATATTAATAACAAAAAAAAAATTAAATCAATTTAGCGCAAAGCGCCAAAAATTTTGTAGTTTCACTTCTCTAAAACGCATTTTTCCATTAAAAAACTAACTAGATCCTGCAGAAAATAAGGATTTTCAATTGTAGTGAAGTTCTAGACCAGATTGTTGCATTAAAATATGACAATGGCAAGACTTCTGAATTCAACAAGTAAAAATTTAAGTTTTAACTCTCGAAACGCATTTTTAACATTACACAAAAATTTTTACAAATACGCCACCAAGCCCAAAAATTTTTTCCATTCCCAAAATTTTGGTTGACAAATAGACTCAAAAAGTGGAAAAAACAGTGGTCTTAACTATGGACGAAATAAATTCTTAATGTGAAAAATCTAAGTATAAAATTATACAGTGTCAACTAACTGCAGTAGGTACAGTATGAAGGTTAATGTATGATAATCATTATAACTTGCCATTTAAGTTTTGAAAATTCTCCTGAATTCTCCTAGATTTTCAGGATCCCACTGAATTCTCCTGACATTTAAAAATTCTCATTCTCCTGCATGTTTACAACTTCTCCTGAAATTTCAAAGCGCATTCTCCTGCTCTTGCTCCTAAATTTTTGATTCTCCTGAATTCAGGAGAATTCTCCTGCACCTAGCAGCCCTGCTGACTGTGTGGGTCAAATGCCTATTTGTCATTTGCATGTGTTTAGGACACAAAGAAAAGCTATGGTGGCGGGGCAATTGACTTTAGAATTAATGTCGAAACAGTACGTGCCCCAAATTTAGCATGTGCAGTCTCCATTAGCTGTTGTTGCAGTTGGAGTTTAGCAGAGCAAACCTTTGTGGGCTGCTATTTAGCACTTACAGCCGTTTGTAGACTGCAGTGGCCATTCAATGCTGATTGCACTTACTTCACCTGTAAGTGCGAGAAACATGTATAGTATCGCAGCTAGCATATTGCATTATTTGTCACCCAGGCAGAAACAATTTTTCTCAGTCTGCTCTGATTTTTTGCATGCGTGCGTTTCAAAAGTGTGTGTGCATGCTGCAGGTCGAGTCCAAGAGAAAAATGTAAAAATATATAGGAAATTTGTGCATATCATTATAATTCTTGTTTCCTCCATTAGAATCTCATCTAAGTGATAATGGGCACTTAGAATGAGGAAAAGAAAATAGTATTTCCTGTGTCCAATCAATTGTGTATTGCTCTGAAACAAAAGAGTATTTTAAAACTAATTTTTAGGCTGAGAGCGTTCTACGTTTTAAAACAAATTCATGGCCAATAAAGAGCAAAAGATTTAAAAATCATTTAGGCCCAAAATTCCTTTTGTCATTAGTTATATTATTTCAAAAAGCGCATCTTTTTGACTGAATCAAAATTAGAAATAAAAATCAAGCAAATTTTTCTTTTTCTCTTGGAGGAAAAGGTTTTTCAAAAAATGTATTTTCATTCTTCTATAAAACATACTATTTCACTGATATGTTGCAAAATTTGGAAAGAAGTATGTGACCTTCTCCCAGGACTTTTGTCCATTAGCATATAGGTTTCAAAATTTTAAATTTCACTTTCTTATTGTAAAAATTTAAATATTAATGTTATGAATTCAAAAATAAATTTTTGCAGCACAGGAAAACTGGAGGTTGAATGCATGGTCGTTCTTGATCTGAGAATTTTGAGCTTTGTCAGGAATTTATGCCAGTTTGAAGCCTTGCAGGTTTGTGTAGGAAAAGCTCCTTCTTCAGTTTACTTATTGATTATTTGATTGATTAATTTGTAATCAATGCATGGCATTTGTTGATGCAGAGCAATATACAATCAATCGCACTTCAAGGAGACATTCTTTGCTTTCGTTTTTATGCCTATTATCTCTTAGATGAAATTCAAATAAGGAAATGAGGAAATTATAATGTTATGCACCAAAATTCCTATCTATTTTTACACTTTTTTGTCTCAGAATGGACCTGCTGCATGCGCACTTCTTACTGTAGCACATGCATGCAAAAAAACAGATTAGAGAAGAATTCTTCACACCTTCGTGTGACAAATAACGCAATATGCTAGCTGCAATACTATATACATGTTTCCATAATTAAAGTGAAGTAACTGCAGACTGAATTCAAAGGCCATTTTGCTCGGTCCACAAATGGCCACAATAGTTCAAAATCAGTACGTCAGATGGCTGCAGGTGCTCCTCGGCTGCCTTTCACTAATGCCATACTAAGGTCCACCCGCTAAAATCCAGACTCTGACAAAAGTTAATAGAGACTGTGCATGCAAAATTTTGGGCGAGTATACTGTAGCTTAACTTCTCCAGCTAGCATCCAAATTCGATTTTAGCCCTAAAATTTCCCACTATTGAATGGAGCACGTATGAATTTTCATGCCCTCTCTACATGTATCTAAACAGGTTTGTTCATCTATCCAGTGGGATTTTGCTGTCATTTTTTGAGTTTCTAAACTATGGATAGAATAATCTTTTTAAATTGCTAGCTGGAATCACTGTGTCATCTTATAAGTCAATAACAGCACTTTGTTCGAGGTCAAGTTAGATTTTGTGAAGAATGAAGTATCTGTATTATTGGTTCTTAATTTCATGCTGCATTAAAACTATGACCCAACTTTAAAGTTTCTCTATGCTCCCAGACATAATAGACTATTTCATGCTAAATCAGACAGATAAGAGAGGCCTACTTTTAGCCTCATTTTAAGAAGCTAGGTGCTGACAATCTTACTAAGCTAGAGATTCATGTGAAACTGTCCCACCTTTGACTTAGCCGCCCATGCCCAATTTCTGTAGCTCTCTAAAATTAGTGTGATTCAACTCTTCCCGCCCTTTGATTCAGCCGCTTGTACCAAATTTCTGTAGAACTACAAAAATGCACGTAAGAAACTTAGTCACCGTAAAAATAATGTTAAATCATAAGCTGGTCAGAAAATTAAAAGCTAGAAGCCGAGCGGAGAAAAGCTCTCGGCACCCAATGGTTGGGACCATACGTGGGCAGCAAGAAAATTCTGGGGGGGGGTGCAAGATTTTTTTGAAGGTCAAAAAATGGCCTTAAAAATGGTGGTATGGCGATAAAAACATCATTTTTTGACGTTTTTCATTGAGCACTATCCATCGGCATCAAAAAATTGCGAAAAAAACGAAAAAAATTTTCAAAAATTGAATTTTGGGGGTGGGGGGTATTTTGATTTCTGGGGGGTATTTTGGTTTCTGGGGGGTGCATACCCCCCAAACCCCACGCCCAGGTGTTGTGGTCGGGACTCACTGATAAAAAACTCTCATATCCCTATGTTATAGGAAAATGTATAAAAGCACCATGCTTAAAGATACCTGGCCTTTATTCTCTCTACTCGCCTTACCCAAACTTGCCAAGATTTTCCAACGCTATACCAATCGCCAACTACTTTACTGTCCAGAACCCTCTTTGCCCGTATTACTGTCCAGAACCCCTATTCTCCCAAGTATTAATTAAATTACTGTCCGGAAACCATAGTACTGACTAATTGCCATATTTGCCTATTAAATACTGTTCAACAAATTCAGGTATCTGTGCTAACTGTATTGCTTAAAAGTTGCCCTAGTTCACATTATTAAAGAATAGCAAATTAGCTGCGTTCACTGCCACAGTCTCAACTCAAGTTGTATAAGCACTATATATGACATTTGAAGGTCTCACAAATCAAACATCCGTCGTGCTACACTACAAGAGCCGCAGCCCAAAAGTGAGTTTTATTGCCCTCATTAGTACTGACTTAATTGCTCTAAACTGAATTCTAAACGTTGCTCCCGCGTCCCTTATAAGTTCTATAACACCAGATCAGCTTTCCATCAAAAAAAAATCACCTAAATGACAACTGTCAATTTTCAAGAATTGCAAGACCTTTTGGCTAATAGTGCTAATGATATTACTATGAGAACTTTAGATAATGTTTTATCCAATGTCCAGGAAAACCCACCCCTCATTTAACTCAAATCCAACCTCCACTTTTTTACGGGAATTCCGAACAAAAACATAGCTGACTGGCTCTTACTTTTCAATTGCTTTGCAACTGCCCATAATTTAAATGATTGACGAAAAATTTCACTCCTACCAACATTTTTACGTGGCCTGGCTCTCACTTTTTTCAATCGCTGTGAACAAGAAATGCTCAATAATCCTTCAACTTATCAACAATGGATTGAAGTGAACTGAAAACTGAATTTCCCATAGGTAGAGACTCAGCACTCTGGGAAATGGTACTGGTGCACCGGACTTAAAGGCCTACTGAGATGGTTTCCGAATTTGCTGTACAGTCCTACCCACAAGTAACGTTACATGCTTGCCATGCGCATGGCATCCAGGCGCATGGCAAGTGCATGGCATGCGCATGTTTTTTGACCGAATTTTGACCACTTGGCATGCGCATGGCATGCACATGGCATGCGCATGGCATGCACATGGCATGCACATGGCATGCATATGGCATGTCGGCCCCAGGCGCCTAATGAGCGGGTGTATTGACTGCATATGTACCTAATCATTGTGATTGATTATTAACAATGGGGGTAGGTTATACATCTAGGTACCTAGCATATAAATGTGGTGGCTTACTGTATGTGTATGCACATACGCCTGGCCGGTGTCTTTATTCCTATTGTTCTCCGGGCAGGAAAGTATAGGGCGAGCTGACCCTTTTTTTGTTTTACATATATATGGCTCATTTTATACGCAATGGATAAACAATATTGTTGATATTATAGAAAAATGCTGTGTTTCGAGGAAACTGGCCGTCGAAACCGAGACCTTTCAATTTTATTTGCCTACCATCTTGTCATGAAATGCAAAGTTTGTTTGTTTTTTATTGTTTTGATGAGAAATCGAGCATTTTGAACATTGAGAATTCGCGCTTTTCACTCGAGAAAGCAAAATAAAAAAGCAGGCAACAAAATTATATTATATTCAAAAGCAAAGAATTTTTTTATCAGCTTATAAAATATTAGTGCAATGTTAAGTACGCAGGTAGTTTTTGTGTCATTTTTTGACCCGATATTTTTTGACCCAACTATGCATACAAACATTGCTGCGCACATTTTATTATTTTCATGCAAGTCTTGGCCGTTACCTACGTTCATACCTTTATTTTCGTTTTTGTATGACAGGAATTTTTGTTTGATGTGTGGATGTTATCTTTTCTACATAAAATAATATTCTGGACAACAAAAAAGAAATGTTAAGCGTTCCGTTGATCTTTTTTCAAGTTGTGAAAAAATTTTCATACGTAGTAGGTAATGTACCTATAGTATTGTATTATGCGTGCCAAACGTGCATAATGCAACAAAAACATACATTGACTGACTAACCCTCAGCTCGCGTGAGTTCTATTTACATAACGGGTGCCAAAATATTCGGGCAATTAAGGTCACGGTAGGTACCATTTCTACGGAATTGCTGTCCGTATTTTTGGGCATGGCTTGCGTTGCAACCATACCTGGGCAGCAAAAAAATTCTGGGAAATCCCAAAAATCGCAAAAAAACCTAAAATAGCCATTTTTGGCCAAAAATGGCCATTTTTCTCTCTCAAAAAAGCTACTTTTTTTATTTCTGGGGACTCCACAAACCCTCACCCACGCCCATGTGTGGTTGCGACCATACATGCACAGCATGGAAATTCTAGGGGGTGTCAAGGTCAAAAATTTTTTCAGACGTCAAAAAACGCTAAAAATGGCCTATGGACACTAAAAACATCGTTTGTAGACGTTTCTCGATGTCGCACATCCACTAAAACAACTTTTTCAACAAAAATTTTTCGGAATAATTCAAAATTTTCTCATTTTTTAGGCAAAAAAAGTTCCTGAAAAGTAAATTCTGATATTCATTTAGATGAAATAAACTTCAATACATTTTAGTAATTTAAGTTACTCTTCTGCAGAGGTTTAAAAATTTTTCTAAAACCAAAAAATTCTGGGGGTCAGCGGCACTTTTTGGCCATTCTGGGGGGTCAGCACGGATCTGGGGGGGGGGGGCAAAACCCCCAGCAGACCCCCCCACATGCATGTCAGGTTGCGACTCGCGAGTGACATGCGAACTGCTACGTGAATGCTGAGGGAAGGTATATAATTCCGAGCGGTACCTACCTACATATATTCCGCTGTGAAGCGTTACTCGTTTTTTTACCATGCAGTGCACTGCAAAAACCGAAACGAATATGTACACAGACTTTTTATTGCCTACTTAATAATACCTATCTTGAGGTAGCTTTGTTTTGCATATTGTGATGTGTATGTGCCAAAATTTTTCTATAAGTTTTGCTTTTATTGTGATGCGGAAAACAAAAAATTACAACACGCCATGTCCAAGAACAAAAGATTTCGACTGAATTTACATATCAGATTCACGTGCGTGCCAAACTTACACGTACGTACATATGTATCAGAAATCAAGTTTGTGAAAACTGAAGCAATAAACAGTGTTGTAGTCTTGACATAAAACGTAAACACTGTTTTTGGGGGAGGTTGTAGGTGCGTAACCTAATTTTGAATTTACGAACAAAATGCTTGTAAACGTAAGGGAAAAAAGGTGGCATTAAGCCAGCTTTATTTACGTATTTTCTTGTCTTTTTGAGATTGGATTATTTATGAATATTCAAAATTATTTTGGGCTGCTGTGATTGTTACACAATTTTTTTGGCTAAAAAGTACTGTAGGTCTACTGCCTGTATCTTAATGGAAAATTTTTTAGTATCTCAAAAATTAAAAATGCCGGTAAAAAATACTATCAAGTCGGATTTTAACAGAAATACATGTGAGCATGCTCGAAAAAAATAATTAAATATTGTATTGAACGAAGAAGTTACCTATACAATCATATCACTATTTTCAAGGGCATTTAATCTAACATTTTGGCGCGGTTCTGTTACAGTAGACAAAACAAGCCTTTTTGGAACTACTATAATCAGGTTAATTTTACCGAGAGGTTGTAGGTACATTGAAACGCAGGCAAGGTTAATGTAAAAATGCGGCTAGCGAATCAGGATCAAACGCAAAAACTACCAGTGTAAGGTTATGTGGTATACTGTAGGTCGACTGCCCTTATGCGCCACCAATTTATGTATCATTTTGATTAGTGGATCCATACCTGACTTTATGATATTCGGAACTGTGATAAAAATAATGCTGTTAATAAATACACAATAATCAGGATACTGTAGAAATAGGATCCTTGTTAAACAAACAGAAGGTGGCCAACAATGTATGATGCATGTACCAGCATGTTTTACCATTCGATCCTGATTCACCAAACGCCATAAAATCATTGAAATAATGTGCAATGTTTACGAAAGTGTGGGACCACCCCTGTTCTGCAAAACTTGCGGAATCACTTTCATAACGTGCCTGATGTACGACCGACATTTTTTAGGCGTAACGCGGTCCCAAAATTTCTGAATGCCGTCTATCAGTTCTTGCAAATTAGTCGGCTTAACAACGCCACGCAAAAACTCCTTCATTTCATGCCATATATTTTCTATGGCATTCAGGTCAGGAGATTCTGGGGGCCAGAAATCGGGGTCGTAGTTCAATTTATTTTCCGCGATAAAGTCGAGTGTTTCTCTGCTTTTATGGGACGGTGCACTATCGGCCTGAAAAACGTAGTCGCCATCCGAAAATGTTGACTCCAAAAATGGGATCAACGCCGAGTTTAAAATTTCCTTATAAATGCCGCTATTGATCCTGGTTTTGTCGGGCATGATAACGATCTGTGTCGCCCCACGCCAACTGATGCCCGCCCACACATGTACCTTGACGGGGTATTTGGCCCTGGAACGTAAAGTCATCAATTTATCCCCCCTTTGCGCCAAATCCGTCGTTTGTGTAGCTCTAGTTGCACGCAACTCTCATCCGTAAATATAGTTTTTTTTAAAACCGATATGTCCAACATTAGTTTGTTGCAAAATTTGATGCGTTTTATTTTGTTTGGGCCGCGTACTATCTGACAATATTTTGCGTGCGCCGGTTGCCAACCAAGAGCGTGGCGAATTCGGTTAATTTCCGATTGCGAAATTTTTATGCCAAATTTTGAAAAAATTTTGTTTACAAGCTGCGCACCAGTAAGCTCGTTATTTTCTTTCATTTCGGCGTCTACAAACTCTTTGACTTCCGCTGGAACCGTTTCTGGTCGGCCAGATCTCTCTGCATCAAAAATCGTCTTTCTTACAGAATAACAATGTACCAAAGCTGCAACGCCACGGCGATGTACTTCGATCGCATCCTCATTTTTTAGTTTTTCGACGAGTTCAGCTATGTTGAGGTTTTGGCGACGAAGTCTAAGAATTCTTTCCCGCAGATAATGACTATAGTGTTTAAAATTACGCCTGCGGTCCATCTTGAATTAAAAAAACAATCTTTTATCATATTACAGTTAAGCTTAAACGGTACCACAAATAATTCTACTGGGGATAATTTAGAAAAAATAATTCGTCGCGGCAATAGTAGAAAAAAACCTGCAGGCGAGGTGAATAGACTCAAAAACTATTATGTCCCAAAACGCAAGGAAATGATATGCACGACTTTACAGCCTTGAGATGTTTCTCAGGATTACGCCTTTTCCGAAATAATTTTTATCGAATTAAAATTTTTCGATTTTGTTCAGGTGAAAAAAATGTCCAAGCTTTCAGATAATGGTAAAAAATGGCTATATGATTTCAACCAAATTTCTCACTGCATGAAAAATGTCCATTCTTTATTGAAATCTGTACAGCATTGAAATATGTCTTTTTCACCTAAATGATCATCAAAATTGACTTTTGAGACTTTTCCCCAAAAATGAAAAATTTTTAACTTTCTTCGAAAACTTTTTGCTGAAAAAGTTGTTTTGGTGGATGTGCGACACAAAAAAACGTTTAAAAACGATGTTTTTAGTGGCCATAGGCGATTTTTAGCCTTTTTGACGTCCAGAAATTTGACCTTGACCACCACCCCAGAATTTTCAAGCTGTGCAGTTATGATGCCACCACCGTCTTTGCACAAATGTATAAAAAAAGTTTGGTGATTTTCCTGAAGAAAGTATTTAAAAAAAATTTAAAACTGGAATTTTTAGCTATTATTAAACCATTGAATTCTTGCACAGATTGGTAATTTTTAAATGTTGTCTATTACTAAAAAACAACAATTTGGCACGTTCTATAAAAATTCCAAAAAAATTTTCATATTTCGTACGATTTCACCGTTTTCTCACATTCTACAACATGGAATCATAAAAAATTTTCGCGCTTCTTTTTGTTGTTGTGCTTCACAGAATAGTTTTGTGTTTTCGTACAAAAACCATAAGAATATGTCGTGCTTCACGTGGATTAACCTTCTTAGAACATATTCCATGAAAAGCTGAATTTTGTAAAAGTTTAAAAAAATGTTTTCTAGAGCCAGAAAAGATGTTTTCTGACGGAAAATGCACAATAACGACGTTAGTTTGCGCCATCTAGTCATTTCATACATTCTCTACACAAATTCCAAAAAAATTTAGCGCTTCACGCGAACTCGTCGTTTTTGTAAATTTTTCCAGCTTGACAATCTTGCAAATTCTGAACGATTTAGTCATTTACATTCTCCAGCTGAAAAATCACAAAATCTTTCGCGCTTTGTGCGAATTGATCATAGCTCAGCAATCTCGTAAATATGGGACCATTTGATCGCTTTTACACGTTTTCCAAACAAAAATTCCAAATTTTTTTGCGTTTCGCATGAATTGATCATTTTTATAAACTTTATTAGCTTGCCTATATCGCAAATTTTGACCAATTTTGTCGTTTCTGTATCTTCTCCAGTATAAAAAAGACAAAAAATTTCTGCGCTCCATGCAGTACTTGCATTTATAAGGATTTTTTCGTTGAGTTCGCCCGTAAACAGTTTAAAATGCAATAAAATATCGCGACCCTCGGCTGAAAAAGTTTAAAAAGCTAGAGTACGGAGATTTTCCGGCATAAACATGGAGTGTGAAAGACAAAAACCGATATTAATAATTAACACTACCAATCAAAGCGCGGAAAATTTTTATACGTACATATATGTATGGTACCAAAAAATTTTCGGTCGTGCAAAAGGATTTTGGGAGGTTTTAGCACAGTGAAAAGAGGCCCGTGCAAAAAAAACTGGTAAAAACGTCTAAAAATGACGTTTTTAGTGCCCATGGGCAATTTTAGCGTTTTTTGACGTTTGAAAAAACTTTGACCCTGACCCCCCCAGAATTTCCATGCTGGGCATATATGGTCACAACCCCAAGACCCCCATCGCACGTGGTCATCACGAAAAACGTCAGAATTTCATTTCATGAAAGGTTTGTCTAACATTTGTTTAAAATGTCGTTTCGGTGAACAATGACAGGCGTGTAAAAATAATGCTTCCAGCCGCTTGCATGCGCAACTTTTTTGACTAAATTTTGTACTTAAAAAAGCTCTGATGATCCAGGAATGCCAAAAATAACGCAAAAACGAATTTTTTGACCAAACATTATTGACCATCCTCCAGAATATTGGGCACACTCAGTAGCAACAAAATATAGCATTTCAATGCATTAGTCGACAAAAAACAATAAAAAGTTATAATGACTTAAAGCAGACAAACAAAAAAAGTGGGCCAGGCAATCAATGTTGGACAGCACATCATGACTGTATTTTTTGAAGGCACGATTCTGTTGCTTCACATAAAACATGAGTATATTGGGAAAAAATTAATCACAAAGACCACCTAAAAGAGCACTCGAGCAGCAATAAATCAAAATGGCGTGGCTGAACCACTTCAATAGTAAGCATACTGTAATAATACTTTTTGGTATGGGCTACTGAAGTTGCAAAAACAATATGAGAAAATTTATATAACCTGACGTCTCTAGAGGCAACATATTAATCGAACCCCCAGAGTGCGTAATCGAATCCTCCAAGAGCCCCTGGGCAGAAGGACCTGCAATGAAAGTAAATGCCTAGAATAAACGTCAAAATGCACAGCAACCACCGATCCCACTTCCAGTAGGAAAAAGTGGGTTGCCAGAAAGTTTCTTGCGGTTAGCGAAGACATACATAATACCAAAAAGGCAATTAACAAATCAAATAAAGGTAGCACCTAGACAGGCAATTAATATGAGCGAAGTCGCACGTGGGTGGCTGTGGGCTGGAGGGGAATGAAAAAACATGGACATTATTTTGCGGTTGTTTCATAAAAAGAGCTACAGTACTTCGTCTTGTCTGCCCGAAGATTTCAATTTGAGCTAAAATATAATCATGGCCTCCGAGAGACGTGCAAAGCGGCAAAAGAAAAATAAAGCTTATGCGCTTATTGATTTTGACGACGGTTACGAAGTGGTCGAGACGAAAAAAATTGAATCTGGATCAATTACTGCGAAAAGCGAAGTTTACTTAAATTGGCCCGATAAGGGAAAAATCCGCGGCGTAATTTATGGACTAAGTAATAGCAAATCCAATTTGATAAATGCGCGAAAAATTGGTCTTGACGAATACGCATCGGACGACGATTGGTTTGACGTGGATGAGAATACATTTCATGGTAAAACTAAAACACTCGCGGATGCTTCAAAACGCAAGATGCCAAACGAAGAACAAGGTCCGGCGTCCGGTTGGACTTTTTGTAATCCGGGCCAGCTCGATCCGTCGCTTGAGGACTCGAGTCAGGATTCTTTGGAGGGAAGCCTTACTTCCGTGCTTGTAGAAGCAATTGGCACCGCAAATAATTTAGTGCGTGCCTCAGGGAAAACTTTTCTGCAGCACAATAGTCCAGAGATTGCTGGGGATAAAACCGATTGCACAAACGATTGCGGGACTTCTAACGGTATGCAAAAATTATGTGTCATCAGCTGAAAACTTGTGTTTTCCTCCCACTTAAAGCTACCTTTTCTTCAACTCTATACGGATTCATAAAGTTTTTCAGTGGTAAAGGAAAACCCACCACTCTCTTTTTTAAACCAAGAAATTTTTTCTGAAGTATCCTGATTATGGGAAAGCCTAAAAAAGACTACTCAATGCATCAGAACCACACGTGGGCAGCAAAACAATTCTGGGGGGATGGAAACCCAAAATTCAAAAAAAAATTTAAAAGTCGATAAAAACGCGTAAAAACGAGCTAGGGGCACGAAATAGTCCTTTTTGTGCATTTCCAGCATTTCCGAGCATACCGCATCTTTTCCAACCAAAAAAATTATTTTTCTTGAAAATTTTTGTTTTTCAAAAAATTTTCAGCTTTTTTGTTCAAAATAACGTTTTAAATTGATTGATAAATTGGCGCGGCGCACGGAAATTTTTTCGTCTTTTTTGTGCTGGAAAACATATTAGGAAAATGACCAAATGGAACAAATTTGTGATATTAGGCAAGCTAGAAAGTTTATAAAAAGGATCAATTCGCACAAAGCGCGAAAATTTTTGAGAATTTTGTCCTGGAAAACGTATAAAAATGACGCCAGCATGATCATCTGGAACGTTTGTAAAAATGACCCAGTCGCACTAAGCGCAAAAAATTTTGGACTTTTTTGTGTATGGGGAACGTGTAAATGTTACTAGATTGCATGAAATTTATTTGATTTTTGAACTGGACCATATTATAAAAACCAATAATTCGGACAGAAAACATTTTTTTGAGCATTTGGCACACGGACAGCCAAAAGTTTTGGATCTCCATGTACCAAATCATGTGAATGCCAAAATTGACAAATCTATGCAAAATTCTTGAGAATTTTATGCTTGAAAAATGTTCAAAAATAATCAATCTGCACATAAAACATTGGGAAAACGTTCATTTGCATACAGCAAAACATAGAAGCAAGAATGTTTTGAGAGTTTAACGCAAAAGAGTGCATGAAAATGTTTAATAAGCATGAAGCGCCGAAATTTTTTCAAATTTTAATGTCTCAGAAGTCAAAATAGTTATTAAAAGTACGGAAATCAGCGCGAAGTGCCGATTTTTTTGAGAATTTATTCTCAAAAAAATGAGAATTTATTCTCAAAAAATAAAAAAATGAGAATTTATTCTCAAAAAATCACATTCCTCACCCCCCTCCCCCTGAAAGAAATTTCTGGGGGGATACCTTCCTCCCAAATCCCCCCCCACGCCAATGTGTGATCAGAACCGTAACACGGGCAGCACCAAGGTGATGGGAGAAGAAAACTCTAATTTTAAATTGTTGGTATAAAAAACGTGCATGGGTGAATAACATCTTTTTCATATATTTTAAATCGTGCCGCATCATTTCCTCCAAAAAAAATTTTTTTCTTGAAAATTATTGCGATTACGTGCGAACTAAAAATATTCTTGGGGCTGGAGCCCCCAAATTCATATTTATTTATGGGTGATCCGAACTGCCGAAAAAATCAGCAGCAAGCAATGTAGTATTTGGCTTGGCTCATTCGATTCAAATTCGCAAAGTTGAATTCTTGAAACGCGTATTAACGCTCTGGGCTAAATGAACAAAGCTGCATGACAAATTTAGTTTTTTATTTTTATTGAGGCCAAAATAGATATGCTTTATCATAAAAAATATTTTTAAGAATGGATTTTTCGCATTGCGGTTGGAAACATGAATAAAGAAACGAATTTCTTCGAGTATGCAAGAAAAAGACCAAAAACGAAAATTATATTGGAAATTGCACGTTTTTAACAGAATAGAAAATAACATGAAAATATCATTTTCAGCTTTTCATGCTTTAAAAGTAAGGCAGTAGAATACTCTTTAATTTTTCGTTTTTGCTCTTCACGTTTTTTGTGTGCCTGCTATTTCCATGTGTTCTATGAAAGTCCTTCATTTTGTGGCTATTTGTGAAAGTACACATAATTTAAGAAACTTTGGCAAAAATGCACGACACAATAAACGAAAAAGTTGTACCAATGCTGACCCATTGTGCAGACGAAATGTCTAGAATTCGACGCTTGATTGAGGGTTTTACTGCCAATCAAAGTCAAAACCTTTACACCAACCAATCTGGAGATCGTCGTGTGGTGTCGTCCGCAATTTCTATGTTAAACGGGGTACGTTTTAATGTTTTGAGTTTCGACGAGAGGATGAGAAAGGTGTTTCGGGCTATTTTTTATAAAGCAAAGATCAAAATTATAAATGTCTCAATGCGCAAAATGATTTATGATGCAAAATGGCACATGTTTTCCAGGCGTTATTTTGATCAGCATGCACACTACAAAATTTTCATATTCTGGAGACAAGCACCACCTGAAAGTTACTTTGTATGGTCGAGACGGGATGTTTCGAAAAGTGTCTAGAATCTTGCGGCCAGACTTTCTGGTTTGCATTGAAATTTCTTTGGATTTTTTTTAAAGTTAGACTGTCAGGTTTTTTTGCTTGCTTTGAGCAAAACGAAAAAGCTGTTTCTCGAGATTTTGCAAGTCGGCTGATACTTACATGATAGCGCTATTCTTAAACTGATTTAATTTTTGGAGTTTTTATATTATAAAGGCATATAAAATTTTCTCAAAATTCCATACATTTCAGCCCTTTTCCTGAATGTGCAGTATTTTTTTAACGGGTGGGAGTGTCAAGCCAAACCCCTCCCTATGATGGGCTACTTCTGGGGAAAACATGGGGGAGGGGGTTCGGGGTATTGCGACCCTACATCACATGACCAAAAATCTGGAGGTCAAAGAATAAAAATGCGAAACGCAGATGACAAGTGCCTTTATACTAAAAAACATCGTTTTGAAAACTTTTCATGGTTCACATTCTGTGATTAACATTTGTTAAACAAAAATCTTTTGCAAAAAGTTCAACATGTTTGAAGTTGCGTCTAATTCTATCACTTTTTCTCCCATGTTCATAACTCGACCAAAAATGTCCGCAAAAAATGATTTGTGATGGACGGCTCCACTCACCGTGCTTATGTGCATGCACATTATTGTAAACATATGCGCAGCATGGGAAATCTTGGAGGGTGGTTAAGAAGTCGAATTTTTAACTTAATCAGTCGAAAAATTGCTTATGCATGCTTAAAACAGTTTTTAGGCGTTTCTCAATGTCGCGCATTTACCGAAACGACCTTTCTAGCAAAAGTTTTTTGAAGAAAAAGTTCAAAATTTTTCGTTTTTTTATCAAAAAGGTCTTAAAAGTGAATTCTGATGATGATTTAGGTGAAAATGCATAAACTTTAATACTTTTAGCAAGTTAAGCTACTTTTATACATACTTAATTTTGATTTTTTTTAAACTAACACTTTTTGGCAATTCTGGGAAATAGGGTCAGACAGCATTCTGGGGGATCAGGACTTCCAGATCCCCCTCCCCTAAGCGCGCCCATGACTGGTTCTGAGTGTGACGTCTGAGTTTTCCTGTGAATGCCCATGCTCGGTTTCAAAACTAATAGATGGATTTTAAACGATTAGAGCCTGGATGATGCGGCTGATGGCGGATTGTTCGAAGACGATTCGCCCAAAGAAGCTGAAAATCGGTCGTTTTTGGAGACCAATGATTTGGCCAGAATCTCTCCAACCAGGCACGTAGCTGGCGAGGGGGCACTTATTTGGGGGACTAAAATGCCAAAAAGGCTAAAAACAGTCAAAAATAGAATTAAAAATTTGATTTTTTTCTAGTTTTTCAAATTTTTTGGGGGACATCCCCTCCCCAACCCCCCCCCCCACAGCTACATGCCTGCTGCCAACATTCAGCGCCAGGCCCAGAGTCGAGGATCGAAAATCGTCTACGCCGGGAGCAGCCCAACAACTCCTCAGTTGAAAATCGCCCACGTCGGGAGTTCGGTGGTCCAAGCGAAAATTACTCGTTCCGTGAACCTAGCAGAGCTGAAAATCGACCATATCGAGATGCACTCCTCCAATCGGTTAGCGATATCCACCTAGAAGCTTACATGAACATGGCGAAAATACAGGACCTGCATGATGTGGCAGTTAGCCGGGCCAACTTCGCTCAGTTGCTTCTATTTCAAATTTTCACTTCCGAGGAGCGCCTCGGAGCTACGATTTCGGGTGTTGGAAAATATAGGCGTCTCGACGTCTCACGGGTCAACTGGGTTATCAAAGTTTGTTTCATGAAATATCCCATTGACCCGGCTACCGAAAAAAACGCCACAATTCAGTGGGTCAAGGTTCGCAATGTTATTGACTCCAAATTAAGGCTGACCAGCAAGAAGAATGACACGTCCAGTGATTAAAGCAGCTAACAGCACCACTTTCAAATATTTTTTGTTGCTGCAATTTTTGTGAAAAGCACATAACTTTCGAGATGGTACATTTTTGCATTCTAAAACGCCTTAAAACTCATGAATGACCCTCCAGAATTGTTAGCGAATTATCACTGATTTCTGAAAAAAAGATGCAATATTCATTATAAATTTAAAAACGTTGAAAAAAAGCTTTATTTACAATAAACAGAAAAAAGTCGTTTTTGTTTGATTAGTACGGTTTCTTTCATATCAATTGCGGTTTAATTTTGTCTAGGATTGATGGCCGATATCTTTTTTTCGCAGGCTGTATATTATCGCCTCTTGTTTCATTGGTTGTCCAAACACGTCGCTTATTATTTTGCTTATTTTTTTTGCTGCAATTTTTGTGAAAAGCACATAACTTTTGAGATGGTACATTTTTGCATTCTAAAACGCCTTAAAACTCATGAATGATCCTCCAGAATTGTTAGCGAATTATCACTTATTTCTGAAAAAATAAACATGTAATATTCATTATAAATTCAAAAACGTTGAAGAAAAGCTTTAATTACAATAAACACAAAAAAAGTCGTTTTTGTTTGATTATTACGGTTTCTTTCATATCAATTGCGGTTTAATTTTGTCTAGGATTGATGGCCGATATCTTTTTCTCGCAGGCTGTATATTATCGCCTCTTGTTTCATTGGTTGTCCAAACACGTCGCTTATTATTTAGCTTATTTTTTTTGCTGCAATTTTTGTGAAAAGCACATAACTTTTGAGATGGTACATTTTTGCATTCTAAAACGCCTTAAAACTCATGAATGATCCTCCAGAATTGTTAGCGAATTATCACTTATTTCTGAAAAAATAAACATGTAATATTCATTATAAATTCAAAAACGTTGAAGAAAAGCTTTAATTACAATAAACACAAAAAAAGTCGTTTTTGTTTGATTATTACGGTTTCTTTCATATCAATTGCGGTTTAATTTTGTCTAGGATTGATGGCCGATATCTTTTTTTCGCAGGCTGTATATTATCGCCTCTTGTTTCATTGGTTGTCCAAACACGTCGCTTATTATTTTGCTTAGTTGTTTATCTGTACATGACCTACATATACTGATCGCTTTTCACATTCTCGATTCATGAACCTTTTTTGCGGTTTTGCGACGAAACTCCGATATTACTATATACAAATGCGTATAGGGGACCATCATCAGTGTAAAGCACTCAGCCTAACTTATATATTACCGAAAAAATGTAACCTATAATTTCAATATATATACAGGGTGGCCCAGAAAACGGTACATACACTGTCGCGCGTATCATTTCAACGGTTGAATATTTTTTATGCAACTTGTATTCGGTGGAGAAAATATCTGACTACATCGTCATCAATTTTTATTTATGAATCTAGCATAGATTTTGAAAAACCTGATTTACATAAAACGTCTTATTTTTGCATTTTTTCTTTAAAAAAACGCGAGATTCTTCACACTAGAGTGGGGCTTAGTCTAACTTTTTTCTGTTTAAGATTTTTTCGCCTCGTTTTATTTTTTTCGGTTGGAAAAATACCGGGCTCTGCATAAGTGTAATTTTGTCAGTGTAAGTACTATAGCGCCAACAGTTCGCATGCAGCTAGCTTTGTATTTTAAATAATTTCAAATTTCAAGCATTAACCGCTTATTCTAAAACAACAAGCAAGTTGTTTTGCAAAAAAACATTATTGATAAAAAATTTCCACCTGCACCATGAAAATAATCAAATAACAATAAATTTATTTTAATATCGGAGTTTCTATTTTGATGCATTTTGGGCTTTTTAATCGATCTTTTTACAAAAGTCGTTGTTGAGCTGATTTGACTCAACCTTTCTGCAAAATGCGCATGATATGCAAATTTTTTTTCCTGCGAGCTGTGTCTTCAATGCTGTTCTACATACTTATTCAAAAGCAACTATATAAATTTGGCTCCAAATTTAAAACAATAATGGCGAAAACTCCAAAATATTTCCCTATTTTAATTTTTGAAAAGACGGAAAAAATGCTATTTTATTCAAATTTTAATTGCTAAAAATCCATGCTATATGAATGCATAAAAATTTACCACAACGTAGTATTTTTGCTACCTAATACAGCAAGTCATAAAAAGATATTGAGCCGTTAAAAGATACACACAAATGCGTGTGCACCTCCCGTTTTTTTTTGGGCCACCCTGCATATTACATGGCACTTCGCACTGACCTTTCTATTCCCTCCAAGTGTGATGGTATGTACGTACACCACATTACGCCATAATATCAACATCAGCTTTTGATTATGCGATTCGAATCGCCGCATATTTTACAATATTGACATAGTTCACAGCCCGAATTTCGTTTTGGATAGGTCAAATTTAAAAAATGCAATTTTTTGTTTTTCAACTAAGATGAATATGAAAAAGAGTAGAACTTTACAAAAATGCTGAAAATTACTCAAAAACAATCTTAAATTGCTAAACCGGCTTATAACAATTTTTTTCTTATCCAGCGCAAAGATTAAAAAAAATTTGGTTCCGAGAAGCCAATATTTTTTCGCCCCCCCGGCTATGGGCTTTAGTTGCCTTTTTAATATTTACACGTCGATATATTTTGTGAAAAATCAATATCTGCATTTATATACATTTCAGTTTTTACTCAGAAATTGAAGCAGTTTTTTTGGCAACAGTGCGTGCAATGATGCATATGTATATTCGTAACGTACCTATAGGTTAGTGAAGTGATCAATAGGAATTACAGTATGCTCACGGGTCGATAAAATAAAAAAATTGGGTCGGCTCGCCCCAGTTTCTCTGAGGTATACCGCATAGTTACATACAGCTTATATTATTGAGTTATCAAAAATGATGGATTGGTTAATCGCCGATGCATGATGGGTTCCTACTGTACAATTTTGACATTAATCCCCTACAAGCGCATGGCATGCGCATGGCATGCACATGGCATGCGCATGGCACTCGATTGCCATGTGGTTCACATGCGGGGTCGGAATAAAGTACTGGTCACTCGCATGCCAAGCGCATGGCATGCGCATGTCAAAAACGCATGTATGGCCAGCGACGATGTAACGTTACTTGTGGGTAGGACTGTAGATATCAGAAATTTTGTAAAAGCAGCTTATCCAACTCTCAACACTGACCAATGTGAAACCGTAGCCAAAGGAGCTTTTTTACGAGGCTTAAAATCTGAAATTAAGCGTTTTACACTTATTGGAACTGAGCCCAAAAATCTTGAAGAAGCTAATCGGAGGGCGACCCATCAAGAAATACAAGAACTGGCGTACCGGACTTTTACCCCAACCATGAACAAACAATCCACCCCTGAGTTGAGCGTTTTAACCACTACCATGAATAACTTATCTTGACAAATAGCTAATTTAAATTTACCACCCCCAGCATTACCACTGGCATTCTAAGAGGACTCTACAACCATGACCAAGGGCCCTGGAAGCAGGATGTAACCCCTTGGAATAGTCAGGGTAAGAACCGATGCTGGAAATGCGGAAAATTAGGATATCATGTGATTCAATGTAATCAGAACTCACATCCTTATTCTAATAATAGGCATAATTTGCGGGAAAGACACCAAGATAATTTTTAGCCCTATCCTAACACCAGGGCAGGGCAACCAAGATACCAGGATTGAGTGCATGTTCCACCCATAGGTAACGTACCTAGGCATAATGTAATGGCAATGTGTGAGAATATAAACCCCGCGGAATGGTTGTAACGACATCAAATAATTTTGCGCATGTAGAAAATGATTTTGTTGTGTCTGGCTCATACCCAGAGGGGCGTAAATTTTGTTGATTTTGAGTCAAAAGGCCTTGCATATAAAAGTGTTATTTGTTTGGCTTTGGAAGGGCATGGGGAATGTGAGATCTAGGGTGGAAATCCTAACTCTGAAAAATTTGGCACTAGATTCCTTCCCCACGGTACGGAAGGCGGACGAGTTGCCCATTGACCTAGGATATGAGTTAGGTGGTGATGATTTAGTCACAAATAATCATGTTTTTGAAGACTGAGAAAAGGGACAGTCTAAGCGCCTTCTGGTCATGAACGCAACTAGGTCACCAAAACCTGATGCTGCAGCTGAAAAGTAGAGAATTTGAGAATTTTGAAAATGTTGCTAGCGTTCATGGTAAATCCCTTAACAAAAAACTGTTTTCAACACGTTTTTGACTTTTCTCTGTGTACGTATATACAATTTTTTGTAATAAATTGCAAAATGGATACAAAAGTTGACATTTGGGATACCATTAGATACACCTTGCACTACTGAAGCTGTTAAGTGTTATATCCATAATGGAACTATATGTACTAACACTGGATTTCTGGGTAGCAGAGGAATAGTTTATGACATGACCACCACCAAACCCGTCTCTGCTAAACTTTGCTCTGAAGTATGGAAAACTAAAACTTGGGGAACTGACACCCTTCTTAGCACATTTCCTGGACTCTGGACCACTCAAAATAACTTATCTGTCGAATTTTTTTGGTGCTGCCGTGACTTATGTAAAAGAGCAATAAATTTTTCTGTTGAATTTGGCCATGTAGCAACTACTGATGGAATTACTCGTAGTTCTAACTTATGCGACCTCAGGGGATGCCACTCTCAAAATGAAAATGCACCTTCTGCAAATACCATGAATTAGGAACTTTCTTTGTTGAACTGAATTTTTTCCTTTAGAATTGCTGGAGACTTGCAAAGCGGCTTTATGCTTACCAACCTTACTAATAAATGTGGACTAATTAGTGCTTATGACATGCTACAAGGTGTTTTAATCAGAGTCATAATGGGAAGGGACAGCGCCTTTCTGCAAAATCAGTCTGACAGAAATTTACTTGAAGCCCCAAAATTCAACTTTTTTGACTAATAAGCCCTCGACTGACCCCTAAAATGCTAAATTTTAGTATTTGGAACAGCGAATTTTACAAATCGGACAAAAAGCTTCGAAAATGTTTGGATTGAACTATGTAAATTTGCACAACGCCAATTAGACACTATTAAGCAAATTTTGCACATTGACCCAACTCGCGGTGCTAGGATTTTACTTAAGCAAACTGACATCCACACTGTCTTTGCTGTGGATGTCCTTATGATATGGCAATGTCACCAACTTAATACAACTAAAATTTACTGGGACCATAAAGTGAGCGAAAACTGTTATGCTGACCTCCCTGTTGAAGGTGGGACCTAGAAATTTTTTGTTTCTCCCGAGGGCACTGATCTCACTATGGTTTTGTGTATGATACCGTGTGATAAGATGATTCAGAGCATATACTACGATAAACAAAATTACTACACAAATCAGGGCGCCACTCACATTGCACAAACCCCCATTCAGCTTGTCTGGGCTGGTAATTGGACCCCCTTCACTTTAGACTCTCCCACTTTGTTCTACGATTCTATGACTACTTTTCATGATGAAACAGGAACCCACATATTAGAACAGAAAATTGATCGTATTATGAAATATACATCCCAATTAACCAAAAATCCCTCGTTAGTTTACCAAATTATGTCTGGGACTGCAACTGCCATAACTAATGCACTTGATTTTAGTCAACAAAAATTTGATCATTTTTTCGATAGGACTGCTCTGGGGGCCTCAAACACACTCACTCATTTACTTAGTGATATTTATGAAGCACTAATAAATCTTTTCGTAATTGTTATCATTGTACTCCTACTCATAGCTAATATTTATTTTGGGCTGCTAAGTTTTAAAAAATACCTGCGACACCAATCACAGAAATTAGCCCTTAAGCATATGGTATCTGAAGTACTTATGGGACTAGCAAACCTGAATGCACCCACCCCTTCCCAGGCTCCCATGGGCCCTACTAACCTGAAACCTATCCGTAAAAATAAGATATTAAGGCCAAGTATTCTCCGACTCCTTTTAAAAAAATGCTTAATCAAAAATCGAGATATCGACTCAACTTTTACTGTCCCTAAAATATTGATCAGAATTTCAAGTGAGAAAATTTCAGCAATATTTGACTCTGGATCTGAGGTCTCAGTCACAAGTAAACAATTATTTGAACATCTTTTTAGATCCGCTCCTCAGCTCGCCCCAAAACTGCAAAAACCCACTACCGCCACCCCTAGTTACTTCCACCGGACACAAAATAGTGGTTATTAGTTGTATGAAATTAATGATCACTGTAGCTGCCCACTGCATTCCGATTAATTTTATTATATCTGATTTAATAACTATGACCCAAGATAATATTGATGGCATACTTGGATGTGATGCGCTAAGCCTACTTATTGATGTGATTTTTAACATAAGCAACACGTACTATAGCAATTAGTGGCTATATTATCCCATTTGTGACTAATGAGGTAAAATTGCCCTGGCAGGAAGGTAGATTCAGCAAAGACCTATTCTCACTTGAAGCAATGAAACCGGTCCCCAAACTTTTGAAAATTCGACGAATTACTCCAAAAAGACTATTTTGGTAGCTCACTTAGATAATGACTGTCGCCATTCTCCCTTGATAAATGTTTATATAAATAGACACCATCTACGAGCAATTGTAGATACAGGAGCAACTGTTTTGGTTATTTTTAAACAAACCTTGTGTCAAATAGGGCTCTGTTGCACCACTACACGGCCGGCTGATGGAATTATCCGGGAAGTAGGCGGTCATGACTTACCCGTCCTTGGAACTGTTTATCTTGAAATTATTTTAAATGGACGACAAAAAAGACTACTTTCCACGTAATTGAAGAAGGCGCATTTGACTTAATTCTTGGCATAGACATTCTAGCCCAATATCAGACTATCCTCTTCGATTTCGGCTCTAAAATTTTGTCCCTTGGTGGAGAACCTCTAAATTTTGTGTGTAATGTGTACAACAAAGAGCCCCAAAAAGTCACGATCAAAATGTGTAAAAGTATTACTGTACCCGCCCGCTCAGTAATGGACATACTTGGTCATCCGTCAGAACAATTAGTGAATAAAAATAATTCTAATGACTACATAAATTTTAAACCTTTTGCCTCATTTTCCAACGTACTGGAGTCACTCTATACCTCAGATTCTGTAAAGCAATGTGTAACCACATTCCTATTCAGATTCTTAATCCATTGACTAAGGATGTGAAACTTTACAAAAGTTCTACACTAGGGCATGCTATTGTAATGATAATGTCGTTCCTGTAGATTCGTGCTACGGAGTTCTTTCGCTAATTTAATTAAATTCAAATAAATTAGAAAAATCCAAAAATGTTAGATAACGACATTATATACAAAAGATCATCGAATCATAATAATCGCTCAAATCGACGCCGCGTCCTTGTTCTGACTCCCAGACATCAACTGACTTTTCATTTCTACATGCAGGCTGACATCGCAATTAATGTCGCTAAATTTGCATGCTTTTCGGTTCTCTATTAATTTCAAGATTTGGCGTCACTTCCGTACATAACGTACATGACTGGCCATAAATAAATATTACCGAAAATTGCGGCAATGTGATCGATGCAAAAATAAATATTTTTAAATAATGATGCAGTATTGCACTTCTCCCCCTTTAGCAAAACTGCGTTTAATACATAAACAAAAAACAAAAATGAATAAACAAGAGTAAATAGTAATATCATTTAATAACGATCCGCTAATTATTTTTTATCCGGCTTTGAATGTTTAAGTATTTATGCGGTTTGAGTTTGAATGTCTTCGAAAATAATTTTGTCGAAGCATGGTGACGTTTAAGGCCTATGGTAGCTCGTGCTTTTTTAACACGAGTTGTCTCAACGCCGAATTGATTAGCTAAATCGACCCAGGGCGAATAACCCACGAAATTTTTCACGCGTTTATCGACCAGATTAAATAATAAATCGGCCATCTGTATATGCGAATTTTTGAATTTTGCCTCGTAAAATGTTTTATAATCAGTGTATAAAGCGTCTAGCGATTTCGTCCACGAATTCGTTTTAAGCATTTTATTGGCTGGTAACCACGCCGCTAAAATTTTACGATAATGGCTATAGACGACGTTTTTCAAGTTACTAGTCAATGGCTTAATGATTTTGGACGCTAAAATCGGTTGTTCCGAGTTTAAGCTCGGATTGTCCGCAACGTTCTCTAAATTTTTCGCATTAAGCTCGTTCGTTATCGTAATCTTTAGGTTATTGGTAAAATTATCGTCTTTTGAATAATTAAAATCGACGTCGTGATTAGCACTAGGCGATTTCAAAGTGAAACCCAAGGTTTCCGAATCGATCGTTACTAAGGAAACATTTGATCTCGTCTCCATTAATTCGTCCTCGCTTTCAATCGTTTCTAATTTTTCGTCGTCGTCTTCCTCTTCGCTCGTTATTGGTTCTATCACAGTGCTTGCTGGATGTTTAGTTTGTTCGCTTATTTTCTTTAGCCCAATTTTAATTAATTTATTCGCGAAGTCTCCTTCTATCAAACCAAGCATAGCGTAATAAACCGCTACGTCAAAGTGAACGATGGAATCCCGAGCCGCATAATGAACTTTACTATCTCCTAATTTTTCAATACACGGTTCCCAAGATCTGGGTGTCCCCCGATCTTCTTTGGGTACAGGGATACCAAAAGCCTTCTCCGAAATATTGGCTAAACTAGGTGACGAGACGGACAATAATTCCAATTTTTTAAATTCCTTGGCCTTAATTAGCATATCGTATATGTGCTTCGGATCAATTAAATTAATTTTCGAAAATATTTTCTTTTCGTAGGGCGAATATGTTAATTTTCCTTTGCGATAGTAATTTTGATCCAAACATTCACCGAAAACGTTATGAATTGCGTTATGATCATTTGTAAAATCAAAACCAATGATGATGGTTTCATCATCTTTTAGTAAATTAATTATTCGTTGAGGTAAATGATTAAATTCGTAAATGTCGAAAAGGAAAGTAGCTCCAGATGCCAACCCGAATTGAATAAATCTTGCAAATGGGCCTTTTAAATGAGGGTGTGTCGGAATCCCTGGCTTATACTTTGACACGCAATTTCTCCAATACATAAATGCTGTCGAATCTGACATGAATTCCACGTCGATTGCTATGACATTAGGGAGAATTGGGTCGTTTTTAACTTTCGTAATAAATTTATCGACAGAATCCGAATTATGGATAATTTCAAAAGACGTTAACATCGTAGCTTTTCGTTTGAAAATGTTTTGAAATGAATCGCGAATTATTTTTTGTCGTAAATCCATAATTAAGGCCAATACAAAGAAAAATAAATAAGTTGCTGAATTAATTAGTATTATCTCGACGTTCGGCTAACTTAATGGCCTGTGGCAAGCCCTTCCGTCTAGATAATTTGAATTTCACAAGATTTTGACGAAAAGGTAAAATCAGCTTATTATCAATTAACGCGTAACGGTCGACAGAGCTGAAGAACTTGACAGGCGTTAAACAAGATTTTTCCTTGTTATACTGACGTTTTAATCTAGGGGGCAACGTATTCTTATCGATAATTTCGGCTGGCCAATACGGCTGGTTCATGTATTTTGCGAAAACGATTGACCCTAGACCCATGTTTTTTCCAACATATTCATATTTCTTTGATGCCTTCCTTAGTTTATTAACGTGTACATATTTCGTTTTCCCCGTTTCTAGCGATATTATTTTGCAGGTCACTGCATTTTTTTCTTCGGTGGCATCATTTTCCTGACCAAATTGCGTAATTTTGTATGGTCCATCATACCTAAACGCTAGTTTTTTAATGGTAGGATCTAACACGTCGTTCTTCAGATACACATGTTCGCCAATGTTGAACTGATAATTTTTTGCCTCTTTATCATACTGCGTTTTTTGGCGTTCTTGGGCCTTTTTTATTCGCTCGTCTACAACGGTTTTTATTTTGACTAGACTCTTACTTAAATCTTTCCTGTATGCATCAATATTTGGCGAATTTGCTATTTCCGCATTAAATTTCAAATCAATCGGCAGCATGGGTTCACGCCCATGTTGTAAGAAGAAAGGGCTTTCCCCAGTTGATGCTTGTGGACTGGAATTATATGCAAACAATGCTCTATTTACGTATTTGTCCCAATTTTTAATATCATTCGATGCGATTGCAGCTAAAATATCAGCAATTGTTCTGTTAAATCGTTCTACTAATCCGTCTGTTTGAGCATGGTAGTGACTCGTAAAAATTTTCTTGACGTTAAGTATTTTGCATACATCAGTAATTAATTTTGATGTAAAATTCGTCCCATTATCGCTTAATAATCTACGTGGTACTCCGTGACGCATTATAACTTTATCGACCAACAAATGACTAATTGTTTGAGCCGTTATATCCGAAACTGGAAACGCTTCTGCCCATTTTGTGTAATAATCCATAAAAACGACTAGTTGAATATTATTTGAGATTGTAGCTGGAAGTTTTAAACAATCTACCGCTATTGTGTCCCAAGGACCATTTACTGGTATTGGTTGCATGGGGGCAACCGTAGCTGGATAAGAAGCTTTTCTGCAATTACAAATTTCGCAAGAAAAACAATGGTTTTCTACGTCATTTGTCATATTTTTCCACCAATATTTCTTTTGAATTTTACCTATGGTCTTAGCTGTTCCTAAATGACCTCCGATGGGATCATCATGATATTGGGTCAGTATTTTCTCTATCAATTTTTCAGGAATAACAATTTGTAGATAAGTTGTGTTCGAAAATTTTGGACAATATTTTCGTATTACAATATTTTTTATTACGCTGAATTCATCTCTATATTTTCTTTTTGATGTCAGGTCTTCAATTTTATTGCGTAAATCTTTAATATAAGCATCGTTGTTCTGTGCATCTTCGAGTTTTTCATTTTCAAATTCTAAACTTTCGATGTCCCTCGTATGTGCATTTACCAAATGCTTTCTGGAAAGTAAATCTGCAGCTTCATTCTTTTTTCCGGGACAGTATTGAATCGTAAAGTCAAATTCTAGAAGTTTTAGTGACCATCGTTTTAAGCGTCCGCAAGTATCTTTCGTGTTAGCAAGCCACTGTAGTGGTTTATGATCACATTGCACAACAAATGGTCGACCTAATAAATAATGTCGAAAATATTGTAATGCCCAAACTACAGCTAACAGCTCTCTTTCTGTTGCTGAATAATTTTGTTCTGTTTTGGACAATTGTTTTGAAGCATATGCAATAATCCATTGCTCATTATTATTTCTTTGAGCTAAAATGGCTCCTAAAGCGTAACCACTTGCATCAGTGATAACCATGAATTCGTCAATCGGGTCAAATGATGGAAAACGTAAAATTGGTGATGTTGTAAATGCGCTTTTTAAATCTTCAAACGCTTTCTGATGTTTTTCATTCCATAAAAATTTTTCATCTTTTCGAAGGAGTGCATAAAGCGGCACAGCAATATTAGCTAAATCTGGTATAAATCTTCGAAACCATTGCACTAATCCTAGAAATCTTTGAATTTCTTTCGGATTTTTTGGTGCAGGACAATTGCGTAATTCCTTGATTTTGTCGGGATCCGCTTCTACACCGTTTCTTGAAATTATATGGCCTAAAAATTTTACTTTTTCTTTGCCGAATGAGCATTTTGATAATTTCAGCTTTAAATTAGCATTTCTAAGCGCTGAAAATACGTCTTCCAAATCTTTTTGATGTTCCTCAAAAGACCTGGAGAATATGATTATATCGTCAATATAGACTAAAGCAGTTTTCCATTGTAAGCCTGCTAGAACGATGTCCATTAAACGCTGAAAATCTGATGGAGCATTTTTTATTCCAAATGGCATCACATTAAATTCAAAATTACCATAAGGTGAAGAAAATGCTGTTTTTGGCTTCGATTCTTCCGAAATTGGAATCTGCCAGTAACCTGACCGTAAATCTAGCGTAGAAAATATTGTTGCTTTATCTAAGCTATCTAAATATTCATCAATGCGTGGAATCGGATAGACGTCTGGTTCCGTGATCTTATTTAAAGCTCTATAGTCTACCACCGGTCGGAGTGAACCATCCTTTTTCTTTATCAGAAATATCGGGCTTGACCATTCAGATGTCGAAGGTTGAATTATTTTGTCCTTCCGCATTTCTTCTATAGTATTTTTTAAAGTTTCGCGATAAGCATATGGCGTTCTAAATTTTTTACCTTTAATTGGCATTGCATTTCCTGTATTGATTTTATGCTTCAACAAATTTGTCTTGCCTAGATCTTGATTACTCATTGCGAATAAATCCCGATTTTTATCCAATAGCTGCTTTAAATAATCTTTATCGATTTCCAATAGATCTGCTTTATTCGAACATTCAGAAATTTCTTTATCGATATCTTTATCTTTCGATAATTTCTGCTTGCAAAGTTCAAAATCTTCCGAAACTGTTCCTAAAATCGATCCAGCTTTAATCACAACTGATTTTTCAGTCGGATTAAGCAATCGGCAAGGTATTACTTGCTCGTTATTTTTCACTAATGCTGTTGCAATGTGTATTTTCTTCATTTCGCAGTATGTTTCATTCGATTCAAACAGAAGTTCGTTCTTTTTGACCTCTGATAATACTCTGCACGGTAATAAGCATTCTGAACGCGCAGGTATTTTAATACTTTCACACAAGCAGACTATTGCGCCTGATTTGCAATAATTAGAATCATAATGTCTGGTATTTGTTGTACCAGTGATTATGTTTTCTCTCTTTTCGCTATATACTATCGGTATTTTATCATCGCCTATTTGCACACAATTTTCACTGCATAAGATGTCAACGTTATATTTGCGTATAAAATCATGCCCTATTAGTGTTGTGTAAGGCAAATGATTGACTACGCCAGCAGAAACAACGTATTCATTATTGCCTATTTCGAATGAGAACGGCAAAACAGCTAATATATGAAAACTTGATCCGTTGACTGAAATTCCGCAGTCTAAATTTTTAGATTTAGGTAAAATAATATTTAAATTATTTTCGACGAAAGATTTAGTTATTAGCGTAATTTGAGAGCCAGTATCTATTAAAGCTCTGCTAGGTACATTATTCACGCTAAAATCTATCAAGGGAAGTGGATTATACGTGTTTTTGCACGTACTTACCTTTTTCGGCTGACTTTGTATATTCTCTTTATCTTTATGCAATTCAAACGTCACTCGAGCTGTTTTATTTTCATAAACTTGCTCTTTCGTGCCATTTTGATTATAATTTCGATTTCGATGTTTAAAACGAATTAAATTTTGACGCAGTATTCGATGCGTATTCATGTAATTAGCTGTTGCAGCGGCCATACCATAAAATCGTCGCGAAAAATTATGTACATAGTGATTATTTACGGGAATTCGTTCACCCTTATTTTTTAATATGCTTGTACAGTTTATTCTTTCGACTGTATTCGAATTAATTCCTGATGTTTCAGCATCAGCTTCATCACTATCGAAACTACTTACGTTTACTCTATCTACCTCGAACGATCCTCTTGACGAACGATTAGGCGATCGCGAATAATTACGGTACCTATTGAACGATCTGCTTCGATCTTGTACTCCATAATTATTTTTAAAGCGACCTCTAGCATTTCCTTGACGATACCAGCATTCTCTTCCGAAATGACCTAATTTTCCGCATTCGTAACATTTTTTGAAATTCTTATAGCTCGAATTTCGACTTTTATCGTAGTACCTTTCATTTGGCTTGTAATAAGAATCATACCTGCTAAAACGATTCTGCGATACCGTATTATTTTTACGATTATAATTAAGCGAATTAACTAATTTTACATCTTCTTTTTCCCTTCGAAGTGCTGCAATTTCTTTTTGCAGTTCTAATATTGATCTCGTCAATTCCGTCGTCGAGAAGCTCGTATTCGTTACTTCGCTTCTAATATTATTTGGCACAAGAGTATTTTCTTGCAATAACGGATATTCTGCGTTTTTCGATAATTTTATTGCACTTTGAAATGATCTCGGAGCGCCGAAAATTTGTATTTGCGATTTTAATCTTGGGAGCAATCCTTTAATAAAGCTAACTTTTAATTGGTCTTCTAGTTGCTCGAAAGACAAATTCGGAAATGCTCGTTTAGTTAATTTTTGCAAATTATGCACGTATTGATCTATTGATTCATTTTCCTTCTGCTTAATTTCGTGGAAATCGAGAATAGCTTGATCCTGAAACCCAGGAGGCAAAAATTTTTCGATTAATGCCTTCTTGATCTCAGAATAAGTAATCTCTGCTGCTGAGCTTATCTCCTTAAAAACTGATCTGGGATATGCGTCTAAGAAAAATGGCAGAATTGATAACTTACTGTCATCAGTCGCTCTTGCAGCTAACGCTAATGAATCAAATTCATCGAAAAATGTGATTATTTCTTTACTTGTCGTACCACTAAATGGACTTAATCGCCAGCGCGCAAGTTCTAAAAATTTTGAGTGTTGTAAGCACTCAGTTAAATCAGAATTGCGTTCAAAGGAGTTTGTTTCTCCTTCATTTTCTTGATTCGGCATTACGGTTTCTAGTTTTTCTACGTTTTCTTTTTTGCCTTTCGATCGCGTAATCATCAAATAATTATCGTTAACGAGTTTTGTTCTCGTTTTACTGCCGTGGGACCTCCATTTTTGTAATGATAATGTCGTTCCTGTAGATTCGTGCTACGGAGTTCTTTCGCTAATTTAATTAAATTCAAATAAATTAGGAAAATCCAAAAATGTTAGATAACGACATTATATACAAAAGATCATCGAATCATAATAATCGCTCAAATCGACGCCGCGTCCTTGTTCTGACTCCCAGACATCAACTGACTTTTCATTTCTACATGCAGGCTGACATCGCAATTAATGTCGCCTAAATTTGCATGCTTTTCGGTTCTCTATTAATTTCAAGATTTGGCGTCACTTCCGTACATAACGTACATGACTGGCCATAAATAAATATTACCGAAAATTGCGGCAATGTGATCGATGCAAAAATAAATATTTTTAAATAATGATGCAGTATTGCACTGCTATGCTTATCAGGAGCAACCAAACCTGGTTTTCCGGGATGTACCACGCAAGCCAACTCGCAAGTCATGACTTTAGACACTCTCCCACCATATACCAACACACAAAATCTAAAATGAAAGAGATCAAGACAAAGTCAAAGCTTAATACTAGTTTAACGCCCCAGGAAATTCTAATCTTAACAAAGGTTTTTGCAGTCAAATAGATGCCATTTTTGTACACCATGAGCACAATCTGGGGAGAACTTCACTTATCAACCATTGTATTAACACTGAAAACCATGCCCCAGTTCGGAGTTACCCCTACATAGTACCCTTTGCTGCCAGATCTCGCATTGTAACTCATGTAAATCAGAATGTGTAGAGCCAGGGAGTAATTGGCCCGTCCACTAGCTGTGGACAAGCCTTGTTGTTTTGGTCAAGAAAAAAGATGGTTCTGATCGTTTTTGCATAGACTCCTAGAAAACTGAATGCTATTACTAAAAAAGACACCTACCCATTCCGTAGGATCGATGACATACTTGGCACCACACATGGGCGTGGGGGGGATCTGGGGGGGGTCTGGACCCCCCCCCCAGAAACCAAAACACCCCTCCCTCCCCAGAAATCAAAAGACCCCCTCCAGAAATCAATTTTTTGAAAATTTTTTTCGTTTTTTTTCGCAATTTTTGATGCCAATGGATAGTGCTTAATGAGAAACGTCGAAAAATGGTGTTTTTTATCGCCATATCACCATTTTTAAGGCCATTTTTTGACCTTCAAAAAATCTTGGACCCCCCAGAATTTTCTTGCCGCCCACGTATGCTTGACACTATTGGGAAAGCTAAGTACTTCTCCACCTAGACCAAGCCTGGGGTTATTGGCAAATTCCTGTCCACCCCTCCGATAAAGAAAAAACTGTTTCCCATAACTTTCTCAAGGACTTTACGAATTTAACGTTCTACCTTTTGGACTCTGCAATGCACCAAGCACTTATCAACAACTCATGGACACTATTCTCCAAGGTTTACAATGGAAAATCTGCTTAGATCTATCTTGATGATATTTTTAATTTACTCTGAGATTTCAAAGACCACATGCAAAATTTGAACTTTGTTTTTGGACAACTTTAACTGCATGACAGGACTTAAATTGAGGTTGGAAAAATATGATTTTTGCAAGGACGGAGTCAAATTCTTGGGGCATGAACTGAAAACTATGCAAAAGTAGCTGTTTTTGCTCTTAAAATTGTTTTGAAATCCACATGAACAGAAAATGGCTTCCAGGTCATCTATGTAGAAAGTAATTGAAATGTGCATTTCCAGTGTGTAGTGCCAAAAAATTTGAGAAATTATGGTCGCTGATGGCCAAAAATCATTGCAAATTGCATATGCACTCTTTATCTTGCCAAATATTTCTGGCCAATGGGGCGAGCCGCTATCCCCCTTCCCCGCCTTAATCACGCCCCTACATTTCCGTAATGTGCGGAAAAGTCAATATATCACTATTTAAAAAAATTTCATTTTATGCACGATTTTAATATGCTTAAATGCATAATATAAGGTTCATGCATTGAGACAGGCTTAAGCTGGTGACACACAAATATAATGAGTTGCATCAGTCCAAATTAAGTGCAAGATGGATACACAGGCAGTGCCTCCTGATTCACGAGCTACAAAGGTTCAGATTATGTACGCGTGTACAGCATTATATGCTTCTCTAGTTAGGTAAGTTGAGTGCGTTGCATAATCTACAAGGCCCGGCAGGCCTGCCTGTTGTGAGACCGGGATGCATATTTTGAAAAGCCACTGAGGATTTGCTGTGGCTATTTTAAGATACGTATGTAGGCGGGCTTAGCGTTCACCTAATTACATTACCATTACATGCGTTCGAATGTAGGCATTCCACCTATATGCCCATAATGCGTAGTTACATACATATACAAACCAAACGCAGGCAAAATGAGACTCGCTCGCCAAAGTGAATAATAATTAACAGCACACCGTTTTATTGATATTTATGCTAAGTACCTTAATTAACACGCAAGCTTTTACTTGCATAATCTTTCCGCAAACTCAAGAGTCTTGAAACCTGCTTTTTTCAATGTCTGTCTAAATAGAAAGAAAAGGTTAATCAAAGCAAACGGACTTCTAGGATTTTTAATTCAAACATTTGGCAAATGTGTATGTGCATGTTATACCATCCACTAAATCTCAAAATGCTTTACAGTTTTTTTCCAGAATGGATGAAAATTATGTTTTACTCCAAGTCGTCTTTGCCAAGTTGCACAAATTTTAAAATACACGGTATTTGTGGGGAGGCGAAAGGCTTTAAAGTCGTTGTACAACTAAAATTGAACACAATTGACCAGATTAAAGCTTGGAAATTGGAAATCAAACAATCGAGTAGTATTAATTGGAATGGGCAAATACATATCCAAATTGCACACAATTTTTGTTTATCACGGATTTTGTTTGTCACAACAGTTCAAAATATTAGAGGAAAAAGATAGGTAATGGCTCAAGTAAAAACAATACTGGTTACAAAATGAAGATGAGCTTGAGCGACAAAAAATTTTGAAACGCGCTAGAAATTTGCTGAAAACTGTATGCTATGTCCCATGGCCTAGGTCATTAACTATTGCTGTTTCCTTGTTTGTTGCTCAGTATTTGTTTTCCGCTTCTTTTTTAAATTGTATTAAAGCGTGTCTATTCTGGGGTCTTATTTTATCATCTATGAATATAATATGGGTCTCCAAATTCAAAACTTTTTCACGTACTAACTTTGAGAAAATTAATTAAAATACCAAGTATCTTGAATAGATTATTTCATATCTTTGCTTTCATTCGATTATCTTTTGCTAACCTTTTCTTTCCTATTGGAAACAGGCTCTCATTAATCACGAGTTTGCGGTAACATTATGCAAGGAATAGTTGGTGTAGTAATTAAGGTATTTAGCGTAAATGCAGAGTGAGTCTCATTTTGCCTGCGTCTGGATCATACATGTATGTAACTACGCATTTTATGGGCATATAGGCGGAATGCCTACATTTGAACACATTTAATGGTTATGTAATTAGGTGAACGCTAAGCCTGCCTACATATGTATGTTTAACAATACCCACAGCAAATCCTCTGTGGCTTTTCGAAATACGCGACTGGGACTGGGCCTGCTAGGCAGGATCGGGCGCCCAGTTGTTCCTTGCTGCCGCCTTCCTGCATATGTAAAGACTGGATGTTTTGGATGTGGGCCCACGGCCATTTTTTTGAGGCGTGGTAATGAAGTCAAGTGAAATGGCAGACAACACATGACAACTTTTTGTTGGGGGGTAAATATTTGTCTTGATAAGCTTTTTGTTCGGATATCACTGGAATCAACCCCCATACATGTGTGCTTCATTATCATGGATGGTCCATCTAGACCAGTGTGTTGTTCTGATTTACAGGGCGCCAAACTGAGGCCTGCGAGCGCATTTGCGGAACAAAATCCATTAAATCTGGAGGATGCGACCGTCGAGGTGCGTCAATTTTGCATTGATTGTTGACAGCAATTAAACAAGCTGGGCCCTAGTGGCTTGTAGTATGTCCAACGTGTATTGAACATTTTGCTTTCCTGGGCTTATCGGTGGTTGTGGATATGAGCGGAGCCAGGGGATGAAGAGAAACCATAATTTTTAATGTTAACATTCACTTCTCTTTTTTACCCATTGATAGGTTTCCAAACAATTTCAAGAAGAGAAAGATCTATTTCAGCGCAGATTGCTTCTATTTTCAAGCATAGCTTCATTGAAATATTTCTACTTTTAGCATCAAATGCTACAAATCCAGGCTATTGAGTAGCAAATCAAGCTTCTGACTGTCGTTTGCAATTTCACAGATTTTAACAAAATTTGATCATCTTTTTTGAACAACATTGTCAAAAATTTAGATAGTTTTAAACGCTTAAGAAGCACCTTTTCTCTAAAGTTTCAGAAAATTTTTAGAAACTTTTGAAAAATCCTGAATTCTGTGGGTGAAAACCACTTAATGCCCCATGATCATGGATGAAACATACCCTACAGTATGACGTTTTAAGTGTAGTACCATTTTTTAAACACCCCTATTAAGTTTTTGCATGGAAAGCCATTTTGTGATCATTGTATATGTACAAAGATTTTTGGAAAGACAAAAACTGGAAAAGTAAGATTTTAAGATGAGTAATTGTCTCTTATATGTATATCTTTACAATGGTTGAATTTGCATTTAGAAAGGAAATATAACAGGTTTTACACAGCTCTGAACTGTTTTGAGACAATCTTATCATTTGTTATAAGAAACCCAAAATTGGCTGAAATACGCTATCAACAGTTGAGCAATCTTGATTTACCAAACTGATAGCATTGCTGTACCATATCAAAGTACCCAAAGCTTGGCATGCATAAAATGTATAACGGCTTTTGGGGACCATCTTTTAACAAGAGAACCTTGTATTAAAAAATACGCTTTTCCACATTTACTGCTTAAAAAGTTTCCCCTATCAACTTTTACCTATTGTAGATGCGTTAGTATTATTTTGCTCAATTACAAAAAGTTAACACTATTTAGCGGTTTAAGCATAAATGCGCAATGCTTCATATAACGGCTTTTCAGTTTAAACAGGCACAGTTAAATTGGCTCAATTGAAACACTGTTCCTTAGTTCGAAGGGCTCTGAACTGTTTGCAAAACTCGAATGTACGCCTATCATTGTTTTGACTCTCAGGGCGTTTGGGTTATGTTTGCTAGCAAATGTTGACCATCATGGTCTCACGTCCGTATGCATTGAGCTTTCACGCCTGGTTGTAGTATTTTGATCGCATTAGATGGGTTTGCTGTCCTGTTGACGTGATTGGCTATTGCTCGGATTTTATGCTTTTTCAAACAATTTCAAGAGCAGAAAGATCTATTTCGGCTCAGATTACTTCTATTTTCATGCATAACTTTATTGAAATTTTTTGACTTCCAGTGTCAAACTCTACAAATCCAGGCAATCAAGTAGTAAATTGAGCTTCTATATGTCCTTCCGCAATTTAACAAATTTCAACAAAATTAAATGCTTTTTTTCGACAAATAATTGTCAAAAATTTTAAAAGATTCTTTGATAAATGATGCGTCAAAAGGGATTTTAAATAAAAGTAGACAACATAAAAACACAGATAAAGTGATATTTCGCATGTGCAGATATATTTTCTAGACATATTTGTGTCTGCTTTTGGTCAATTCCAATACCGTACCCCATCCCACCCCTTAGGAAAATCTTGGATGTATCAGTGCTGATTGCGCGCCATTAATGCATTCCATCCATAATTCTCGTGTGCTTGTTTTTAGATTTATTACTTTTTAACAATTTAACAAAATTGAGCAAAATATTTAAAACTTGTGCAATGGCGCTTTTTGACTAATTGCACGTTAAGGGCCCTCAATTTGCCTTCATTATTTCAACCAATTGAGATTGAAATTTTGGGCTGGTGGACCTCAGATATGTTATTATCACTTAAATGCTGATTTTCTCTGTAATTTTTCTCACTTGCTTTACTTTCAAAGCAGTTTCATTCCAAAAGATTTTTTTTTCGTTTTTTCCACTAATTAGTTCTTATGTTTCTTCACAAAAAGTTTTTTCAGGATACTATCAAAAAGTTCTTTTATTATTTCTTTATTTATGTGTCAATTATATAAAGCTTTTTTCTTCGTCATTCCGTATCAACCTATTAGAAAATCTGGATGAAAATAATTATGCATAAGTAAAAACAAATGAAAATCTTGATATTGATTATTCTAATTGACAAAATTTACTACCTGGCGTAATCAGTAAAAATTAGGCAAAATATACCTGTTTCAGTCGCCTCAATTTTGCACGCTCAATCTAATTTAGTGCGCTCATTAGCGCAAAGTGATCAGCGCAGCTGTTGGCGCTTTTGCACCAATCAAAGCTAAAACCATGGACGATGCAAAATGTAAACTGCGCTGTAGTGTAATTTGCTAATACATGCCTTACTCGTAATGCACGATCTTTTGACTCTTCAATGTATTTGTCCAGTATTTCATTGTTGTTTTAAGTTTACAAATTTTTTTGTGTAAAAAGCCCTTTTTCTAGTATTTGAGCTGTAAAAAAAATTTTGTGCTTGTTTGACCAGGAAATTGCTTCTGTTGTAAATGCTCCTTTTTTTGCACCACTTTGAACAATATTCTAACGCCTTACATAGCTATAGTGGATCTTCCACTAAATTCCAGTTCGAAAAACATTCGGTTTTCTGCAAAAATTGTATTTATGTAGTGTGAAATAAGTTCGATTTTAATCTAAAACCAATATTACTATACCAAAGGAGGCAAAAAGTAGTTAAGTTGCTATGGCAATACTTTTGTTGAACAACTTCGCTTGGAATCGTTTCTTGTAGAATGTCCTTTTGAGAAATTAAGTAGAGTTGTTTTTGAACTTTTATGTAAAAGATTAGATAACTTATAATTGGAATATTAATGTTTTAAAAGTTGATATAATGATGGAAAATATCCTCATTGTAAGTAAGTAATATGATTACGTGTGTATGTAACGTATGTAGGTCCAACAGAATAATGTACGCTGCAAATGATTTGTGGAAGTGCGTACACTGGTTGGTCGTATACTACTTATGTTTGAATGTATGTACATATAAGGTAGCAAAGAACAGATGGCACATTAGTGTGTATAATCTCTCAACATTGAATGCGCTTTGCTTTGTTCAAGAGTTTATATATGTATATATTACCTTTGCAAGATCCTTTTAGACTTTTACCCTTTTACTTTAGCTATACTATGTTTCATTTTTATGAGAGCTTTTTGTAAATTTTCTTATGGGCCACAGTAAGCAAAACAAGATGAATTACTGTAATTTGGCAGATCAGCTCAGTGAGGGATTGGTTGGGATTCTTCCATTTTTAATGCAGCAGTCCGCCAATTTAGAATTCAATTTAGGCATTTAATCAGTGCTAGAATATACTACAGTAAGTGCGCTGAATAAAAGCTTTTGGCTGGAATCAAATACAGGTTGCTTCAACGACAAAGGGGATGTTTTATGTACCACTGAGCTATGTATGCTGGAGTTATCTATTTGCTTAAAAGTCAAATTTTGGGGCTTCATGCCATATACCCATGTTTTCACAATATTTTGTCCAATTTATTCAATTTTTGAAAATTTTTCTCGACATTTCTTAAATGTATTTTTATGCTTTAGAAAAATTGAGCCTCGCCAGAAGAAAATTATTAAAATTGCAGATTGCATGCAAAATATTGAATGCTGCAAGCGTGATTGCCAGAGACAATAATAAAGTAGTGCTGATATCAACAATGCTCCCTATACCTGACTGGTCCATAACAATTATCAAGTATGCATGTACACATATGTATAAATTTTAAACAACTTTCTAGAATTTAATACTGTTATCACCAATACTTTACTGACTTTTGTGAACTATCATGCCTTATTTGATTATTTTATTATTTTATTATTATTATCCCTTCTAGGTTTTAATTTTTATTTTAATTTGAAGCCTTAATTTTGTAAGATTTTCACGAACCACAAAGAGTTCCATAGGAGTAAAAAAAAACTAATGCTAAGTATACATTGCCATGGCAACAAAATTACTTTCCATCACGTTGCATAATTTTGCACTGATTTCTTGCAGAGGATGCAGAAGAGACTTACCTACAGTTGTTGTCTTTATCACTTGAAGACTTTATTTGTGAAATTTATAGAACTTTTAATCAGATTCAAAAAAATTTTTGATTTTTATATAAATTTGAAAAAATGAACGGAAATATCATAAAAAATGAATTTTTTTTCGAAAAATATTATCATTTAAGGTCAACTATCTATTTTATGCTGCAAACCACACACTTCGCATAACCTTTTGAGGTTGGTTTTTATTTCCTATTTTCCAATAGTTTTTTTTTACTTCCAAAATGGAATTTGCTGATTTTTTTAGTTTTGACTTGGATCAATTTTTTCTCCAAGACTAAAGGGATCTATGAAATCAACTAAGAGGCGAAAGATGGAGCATCGACGTGACATTGCTCGGATTATATAAGTTTCTAGATTGGAATGCTTGCACAATGAATATATGCATAAAACAAGATATGTGGTTTTTTCAGAGGATATGATTATATTATGAATAACAACAATAGTAAAAAATATTCAATAGCAACTAAACGTAATTTAAGTAAAAAAGTGGATTAGCGCTAAGGAATGCATACGTATTTTCAGACAGATTGAAAAAGTTACAAACTTGTCGATCAAGCGCATAGGCTGATGGTCGCTTACATGGCCATATTTTCCTAGTGAAAATGTTTGCCCAATTCATGAAAAGTGGCGTTCCGGATCGAGAAATGTTTTCCGCCAGAGACATACATCTGTCCATCTTGGGCTGCATGAAGTACCAGCTGTTCCTTGCACGTGATATAAATATTGTGCAGAAGAATGAAACGTCTGATCACGTTTTTTAAAGTATTTCACTGTAAAAAATCATTTGTAGAATCAACATAAAGTTCTTATGTGTAACTTGCTGCCATAAAAATTTTAGTATAGCTACAAAAAATTTTTATGTTGATTCTACAAAAATGCACGTGGTTTGAACAAAAACTTTTATGTTGATCCGTCACATGATTGACCTAAAAGCTTTATGTTGATCCAACATTCATCCGTCCATAAACATCACATTAGTAAACCTAAAACTCTTATGTCGATCCTACATGCATGCACCTGGTTTTTAAGGCATCTAGTGAATCCCATATTTGACATTTCTAACAAGCGTTCTTTATTACAACTGTGTTCTGCAAAAATGCAGCACATCAATTGATAACAGTCTACCTACACTTGACTGGAGACGGATCATGTCATGTATGAAAAAGCAATCTCAAACTACCAGCTAATACACTTGTACAATCAAGTAAGTACCGTTTATAATCTGACAATAAGCCCCATGGTTTTAGCAAGTAATATTTAATAATGTGCTTGATAAAGAATGATTTTTAACAAATTTGGTACAAATTTTATCAAAATGACTTATTTAAAGATCTACATGAGGATAGAAGAGAACAGAGTCACCTAATAAACCAAAAATATAAGCTGAACAAGTTGAAGAATTTTGCAATTTATTGTTCAAAGACTTAGATATAATAATAGAATAAAAAGGAAACCAAAATTTTAAAGAGAATTATCAAGGCACGCATTCAAAACTAAGTGTAACTGAAAGCTTTGTGGCTGAAAACTGACAAATTTAAATGTGTTAGCCTCCTTCATACATGACATCAAGCGCAAAGAGAACAGTTTGACGATAAAACGTGTGCACATGGCAAAAATGTTTGGTCATAAAAGACGTAATAAAGCTGAGCAAACTTTCATATAAGAGGCAAGGTCATAAAAATGAGGATGCATTGCATTAAGGTCGATGGGATAAAAACTAGACAAAGACATTAATATGAAAATCATAACAGGAACAGGCGTACCACAGATGGTGCATGAAGAAGTTCTGACCATAGGTGAGCAGTAGATAAATTCTGGGAGTCCGTGCAATGGTACGAAATTGATAAAAATAATGCCAAAAATTCAATGTCAATTTGCAGGTCCGCTCGGCTCTCAGGAGGGCAGACCTGTGCGCCCATGTGCATTTCTTGGGGTATACGTCCCTAGAAGTTGAAAACACCCACAGATAACTGTAGACCCTCAAATTATACTTTTGTAACATTTTGACAATCTTTGACGATTTCACCCTCCCAGAATGTTCTTGCTACCCATGTATAGTCCTGAGCTGACCATACATAGATGCGTAGAATGGCCAATCTAGATAGGGAGAGGTCCAAAAGTTGAGCTTTTTTGGGCCAGAATGACCTTAAAAACTGATATGAATGGTAAAAAAGCGTTAAAACTACGCTATTCCACAGTTTCCAGTCATTTTCAATCACTTTTGAAGAAAATTTTCAATATTATCTATTTTTGGCCTTCATTTGATCACATTTTTCCCCACAAAATTTTTTAGTTTTTTTATTCTGGGAGTCTCTTCTGAGACCCTGCCCCGTCACATGTCTAGTGCTGACATGTCACCTGATATTTAGTGAAATTTTGGCGCTTTGTTTCCTAAATTCGCTTCAGACTTTTCAATCATTATTGGTTTCCAAATCGACTTCTTCAGATAAATTTCTAATTTTTCAATCAGCTTTCACAATAATAAACAAAAAATGCAATGAATAGCAAAAGAATCAGCTTTCACAATAATAAACAAAAAATGCAATGAATAGCAAAAGATTCAATTTCATTATTCCTTTAAATAATTTCCTAAATGTGAAGGCAAGCAAGTTAACTAACTTACATTAAAATGATGCATACATATGTAAGCACGCCTATCCTAACAATAAAGAAATCATACATGGCTCTTAGTACAGTAGCGGATCCAAGATTGATAGCCAAATAGTAAATAAATTGGTTCGAAATCTGCGGTTGGCACCATAGGTGGGCAGCACCAAAATTCTTGGGGGAGGTGGAAAAATTTCTGGGGGAGAGGGGTAGAAAAAGCTTTAAAGGTAAAAAATGGTATTGAAAGTGGTCGTATGGCGAAAAAACACCATTTTTCGACGTTTCTCATCAAGCACTATCCAATATGCATCAAAAAATTGCTAAAAAAGCAAGAAAATTTTCAAAAATTGTATTCTGGGGGGGGGTATTTTGATTTCTGGGGGTATTTCAACTTCTGGGGTTGCATACCCCCTCCCCTAACCCCTCACGCCCACATGTGGTTGGCACGTAAAATAGTGTTTCTTTGACGTTTTCTATGGTTTACTTTCATTCAGAATCATTTTTTGGTTGAGGATTTTTCCCATAATTCAGAATTTTTGGTATTTTGTATGACAAATCTTGCCTAAATTTAACACTTTCCGGCGCAAAACGCTGAAAACTTTCTGAAATAGATTTAGATTGTAGATTGACGCTTGGAAACTGGATTAAACTTTTAACTATTTCTGATGCAAACACTGCTCTAATAAAAGAAATAACATCAATATTTAGAAGAAAATAATTTTCGATCAAAAATCACTACAAAATACATACATACACATATCCATTCCTTATCTCAAAAAGCATGTTGGGTCAAGGGGAGAGGCGACCGCTCCTTCTTAAATCCGCCTCTGACTAATAAGCATTAATTGCATTCAAAAATGTCGACACTTTGACAGAAGACTTTTTATCCAATAAGCCAGCCTTGACGATTGAACGCTGCAGAAACTCTAAGGTCAGTGGCGCGGAATACTGGAGATCAAGAATGTAATGGTAGGCTATCAAAAACATCATTGCTTCTGCGAATTTGCCTCATTCTCCATCAAGATTTCTTTTTCGACGACAATGCAAAGGCGCGATTGTTCACCCTTTATGACTGCAATGAATATGCCAACATCAGTGTCGTCTGTTGGAACAATCTGATTCAGCAGTGTGCCTTGCTGAAATAAGCGATGCTACATAAATGCCTTTATGGTTACTTAAATAAGCTTAAGAATTGATTCATTAGTCTCCTCAGCAGAATGTGTTTGATTTGTAGCATGTAATATTGCGTGCTTGTGAGAGAGTTGGTGTTTTCAGATCACCAGGGGCAAAATTGCTTAAACAGTATATACTGGTTAATACTAGTGAAAAAATTGAAGAAAATAGCTTTTCTGCTAATTGACTGAAATTCACCAAAAAGTGTCAATTAATATTGTTCCAATTCTTATCATGCATTTATTTCTAGACATTAGGTAAAGTGGACCGTATCATGGAATTCGACTACTACTGAAAGTCAAGAAGAAAGTAACTTTGACAGGATATTAGCATTTGTAAGCTGCATTCCCACCATTATACTTAAAAAGCAAAGCTCATTTCAGTATAAACTACAATAAAAAGGCAAAAAGCACTTAAAAATGGGCATACCACCATTTATAAGGCCATTTTTTGACCTTTGAAAAATCTTGCACCCCCAGAATTTTCTTGCTGCCCACATATGCTCTCCTCATCACACGTGGGCATGGAGGGTTTGGGGGAGTATGCATCCCCAGGCCACATATCCCTGCAGTGCTGCCGCCATGAGCACTGCTGGTGTTGGCTTAGGCAGCTGTTCGATAGCTGGGCTGTGTAAAGTTGGAATACCCCCCAGAATTCAATTTTTAAATTTTTTTTTGCTTTTTTAGCAGATTTTTTGATGCCATTGGATAGTGCTCGACGAGAAACGTCGAAAAATGGTGTTGTTTTCACCAAATGACCACTTTTTGGACCATTTTTCGACCTTTGAAAATTTTTCACCCCTCCCCCCCTTCAGAATTCCAGTGCTGTCTACCTATGCTCCTCATCCCTTCTTAAAGGTGTAATTTTGTAATTATGTGCATCATGTAGGCGTGGTGTAGGGGTTAAGTAGACCCCATAAGAATTCAAAAACCCTATGAGGAATACGATAGACCACAGAATTGAATTTAGTGTCTTTTTGCGATTTAGTTCCACCAGATACCCAGAATATGGATGCTGCTTATGTATGAAAAAGCATTCCCACAAGAATAAAGGTCAAAAATACGTTATAGATCGACAATGGTGGGAAATTTCTTCATGTGAAACCAACAAAACCGCAAACAATGCACGACATCTCTTGCACGTCGCAAAGGTGTAACTTTGTCCTAAATTCAGCTGGTTATATAAGTTCGGCCCGGAACGCCAAAATTTTCATGAGTCTTAGGTTGACATTACACATAAAATTCGACTCAGTAAGTTAAAATAACTTGTGTTACACAATTATGAATAAAGCAATTGCAATGTGCTGAGTGAATCTCATAATAGATACCAATTTACTTATGAATTCAATACAACGCAATGATAAAAGAGTCAATTTTATCTTCAATCGGCAGAAAACAGTGCAAAGTTGTTTAATAGTTCTCTTTTCTGCATAAGACGCCCAATGCAGATGATAGTGGACCTTGGGATCTATAGTCTGTTTCATTTAGCTTTGAGGTTTCTCAACAATTGTTTTAAGAGGCTACAGTAGCAATATTTTCCTCGATTTACTGTAGTTTCTCAAATCAGTAGCCTAATCAGTCTGACCAGCTTCAGCGGTGCGGCCAGTCCTCAACATTGGCCAACCTAGATTGGGCAGTTGTTATTAAGTCATTGCGGTGGTCGTATAGATTTTTCGTGGATGGCGGGCCATTGTTTTTTCTGGCTGACTCTTGCAACGCAGCCCAGGGCATGAACATCGCTTTCATTTTGACTAGAGGCTCTTATCAGATCGATATTATCAAAATATTTGTACCTGTAGCTGATTCTGCTTACCTGAGGATTTTTCCATATTATGACGTATGAATTTGATCGCCATCACATCAGTAGCAGAAAGTGGCCTATATGAGGTGAGCCCAGTTTGGATTTTTAAGGCTAAACACTTGAAAACAGGGTACTTATGCAGTTTACTGCCTATCGAATTTTTCTATGTTTTTTAACATTAGGGTATATACCGGATGAATTTTTCTATCTTTATAACACCAGGGTTCTCACACAAGTTTTCCCAAGACAGAAAATAACTTTCAGGTGACAGGTTTTGACCCTCCGACCTATCGCTCTACAGCGCAACATGTTAACAATCGGCTAAGCCACCTTCTCGTAAGAAATAAAAATGAAGTAATGAGGGAATGGTACTTCGCATCTATACATCGACCTAAGCATCTATACATCAACCTAAGCATCTATACATCAACCTAAGCATCTATACCTTGACCTAAGCAGGAGCGACCTCGACCTAAGCAGCTTAAACCACCTTTTCAGATATACTAAGCCTAAGCCTAAGCACATTGGAAGGAAAAACTTACATTTTCCCATATCTTATCAAGTAAATTATTGCAAAAGTTGATTATGAATCTAAAAAGGATAGAATAAAAAATAAAAAATGAAAAAAATAAAAAAATAAAAAAAATAAATAAAAAGAATAAAAAACTGAAGAAAATCCAGGATTATATCATATGATCGATATATCATAATGCTGTAATGCTGTATATACCATAATGTTGAAAAAGATAGAAAAAATTCGATAGGCAGTAAACTGCATAAGTGCCGAAAACAGGTGGAGTTTTTGAAGGATATGGTGTGAACCAATTTGGCGCCATTCCGGCAGAACTGCCATACAATTGCGCTAAAACAATACTTTGTGTCACTAAAAGACGCGGAAAAAAGAATAAACCAAATCCATACAAAACTCACAGAGTTGCGGTACTTCAAACATTATACTTCGACATTCACCATTTTGAGCCACTTTAAGGAATCTTAGCAGTTTATCAAAGGTTTCCAATTTTTACTAATTAATATTTTCCTGCCATTTTCAAGGTCGCAGATTACAAAAAATTATGTTATACTGCGTGGAAACCAAAATTAAAAGAGAAAATTTTTTGTAATTTTTTGCCCAAATTTCCAAGAAATTTTTTTTTAATTTCACTATTTTTAGCATTTTTTACATCCAGTTAAAGATTTCTACTTAAATACGATTCAAACAGCATTTTTGGATTATCTCAAAGTTCCAACCATTTGAAGATTCAAACAGTGGAATGCAGAATAACATGTACCCAACTTAGGTCGACCTAAGCATGTATACATTGACCTGAGCATCTATACATCGACCTAAGCGTCTATACGTTGACCTAAGCATCTATACCTCGACCTAAGCGGGAGCGACCTTGACCTAAGCAGCCGCAAACACCTTCTCAGATAAACTAAGCCTAAGCCTAAGCGTCATTTAAGCAGAAACTTGAATTTTCACATTATCTAGACAGAAAGAACATGTAAAAAATTATTTTTTCAAATTTAAAAATTTTCAAACAAAATGTTTTTCCCGTGAAATAAAAGTTATTTTTTCATAATCAGCGATCTTGAAAATGTCAGATACATATGTTTTCAGCCCAAATTCGAACATTTTTGGTAAATACCTCACTTTAAAGTAGCTATATCATGAGTAACTCTATCTTCACTAATATTAATCCGTTTTTCATAAAAATTTTTTCCGCACCTTCTTTATGCATGTCCTCCTCATTTCAATCAAAATCGTTCCTTTCTACGTTAATCTGCAAGTTTTCCGTTCACACCATATAGTAAAGTTTAGCCAAAACGGGTATATCAGAATTTCACTTCTGGGCATCGAATTTTAAACTTTTAAGTGATGCGCCCTCTAACAATGTATGCACGGAGTAACTTTATGATGTCCGAATTTGCAGAAATACCCAGAAAATAGGCTTAAAAAAACCTATCAGTTTTTTGCAAACCTAATTCTATCAGGAAAATGAACGACACTCCATTTACAGCCTTCATACAACCTAAAGCGTATTTTGCACCTATACATATGCCTTCTGTTCTGTACAGGTTTTATGCACAAAATGAGATTTGTTCAAGAGGGTGTCTATGAATTCTCACCATATTTAAGGCATCTGGGTAGCAAAATTTTAGGGCGGAATAGAGAATACTGGAAAGGTGGTGGTCGACATTATTGGCCGAGTTACAGGCAGTTGAAGTTCATGAGCTCAAGGATAGGCGAAAAAAGGGGAAAAATGGCGTTTGGGGTATTTTTCAATTTTCAATTTGCGGCTACAGCAATTGCTTGCGGATATCAGATTGGTGCCAATCATGGGGTAAGCCTAAGGTGTAAATGGAGCGAAAATTGCTCCGCTCGATCCGCTCGCTCCACAATTTTTGCTCCATTTATCTCAGGCTTAGCCCATGTGCTGGCATCAATGTGGATGCACATAACTAAGCCTTAGCCTAAGACATTGGTAATCCCGCTCAGTCACAGCCCCGACGATTTGGAGACTAATTTGAAACATTACCAAAAGCAGAGCTTACTTTTTGCCTATCGTTAAACACATGATAGTTCAACAGCCTGTAACTCGGGCAATATTGCCGACCGCCACCTAATTCTTTCAAAGATGGACTCCCCATCTTAAACTCAGTTAGAAGATGTCCTTCTTGTAATGTTCTGCGACTTTCCAATCTCCTCTTTTTTAGCCAAATTTTATAATGTGTACAGCTCTGGTGGTCATAAAACGTATTTTTTAATTCATCCTTTGGTCCCCTCTTGTTTTCAAAAAATCTTGGTCGTGCCGTTTTCCTCCGAACCAAAATCCTGTATATGGGCCTGAATGCGATGATCATTTTTCTTAAAGTTCTGACGAAGTTAATACATTTGCAAATTTATGCAGATTTCAAAGCATAGCATGTCGATCTATTTAGTCGGGAGCATAGGTGGGCAGCACCAAAATTCTGGGGGGGGTTAAAAAATTTCTGGGGTGGGCTGAAAAAATTTTTAAAGTTAAAAAAATGGTCTTAAAAGTGGTCGTATGGCGAAAAAACACCATTTTCGACGTTTCTCATCAAGCACTATCCAATGGCATCAAAAACTTGCTAAAAACGCAAAAAAAATTTTCTGGGGGGGGGGTATTTTGATATCTGGGGGGGGTATTTCAACTTCTGGGGGGTGCATACCCACCAAACCCCCCACGCCCTTGCGTGGTCGGGAGTAATAGACTAACAACCAAGTAAGTCTAAGACTATTAACAGGCCTGTATCTAGTGGAGATAGGAGGGGGCACGTGCAGCCACACCCCGCCAAAAATAAAATTTGAGGATGATTTTTCCTTTACTTTCTCATCCGCTTTTTCTAGCAAAAAGTCTTAGAAATTTTTGGTGTTTCACGCCGAATATCATAATAATTCATTGTACCTAATCTATTTAGTCCCAAACGGGCGATTAAATCACTCCACATTTGACTTCATACAACCTAAAGCATATTTTCCATCTATGTCTCTTGTTTTATGCAGGTATTACGCAGAGAATTATTTCAGAACCAAAATAAGGCAGGCGTTTTTTTCACAAAATTTTCGGCGCTTGAGCGCATTATTTCAGACTACTTCAGCCCTAGAAGAGGGAGTTCCTTTAATTCTAACCATATTAAAGTTACCTGGAAAGCAAAATTTACAAATTGTTTAGCTCTAGTGATCGTAAAACGTCTTTTTTACAATTGGTCTATGGTCCACCCTTATGTTTTCAAAAAAATTAAGTCGTGACCCCCCTTCCGGAACAAAATCATGGATGCGGGCCTGACTATAAATAGTACGCTGAGTAAAGTGGTTTTTATAATGTTTTTTGAAACAAAATTAAAGTAATTTTCGCTTTCAACTTTTTAAACTATGATTTTCAAATTTAAGCTGCCACCTTTTTTATTTCTATGGCATTATCAAATGTTCGATAGTTGCAGTTATTAAATTATAAGAAACGCATTATTGTAATTTTTACAATCATTATCATTGCTGTTGCTGTCATAAGTAGCTAATTCTCTAGAAGTAAGTATTTTTCATTTTATCGTCTAACAGATAATTTCAAGAGGGCGATAAAAGATTCGATTTTTCCTTGAAGCTCTGAAAAGGCAGTATTACAGTTAAAAGAATTCTGAGTTTTTGTAAAAATCTAAATTTTTCTCTGAAAATGTCGAATTTCATAATTAAAATTTATTTTATTATTTTTAACCAGTCAGTTTGTAGTGCAGCCTTTCGCAAGTCCGTTTTAATGTGAGTTTACATATAGCATTGTCCTTCACTTCATATTTCTACTTTTTTTACATTTATTACTCGTATTTTAAATTGATTTTAGGATGAATCTGCAAGCTGTTGGAATTTGATTCGACGGCTTTAAATCGCTTGCATGACTGCATCCTGTGGTACGAAGGAATATCATATGCGAATTGCAGTACTTTTGTTGGCTTTTAATCGTTATGATCTACTGCTACGCTTTGCTTGCTTTAGCGTCCTGTCAGATATCAAGTAAAGTTTAACATCATCTCTGTATAATTAAAATATTTATTTTATGGTTATTAACTTATTCAAGTCACACATGCACATAGGGGTGGGGGTGAGGGGATACTACGCTTACTGAAGGGTCAGCTGGACAGGAACTGTCCGGAGATTTTGAGCTTATGGAAAGTTTTTGCATCATCTATGAGGTCCAAAGCAAAAAAACGTCAAAATTTTTCCAGCGCTTTGCATCAAATTAGTACTTTTTACTCAAAAACGCCCAAAAATTGATGAATTTGTGCATTTTTTTTAGTGTTAAAAGTGATATAATGCAGTCAAAATAGACTAAAGTTGCTCTCAAAATGCGATATTACCACGGAAAAACGTTTTATAGGCTATTTTGACCTTTTTGATCCTTAAAAACAAAAAAATTGTGATCGTTAAATCATCTGTTATGGATTTTTGAGATTTCACCCTCTTCTGCCGGCCCTGACCTTGTGCACCTATGATTCAAGGACTACTTCAGAGTCATAAATTAAGTATGAAGCTATGTACCATATTTTATTTAAGCCTACAGCAAAAAAGTTCTAATCTATTTCAAAGTGCCTAAAATAAGGATTCACAAGAATATTATTAAAGCTCATTTTCTCCGCTTGATAGATCTTTGAATCCATAAAAATCATTATCTCGGCTTGACTCCTCGCCTTCGCTGTCTTCAATATTCCAAAATGGGTTGAAATAAGTCATATTTTAAACCCCATTTTTGTCGTCATCATTGTTGTCAGAGTTTAACGATATAATCACATCCAAAAAATTGGGTGCAATGTCGGGTCAGACATCTTTTCTTTCAATTTTCTCACGCGATCTACTGCCTTTTTCCAGTCACTTGCTCTTATGCGGGAACCTTCTTCGACAACGTCGTGTTACGTTTTGCAACTCTAGTTTTAACCACACCTGGGCGTGGGGGTTTGGGGGGGTATGCACCCCCCAGAAACCAAAATACCCCCCAGAAATCGAAATACCCCCCAGAATTCAATTTTTGAAAATTTTTTTTCGTTTTTTTCGCAATTTTTTGATGCCAATGGATAGTGCTTGATGAGAAACGTCGAAAAATGGTGTTTTTATTGCCATACCACCATTTTTAAGGCCATTTTTCGACCTTCAAAAAAAATCTTGCACCCCCCAGAATTTTCTTGCTGCCCACATATGGTTTTAACGCTTGCCCATATGAGTTCGATAGGATTGACTTCACAATGGTAGGGTGGGAGCCATAAAATCATTTTGTTAAGTGCTTTTGCTATTTCTTCAGCGACAAATGCATCCTTGTTGAGCTGGTTATACTTTATGTGCAAATTGAAAAATGCTTCTTTATTCATTGTTTCATTGAATGAAATATTATTGCTTTTCAAAAATTCTATCATGTCTCCTTTTTTTGAATTGACTGTTATCTTTTGCTTGGATCTTCTGCAGTGATAAGGGGAGTTATCTAGTATCAAGGCACTTTTTTCTGGAAATTTTTGCAAAATCTTTTCAATATACTCTTCAAAATGCTTTGCATTCATTTTGAATGGTAATCACCATTTTTTTGACCAGAAAATATCTAATCCACCGTCAACAAAGCCTTTCTCTGAGCCGATATGCGAAATAATTAACCGCGAACCTCTACCTATTTTTGACATTACTCCGAGAACAAACTCTGACTCAGGGACAAAAGCAGCTCTAGGATCTTCTCGAATTGCCATGTCTCAAACTTTTGGAACTGTGTGCCCTTCATTTATCCACGTCTCATCCTGGTAATATATAGGTATATTTTCATTTCTCAATTTTGTTATATTTTGCAAATATGCCAAATGACGTGTCGTGGACGGTTGGATTTGCAAATTGGTGAAGTCGCGTGCTGTTATTTTTCACGTAGGAAAAACGAGTTTTCCTTATGACACGCTATATTGTCGCGTGAGACACTGTCAAATTTAAGTTCTCTTTAACTTTTGAAGTGACTTTTTCTGTTGTCACTTCACTATTTCACCACTTTTCATCATTCGATGTATAATTTGTCTGATGACATCCCTATCGAATGCATCAATTTTGCACTTCCTCTCTTTACGTGATTGCTTATGAAACAGCTTCACAATAATTTTTCTCATGGTATTTTTGCATATACCTGTGGCAATAACTAGCCTTTGCATGATGTTTGTCAAAGGTAAAACCGTACTTCCGATACATTTTTCGAAACGAAATAACGAATACAATTTCTTGATTATGCCTCACACCTCGCTGCTAACACTGGATCGACCAATAACTTTCGCCAAACATAATCCTTGTTTAACGTAATCCTGAGTGACCTGTTCATTTGTCTTTTCCATAATTTGTTGTATTTTGCAGCATTCATCCTTTTTCGTATAATCTAGGATAAAAACATATCGTCGTATTCTTGCTCATTTCATGCACGTATTATGCTTTTTGTTTCATGTCAGTGAACACAATACCTAGGATCACACCGGGGCGTGGGGGTTTGGGGGTATGCACCCCCAGAAACTAAAATACCCCCCAGAAATCAAAATACCCCCCCAGAATTCAATTTTTGAAATTTTTTCCGTTTTTTTCATAATTTTTTGATGCCAATGGATAGTGCTTGATGAGAAACGTCGAAAAATGGTGTTTTTATTGCCATACCACCATTTTTAAGGCCATTTTTCGACCTTCAAAAAAATCTTGCACCCCCCCCAGAATTTTCTTGCTGCCCACGTATGCCTAGGATATGGGCATACGCAGGGGGCGGCCGTTTTTCCCTCCCGTAAAATGCATGGAAATTGGCATCTCTTTATCAAAAATCTCAAAATTTTCAGCGCTTTGCGCCGTAGAATCATCATTTTCATTACTTTAGGCCTAAGTGCAGCCGAAACACGTCATTTTTAGTAGCTTATTAGGAGAAAATACTTTTTTAAAGTTTGATTTTTGAGCTTAATAGGTAGAACATGTTCGGAAATGTCAGAAAATGCACTTCATTTGGTGCCTTCATTTGCTGCCCACGTATGCTCTCCTCAAATCCTGCGTACGCCCCTGCCTAAGATGATTTATCTCTTCAATATACATAAGTACGTACATAGGGGAGGGGTATTATCCCCTCACTAAAGGGTTAACCAGACAGATATTGTCCAGTGATTTTGAACTCACGGAACGTTTTCTGCATTATTTCTGAGGGCAAAGGCAATAATAGAGTCGAAATTTTGTTGATGCTTCGCAACGGAATAATAACTCTACATTCCTTTTACTTAAAAACGCCTGAAATTGTGTCTTGTCTTAAAGTCAAAATTTTCTTTATAGTCATCAATTTCTATATTCTTAGTTTAAAAAGCGACATTATTCAATAAAAATATTACCAAAAACATTAGCGCAAAGCGTTTCATATTGATTATTTTTTCCCATAGGCGTAGCCAGGGGGGGGCATGGGGGCACATGCCCCCCCCCAAAATTTTTTCAGAAATATTGTTGATTTGTCTGTTGCAATGATGTGTGTCCAGAAAACTGAGTTCAAAAAGGCAAAAATGTCAAAATTTTCCGGCGCTTCGCACTTAGTCATTATTATTTATTGTTATATAGATCTAATGAATTAGAAAGCTCGAATCAGCTAAAATAAATCCAGCACTTCACATCACGTTAGTTTTAATTTTATGTACTATTTGAGCCTAATAGTAAAAGTGCAAAAATGATTGTAGTAGTTAAGCGTATTAGTCTGGCATAGTGTGCTTAAGGATAGGCAATGGTTAAGGATAGGCAATGGTAAAGAATAGGCAGTGGTTAAGGATAGGAGGCCGGTTCCAGCCATAGTCAGGAGCCCCAGTGTTATAGCATGTACAGTGTTATGGCATAGGGGTCGGCTTATGAGTCTCAGTTTCTGGTCAATTTTGAGCACTTTTAGAGAAAATGTTCAATTTGCAATCTAAATTTGCCTAATTTACTACAAAAAATTTCCCATCTTGCCATTTTAGAGTCTGACCCTACAAACGCTTTTCACTTGCCTGTCCAGTCGTAAATGATTCTTCTCATTTTTGACATGAAAGATCTCATACTACTCTCCATTTAAAAATAAACAAGAAACTACAATATTTCTACTGTATGGAAGCACACAATCCTCAATCTTCTACTGAAGTTCTAGCATGCTTATCTGTGAGTTTTTGGTTTTGATGATAATTTTAACTTGTTTCAATACTAATTTTGATATTAATTTTAGCTCATGCTATGCATAACATTCTATTTACATGTATTTTTGGTACTGTCATATATCTGCACTAAATTTTGAAGGATCAATTTATGTAGCATACCCATCTATGCGTGCAATGGCTCAAAATTCGGTTGGGTGATCCTCTGCAATTTGTTGGGGGAAAGGGGTGAAACAATGACATTCAGTTTTAGGTCAAAGATGGTAAAAAGCACATAAAAATGAACAATAATGCAAGTTTTCATCAAAATCGAGGGATGTCAAAAATTTTCTAGGCGAATAACCTGCTTTGAGCTGAGGATCCCCAGCCCCAGTTATATGTTATGAGCATACCATCTATTCTGACGTGTACCAGCTTGAAATTTTAGTTAGCACCTAAGCAGCCAAAAAAGCATGTTTTTGATGCACATCTGCCATTTTTACACCCACAATAGGCATTTTAAAATTGCACCCCCTAGAATTAACATGCTGTGCATGTGTTGTGAGGGTCCTGGTCATTTTAGCAAAGAAGGGGCGGGGGGTAAATATCAATCCTCATGAGAGATTCAGAGACTGTTAATTGTTCAAATTTCATGACAAGAAGTGCATATAATGCCCTGTCATGGTACGACATATATATTACCTTGATCACTGTTTGTTTCTGTCCATCTGTAGTGAAGACAATTGCAGGGATTCAGCGAATGTGGACGGAGGCAAAATGGTGTCCAAGGCTTCGAGCAGCGTTTTGCCGCTGGCGTTGCCTTCTTTGCATTTGACTGAAACAATATATATTAAGTATAACGACACGAGCAGAAACCTTGCTCTCCTTTTTTATAGATAATTCATCCAGTGTTGCTAGATTGTTTGCCGCCAACCAATTTGATTCACTGATGATGGATTTCACAACGATCTGTAAAAAAACAAAATTTTGTGCTCCCTCCTAGCAATCACACGAAAGCCTCTTTAATTCTGTCAAATGAGATAGGAGACCACACACTGAATATAGCAAGTCCTTTGATTTCTGAGATACAGTAATTTTTGGTGATTAGATGATTTTGAGAAAGGGAAATACATGATCAGATGCAGTACGGCTTCGTTAACACCAGTGAAATGATCAAACTTGTGTCAAACAAATTTTCACTGATGGCATATTCTATCATTTCAATAAATACGTACCACACTCATTTTATGTATTCTCTGCATCCTGCATACATACCAATTGTTTAGGATCATGCAATCATCTTTCATTAAACTTTGAACATCCCACAATTACCCAAGCACACCTAATGTTGGTAAAAATTGTGTCCCTCTTTTTTCAACCAAAAGAGCACCTCTCCCAAGCGCCCACACATGGGTAAGGCTGACAACCTTGAAACAATCTACAAAACATAGGTCGCACACGCAAGGGAATACAAAAAAATCAATGATGAAACACGCATACAAATGTTTACTACTGGTACTTTTGCTTACATAGATTGATTTGCCTGTGAGTTTCTGCACCTTTATTACGGGTTGCTGCATTCATACATAAACTTACTGATAAAAATCGTACATTCAGCTTATAAGTGACACTTCGGACCAAAATGCTAAGAAACGCCACAAACTCCGACATACATAGCTCAGTAGTACATAAAACATCTGCTTTGTTGATGAAGCAACCCGATTAATGGAAAAATCGCTCATCAACAATTGCTTGCCAGAAATTGCTCGCCCAACAATTGTTCGCTCAGCAATTGCTCGCTCAACAATTGCTTGCTCAGCAATTGCTCGCCCAACAATTGCTTGCTCAGCAATTGCTCGCACAGCAATTGCTCGCCAAATGATTGCTTGACGAACAATCGCTCGCCTAAAAATTGCTCATCAATCAAAAACAATTGCTAGCCGAACAATTAATTGCTGAGCAATTGCTCGCCAGTGAATTAATCACAAGGAACCGCTCCCTAAACATTGTTTCTTCTCATTTATTTGAATCAGCAATTGTCATTTTATATCATGATGTTGCATACATTTGCACTCATACATTTATCTATGTACAGCTTGTTTCGTTTTTGGTAGGAAAGAGAGAAGAAGCAGTAGTTTCAGATTGAAAGTATTAATTTTTAGTGTACTAAAATGATTTTTAATTCCTTTGATTTTAATTTTCGGTTCTGATGCACTCAATAAAGTTGTTAGGTGCTGGGTGAGCAATTGTTGGTGAGCAATTGTTGGCGAGCAATTATTCCGCAAATGCATTTTTAAGTTTTTTTGAATTTGTTATATCAGTTACAAGCTGATCATTGAAGCAAAGTAATTCAAGTGGGAAATTTTTCCGATTTTCAGAACAGGTATTTGGCAGCGCAGATTTTTTCAGTCCGAGGGCTCTTATGCGGATTTATTCAAGAGTATGAACAGAGAATGGTAGCCCAAAATTCCTGTTCTGAAGTTGTTGTAGGCAGGTGTATGGTTGTTTTGTTCTGATGCTTAATGAGATGTTATAACTATTGATGTCGACTTTATTGAGTGCAATAAAATTGAAAATTAAAGTTGAGAACATTGAAATACATTCTAGTAGGTACATTAAAAAGGTATACCTTCAAACTACTGCTTCTTCTCTCTTTCCTTCTAGAAACGGTTCAATCTGTATGTACATACATAGATAAATGTATGCTATATCACAGAAGAGATAACTTGTACTTAATTATAATCGCTCAGCAAGCAATTGTTTGGCTAGCAATTGTTGGCAATTGGCGAGCAATTGTTAGGCAAGCAATCATTTGGCGAGCAATTGGTGAGCGAACAATTGGTGGGCGAGCAATTGGTGGGCGAGCAATTGCTGAGCGAGCAATTGCTGGGCGAGCAATTGCTGGGCGAGCAATTGCTGGGCGAGCAATTGCTGGGCGAGCAATTGCTAGGCGAGCAATTGTTGGCGAGCAATTGTTCTCAAGCAATTGTTGGCGATCAATTTTGCGCACAAGAAGCAACCCGTATTTGATTCCAGCCAAAAGCTTTTTATTTAGCGCACTTATTGTAGTATATTCTAGCACTTATTAAATGACTAAATTGAATTTAAATAGGCGGACTGCTGCATTAAAATGGAAGAATCCCAACCAATCCCCCTCACTTAGTTGATCTGCCGAATTACAGTAATACATCTTGTTTTTCTCACTGTAGCCCATAAAACAATTTACAAAAAGCTCTCATATAAACAAAAAAGAGTATAGCTTAAGTTAAAAAAGTAATTCTAAAAGGATCTTGCAAAGGTAATATATACATACATAGGCTCTTGAACAAAACAAAGCGCATTCAATGTTGAGAGATTATACACACTAATGTGCCATCCGTTTTTTTCCTACCTTGTATGTACATACATTCAAACATAGGTACTATATGGCTGCTCAGTCCGCAAATCATTTGCAGCGGTCATTACTCTGTTGGACCTAAATATGTTACATATATGTACACGTCATCATCTTACTTACTCACAATAAGGATATTTTCCATCATTATATCAACTTTTAAAAAAATTGATATTGTAATTATAAGTTATCCAATCTTTTACATAAAAGTTCAGAAACAACTACTAAGTTTCTCAAAAGGACATTCTACAAGAAACGATACCAAACAAAGTTGTTAAACAAAAGTATTGCCATGGCAATTTAGCTAGTTTTTGCCTCCTTTGGTATAGTAATATTGGTTTTTAGATTAAAATCGAACTTATTTCACACTACATAAATACAATTTTTGCCAAAAATCGAATGTTTTTCGAACTGGAATTCAGTGGAGGATCCACTATAGCTATGTAAGGCGTTAGAATGTTGTTCAAAGTGGTGCAAAAAAAGGAGCATTTACAACAGAAGCAATTTCCCGGTTGAAAAAGCACAAAATTTTTACACCTCAAACACTAGAAAAAGGCGTTTACACAAAAAAGTTGTAAACTTAAATAAAAAAAACTGAAATACGGACAAATATATTAAAGAGTCAAAAGATCGTGCAATAGGAGGGAAGACACGTATTAGCACATTACACTACAGCGCAGTCTACATTTCACATATTCAATGGTTTAAACTTTGGTTGGGGCAAAAGCGCCAACAGCTGTGCTGATCTCTTTGTGCTAATGAGCGCGCTAAATCAGGGTTGGCCGGAAAAATCGAGGCGACTGAAACATAGATGGTATATTTTGCCCAATTTTTACTGTTTATGCCTGTTAGTGAATTTTGTCAATTAGAATAATCTATATCAAGATTTTTATTCGTTTTTACTTCTTCATAATTATTTTCATGCAGATTTTCTTATAGGTTGATACGGAATGACCAAGAAAAAAGCTCTATAAAATTGACACAGAAATAAAGAAATGATAAAAGAACCTTTGATAGTATCCATAAAGAACTTCTGTAAAGTAAAATAAGAACCAATGTGAGGAAAAAAACGAAAAAATCTTTCAGATGAAACTTATTTGAAAGTAAAGCAAAAGTGAGAAAATTACAGAGAAAATGAGCATTCAAGTGACAATTGAGGTTCATCAGCCCAAAATTTCAAGCTCACTGGATTAAAGTAATGAAGATGAATCATTGGCCCTTAGCGGGCGATTAGCCAAAAAGCGTCATTCAACTTTTCAATATTTGCCCAGTTCCGTTAAATTGTTTGAGCGAAATAAATCCGAAAACGAGCGCCTAATGGCGTGGTAAAATGCATTACACGTTCTACAGACTAGGATCCTTTTAAATCAGAAGACAATTAAACAGCAAATGCGGATGTTCATAAAGCACTTGGCGAGATTCATGGACGGATTGCATTAATGGTGCGCAATAAGCACTGATAGATCTAAGATATTCCAAGCGAGGAGTGTGGTATCAGAACATGTCCAAGGCAGATAAAAGTAGGTCCAGAAATTTGATCTTCACACGCGAAATATCAATTTTTCTGCGTTTTATGTTGTATACTTTTATTTAAATCCGTTTTGACGCAATACTTTTTATCGAGAAATCTTTTAAAATTTGAGACAATTTTGTGCAAAAAAAAGCATCTAATTTTGTTTAAATTTGTAAAATTATGGAAGGACATTTAGAACCTCGATTTACTACTCAATTGCCTAGATTTGTAGCATTTGATGCTAAAATTCGAAAAATTTCAATAAAGTTATGCTTGAAAATTGAAGCAATCTGCGCTGAAATGATCTTTCTGTTCTTGAAATTATTTGAAAACCTATCCCATGGGCAAAATCGAGAAGTGAATGTTGAGAATAAAATCAACATGATGCTTCTACTTCTTCCCCAAGCCTCGCTCAAACCTATGCCCACCAATAAGCACACAAAAGCAGAATCGCACGCGTCTAACACTACATGCCGCTCGGGCCTGCTTCGTTCATTCGCCTTCGACAGTCAACACAAAATTGATGCATGTCGACGGTCGCGTCCCGCAAACTTAACGGATTTCGATTTGCAAATGAGCCCACGGGCCTCAGTTCCGCGCCCTGTAGATCAGAACAATACACTGATCTAGATGGGCCATCCGTGATAATGAAGCACATATACAACAAAGCTGGTTGGGCGATATCCAAAAGAAAAGCTGATCGTTGCGTCTAATCCCCTGTAGTATGACAATTTTTTACTCCCTCCCTTGACAAAATGCTGAGCGGGTAAATAGAGGCCAACACAATCAACTTTGTTCACCAGGCAATTTACAGTATTTAGGTGACATGCATTGGCATATTACAATGCCCAGAACATTGCCCACTCCTTCTTTATTGAAAACAGAATTTTAAATTAGCTGACCAGTAAACAATGTATAATTAGGCGTTTCTCTTGCTGGATTTGATAAATGCAATTTGCATGTAGTCACTCTCCTTATGTGATAGTTTGCAGTACATGATTGCATTGTTTGTTCAAGTGCTAGATTTACACTGTCCAAAACCTCAGCTTTTTGAATGAAAAGTTTTATTTGTAGGACCTGTAGTTCTAAATTCAAATCCTCAAAGCACTGCAAAACAAAAGCATTGCTATTTTTATGTAATTCTAGCCATAAATTGGTAAGATTAAGCAGGTATCTGTCTTGTGAAAACATGTCAATGTGCAGTGGAGCTTGAACTCTTACAATGTTTTCATCCTTAAACATTTTCAACCGATTTCTTTGACGCTTCATTGTCTTTTGTGTCAGCATTACCTCCCCTTTGTGGGAGTACAAGGCTATGTGAATATAGGTGGGCAGCACCAAAATTCTGGAGGGGTGAAAAAATTTCTGGAGAGGTGACAAAATTTTTAAAGGTCAAAAATGGTCTTAAAAGTGGTTGTATGGCAAAAAGAACACCATTTTTTGACGTTTCTCATTGAGCACTATCCAAAAGCATCAAAAAATTGCTGAAAATATCAAAAAAAAATTTTTCTGGGGGGGGGTTATTTTGATTCCTAAGGGGGAGGGTATTTCAACTTCTGGGGGATGCTTACTCCCCAAACTCCCCCCCGCCCATGTGTGTGTGTGTGTGTGTGACTGTAACGCAGATAACGCAAAGTTTATTAGTGCTTAGTTTACTTCTCTTTTGTAGAGGTTTAATCTTTAATCTTAACTTATCTTACTTTCTTCGCCTCGGGTAGCGGATTAGATATTTGAATGTTTCACTGCTGACAGCGGATAGATACCTAAATCGTTGCTGAAGAGCGGAATAAGTCAAACACAACACAAAGTATCTAATTACCTTTTACTTTCGACAACAACAGGCAATAAAGGGCGAGTGGCAAAAAATGTGTAGCGTGATTAAGCTAGTCAGAGGCAAATGTCGGAGCAAAAGAGCAAAAATGATATGAACACGAACTTTTATACAAGTTTCTAAAACATGCAGGTATGTGAGGCCGGAAATCTAATTTAAGAGTTTGCAAAAAAGAAGGAAATAAGTTACTAGAACGAATACATGATTTTGAAGTTTAAGATGCAAAAATGAAAGTAGATACGAGCACATGAGATTTCTAAATATAGTACCTAAAAATATTCTTTTAATTTTATCTTTCTTTGATGTTGCCGCCGCCCTGACATCCTCCTTCTTTAAGGTTGAATGCTTTCATTTGACGAACTTGATGAACTCAACAAGCCGCCATCTTCTCGGGTCACTTATTGTTCTTCCTGGCAGCTGGGTAGTCCGTTTGGGTCCCATCCACTGGGGTATCTGAAACAACCGTGGACAAATCCTTGTAGTTCAATGTCCCACAAGTCATTTATGGTGAAGTCCCTGCTAGGATCATCACAATCTTGGATCACAGTGTCCGCAGTTATCTCATCCTCAGTCCGTTCAACTGGTGTGATCTTAGTATGACTGGTAGTGGTTGGTGATCTTGTGATATGTCCTGCTTTCAAGACTGCTCTGAAGTGTTTGAAATCCCTTTCTTTAAAGATATTTTCAAATCGAATGAGAAAATCATATCCGAAAATCAATGGGGTATCATTATGTCCGTTTATGTAAGCATTAAGTGTCTCTTCAAAGTTTTGTGTTTTCACCCTGATATAGGCTTCGCCTATTGGGTTAATATAATCATGTTTGAGGAACGTTTTTTGAATCATGAGCTCTAGTATGAGTTTAGCTGTTGCTGCATTGAGTATGGAGCCTGAGGTATTTTCATTTGACACAGCAAATAGTTTCACTTGATTTTTAATAGTAACTAGCACATGAGGTATTATTGGTGAGCAGAAATGCTCAGTGCTCGATAATAGTTGTGATAGCTGGAGATCAGTATTGCTTATTTCCTTGATTTCAATAGGTGTGTCTGCATGATTACAAATAACATGTGGCTGACTATCCTGTACTTCATCATAATTTGCATCATCAGTTGTGGTTTGTATGGTGACCATGTTTATTTGCTGATTTGCCATATTTTGTAGGTTGTATGTATGACTTGGCGTTATCCTTTTTTCCACTGTTTTATGTTTTTAATGAACCGCTTGATTTGGTTCTGACAGTTTAATCTTAAAGAATGGCTTGCTTCAATGTATAAGCACAGTTTCAATTACTGTACTGTCTTGCAATAATTGAATTACAATATTAGGGTATTTCACTTCGATAATTTTGTGAGGACCATCATAAAGAGGCAGTAATTTTTTGATATGGCCTTCTTACAGTCTGGGAATCCTTTAAGACAAGATCCCCTACTGTATAAGTCACATTATTCACATGCTTATTAAAGTTAGCACTATATTTCTGTCGTGCCTTTCTGATTTGGCTTTGAATTACAGTGAGTGCCTGTGTGAAATGCCTTTTCACTTCATGATCATTAGAGTCATAATCAGTATGATAAATGTTTGGCTGATAGTTCAGAGCAGCGTCAACAGGTAGATTTGCTATTCTTCTGTATAAAAGTTGAAATGGCGCATAACCAGTTGAGTCATTAGTGTGTATATTAGTTGTGAAGACTGCGTAAGGGAGGTGTTCATGCCAGTCAACTTGGTGTTGATCCACAAACATACATATTCTTGTGATCAGTGTTTGATTCACCCTTTCCACCTCACCATTTGCAATGGGGTGGTAGGCGCTTGTATGACCTTTTCTGTACATGCATGAGATGTAAGAATTTTGCTCATGAGTTTTGATGTGAAGTCAGTCCCACAATCGCATTGTAGAATCCAATAAATCTATTTCCGTTTTCAGTCATGCTTATTGGACCCATGCAGTCCACAGCAACGCTTTCAAATGGTCCTGATCATACGTGGGCAGCAAGAAATTTCTGGGGGAAGTGCAAGATTTTTTTTGAAGGCCAAAAAATGGCCTTAAAAATGGTGGTATGGTGATAAAAACACCCTTTTTCGACGTTTCTCATCAAGCACTATCCATTGGCATCAAAAAATTGCAAAAAAAGCAAAAAAAATTTTCAAAAATTGAATTCTGGGAGGGGGTATTTTGATTTCTGGGGGGGTATTTTGGTTTCTGGGGGTGCATACCCCCCAAACCCCCCATGCCCAGGTGTGGTCCTGATGCAATAATAGGTTTGAGTGTGGCTGTTATTTTATGACGCATTGGTTTATTCTTCTGACAAGTTTCACTTTCTTTACAGTGATTTGTAATGTCTTTATTCATAGTGGTCCAATGATAGCATCTAGAAATGAGCTGGATAGTCTTTCTGGCCTCAAAATGATCTGCCAGAGGATCATCATGGTGAGTTTGGATGATCAGTGGTTGTAAGCACTTTGGGACTACAACTTCACACAATTCATCTTCTTTCCAGTAAAGGATGTCTGATTTAATTTCATATAATTTTGTAAGATTGTTGTCAGCTGGCTGTTTCTTCAGTCTTCTCATGATGTCTGATAATTTTAAATCATTATTTTGTGAGGTTTTTAAGTCAATTTTTGATTTGATGCATAAAATGCTTGATTCTAGTGGGCAACTTATTTCTTCAGATTCAATATCAAAAGTTAAGTCTCCGAATGAATTTGGTAATTGGGGATAAGGCATCCACATTTTGATTTAAGGAACCTTTTGGGGTTGATTATTCAGTCTAGTCCCTGCTATAGCTAAACCCCATCTTGCAATCCTTGGGGATGCATTTTGTTTTTCCAATACTGCCTTTACAGCAATGTTATCACTTTGTACAGTAACTTCATGTAGATAAAGGTAAGGTCTGAAATATTTAATAAATTCTACCACAGCTTAGGTTTCTAATTCTGTTATTGGATAGTTTTTCTCTGCTTACCTTAAAGTATGGCTAGCAAAAGCTATAGGATGTTCAAGATTATCATCACCTATCTAGCTCAGAACAGCTCCTATTCCTTGTATGGATGCGTCTGTTTGAAGTATGAATGCTTTATTAAAATTAGGGTAGCATAATACTGGCGGGTTAATGAGCAGCAATTTTAATGCCTCAAATGCATTTTGTTGCTCATTACTCCAGAAAAAGTTTTCCTCCTTCTTCAAGAGTTTTGTTAGAGGTTGAGATTTTTGTGCACAATTAGGTTTAAAATGGCGATATTATGAAATTAAACCAAGAAATGACTTCACATCTTTTGGATTCTTAGGCTGTGCTATTTTTGATATTGCTTCGAATTTTCTATTATCTGGCAAGATTCCTTGTTCAGATATTTGATAGCCAATGTATTTGACTTCCGTAAAGCTGATCTTGCATTTATTTAAGCGTAATTTCATGCCTTCTTTTGAAAAGCGTTCAAGAATCACTTTTAGTCTGCAAAGCATCTGTTCATGCGTTTTTGCATAGATCAGGATATCATCTAAGTATACTAAGCAAGTTTGCCATTGCAGACCTGAGAGAAGCATATCCATTAATCTCTGAAAGGTTGCAGGTGCATTACAGAGACCAAATGGTAAGTAATTAAATTGGTAGAGTCCACAAGATGTATGGAAAGCTGTCTTTTTACGGACTTTTCCAGCTATGGGTAGCCCAAGCTTGTTCACTAATATTCCACTCAATGAGACCATTGACATATGTATTAGGAAACTATTTGAGGAACAGAATGTCGTGTTAGTAAATAACATGAATTGTCATCAATTCAAACTGCTTCTAGAACTTGCAGTTAAAGAGTGTTACTTTACGCGTAAATTGTAAAATCTATCAACAGATAGATGGTGTTGCTATGGGTAATCCGCTTGGCCCAGTTCTTGCCAACATTTTCTCAAGCCATCATGAAACAAAGTGGCTCAGAGACTGTAGTATAAAGATTAGACCCAAGTTTTATGTACGTTATGTTGATGACACATTTGTAGTGTTTTCTGACAGAAATCAGCCTAGAAAGTTCTGTGATTACATGAATCAGCAACATCCTAATATGAATTTCACATTTGAAACTGAATGTGACAAGAAATTAAATTTCCTTGATGTGCTTGTTGAAAGGAAGTCCAATGATATTGTCACATCATCATATCAGAAACCCACATTTTCTGGCCTTTATGCCAAATTGTCTAGCTTCAATTCTTTTGCCTATAAAGTTGGCTCAATAAAGACACTTGTGAGTCATATTCACATGATTTGTAACTCATATCAGACTTTTGTCTCTGATATTGACGAGCTGAAGCAGACTCTATTGCAAAATGAGTATCCGCTTAGCTTGATTGATAAGGTCATATCAGACTTTATGACAAAAGTTTATAGTAAAAGTGATGACATAAAATTTGGGTGTGATAACCTATGCTATTCCCTTGTTTTGCCTTACACTGGTGTGCATGGCTACAATGTACGCAGCAGAATTCTGAAGGTTATATCTGCATTTTACTCTCAGATTAGAGTAAGGTTTGTTTACAAAGCTGTCATGTGTATCAGCCGCTTGTATAAGAACAAGGATGCTGTACCTACTAAGCTACTCTCAAATTTACTGAATAAGTATACATGTTCTAGCTGTATGGCTAGTTACATTGGTGAAACTCGCCGACATTTTGGGAGTAGAATGGCAGAGCATACTGGCATCCATATGTGGGCAGCAAGAAAATTCTGGGAGGGGTGCAAGATTTTTTTGAAGGTCGAAAAATGGCCTTAAAAATGGTGGTATGTCAATAAAAACACCATTTTTTGACGTTTCTCATCAAGCACTATCCATTGGCATCAAAAATTGCGAAAAAACGAAAAAAATTTTCAAAAATTGAATTCTGGGGGGTGGGTATTTTGATTTCTGGGGGGGGGTTCTGGGGGGTATGCACCCCCAGAAACCAAAATACCCCCAGAAATCAAAATAACCCCTCAGAATTCAATTTTTGAAAATTTTTTCATTTTTTTCGCAATTTTTTGATGCCAATGGATAGTGCTTGATGAGAAACGTCAAAAAATGTTGTTTTTATCGCCATACCACCATTTTTAAGGCCATTTTTCGACCTTCAAAAAAATCTTGCACCCCCAGAATTTTCTTGCTGCCCATATATGCTTTCAACCCTCCCCCACGCCCAGGTGTGCTGGCATCTCATTTGCTACAGGAAAGCCAATTCAAGGTGATAGTTTATCTGCTATTCACAAACATATCTCAAATAGCAATCATCCAATTACATCAGATTGCTTCAAGGTTATCAGTCGAGCATCCAACTCTTTTGATCTTTTAATCAAGGAGTCATTATACATAGCACGTGATCATCCTATTCTCAACAATAATGTTTCATCATATCCTTTAAATTTGTTTTAATTTACCACATTTTTCTTTTTCTTAAAGCTTTAAATCTTTTATTATTATCTTTATAATTTAATGGTAGGTTTAAACTTTAAGCTCCTCTTAGTTTACAAGTCTCGCTTAGCAAGCTCATTTTTCAAAAATATGCTTTTACTTATAATTTCTTTAGCATCTAGAGCTTTTATTTCTTTTGTTATAATTTCTATTTCTTTAATTGATGTCCAAAACATGAATCCCCAAACAGGATTGTTGTTACCTGTGCTTATAGTATGTTCAACAAGTGTAGTTTTTCCTGTGTCTTTATCACTGTGTGCATATAATCCTGGATATGAAGCTAATAACCAAATTAATTGTTCCTTCTCTGTCTGTTTTAGTTTGTCAGAGAGCACAACATTTTCTTTAAGCCATGTTAGTGTATCAATTTTCAAGATAGATGGGTCTGAGGCACTTTTATGATCTAAAATTTGATTTATTTGGTATTGCACAAAACATTTTATGTCACCAATTTTTGTGCCATGACATAGTGTTATGGTATATGATATCAATTTTAAAGTTTGTACAGGGATTTTTTCATCCTGAACTTGGCATATACTAGATTCAAAGTATACATTGTTTTGCAATTGATGCAATTTTGGCTCAAAATCAATGTGTTTTACTCTTTTGTATTGCATTGGAACTGGCACATCAATTAATGTTAAAGTTCTTGGCTTCAGTTTGCGGTTCTTGTTTAATGTTATAGTACCTCTCATTTCTAGGTGAATTAAAATAGAGCCCAGAACATGGTATGTTTTTTGATTTAAATTGTACAAATCTTTTTTTTTGTTGTTGAAATAATAAGTTTTGAAGCGTGCAAGAAAATTTGCTCAAGTGAATTATTTCCTCCTTTTTAAATGAGTACAAGTAGCATTTCTTCTACATCATAGGGTTTGACTGTTATGTAAGCTTCGCCTGATAGATATATGAGTTCTCCATTTGCAGCAATTGACTCAGCTAATGTAGCCAAAATTTGTATATCATTTAGCTGATGAGCTTCGTCAGCGCTCAATAGAGAGTACACTGCTACCGTGTCTATTAAAGTTTTAATTTCAATCTGATCATTATTTATCATCCATATATGCGGAGTCCTAACATAACATTGTACTGTGTGTGACATAGCAACCACATGTTCATGTTTGATTGAGTTTACTTCTACGGTCTCAGCGGTTTTGTCATAAGTAACCACTTTCTCTTTTAAGTTTGGGCTGCTTTTGTTCATGTTCATGAGAGAAAGTAGGGCATCTCCTCAGTGTTGAGGGAAGATTTATGACCACGGGTGTTGAGCGCTTTTGTTTAGCTTCATACCTGAGTAATGCTAAATATGCAACATAACCTATACCTGCTAGGATAGCGATGAGAATGATTGCATTTATGATTAGCTGTAGCGGCCCTTCAAGGGGATTGTTTAATCCGCTGTTAAAATTTTCTGTTTGTCCATGTAGAGCGTGTTCTAATGCTTAACCCGCTCCTTTTAATACATTTCCTGCTCCCTGAATCGTTCCTGAGAGCATTTCATACATTAAATTTGGCCTTAGCGACATTTTGGACATATAATTGACTAAATTATTCAGAATAATTTCCAATTGTTAAGTTTGATGAACGTAATTCTTGAATAACTGAAAATTTGTAATGAAAAATAGCTGGACAATTGAATTGAAATACATTATAGTGGCCTTTCCAGATTATCTCCAGAGGTAGCTTACTAACGTGCACTAGACCCGTTTGAGTGGCCCATTGGCGATTAAGCTTAAAAATACCTATTGTCCAGTGATTACAGTCTACTTTTGGACTGAAGTTTGTCAGATCATTACTACCTGGCATCACAAACAATACTTGGTTACCTATTTGCACCAGTAGTAGTATACCCTGCTTCCCTAGGGTTCACGTTATAACATAGGCAAAGGAGGTAAAATCTTGTGCCCTGGCCTAAAATTGAGGTCGCGTTAGGGCGCAAATGGGTTGAGGACCTACCCGTAAGCCTAAAGAGGGCCTGTGGAGCCACTAGTAAGGCTAGGGGTCCTGAAAAGGGGTTCCTATGCATTTTATCAATTTTTTTACAGTAATAGCTGGTTGCAAAACAACTTGTTCCAAAACAAAGGCAATATAAGTTGCCCAGTCCTAGAGAGTATTTTTATATTTTGTTAGGGGACTAGTGTAAAGTGTAAAGTAAAGTTTAACACTAGTGTAAGGGAAGCCGAGGTAGGCCCTGGAGGTAGGGGGTCCCTGATTTTATCCATTTTGTCCATTGCGGAAAATTTTCTGTTTATTCCGAGCATCAATGTTACACTAGTGTAAGGTGTAAAGTAGTGCAAAGCAAAAAAGTTTTTTCCTAATTTTTAAGTGATTTAGCTGTATTGAGCTCAAATTTTAGAATGTTCATGAATTCACGTGGGGCGCAACACAAAATATATACCTATCTTATAGCATAGGCGGATAGTGAAATCTTGTGTCTTGTGCCCTGGCAGTGCAACAATGAGGGATAGGCAATGATGAGGCATGTGGGACAAGGCGCGTCCAGCCACCCAGTCAAACACCATCCAGTCTGCTTTGCGCCAACTATGATACATGATACCTATGTACCTAGTGTGTGTGTGTGTGTGTATATGTGTGTGTGTTTGTGCATGTGTGTGTGTGTGTGTGTGTGTGTGTGTGTGTGTGTGTGTGTGTGTGTGTAGAAAATGGTGGATTCCCACCGCTGATAACCTGAGTGTTTGGCTGTTTAATGCAAAATAGACTGAAACATCATGATTATAATAGCCTCTAAACAGACACATTCAGGTAGTAATATAGTGCATTGGTGAAGCAGTGACGCATTAGTAATATTGCGCATTGGCAAAGCCATTTTTTGCAGCTGGTTATATTGCGCATTGACAGCCCATAATAGGAATTTATCAACTAATAATAAGGATATTTTTGTGATAAAAATTTATCGACACATTTTTTTGACTAGCACATTGACAAATCAATTTTTTACAATAGGATAAAATGGAATAAAATTAATGATCTTGCAACACATCAAGACACCTGATTTTGAAATATTTTTTGCAGACTTTTTGTAAAGTTTAAGAATTTTTGTGAAGTTTGGAAATTTTTTGTAAAATTTAGAAAATTTTTGTAAAGTTTGGAAAATTTTTTGCAGAGTTTGGAATTATTTTTGCATGCTTAAGCATAGGACTTTTGCAGAGTTTGGAAAATTTTTTGCAGAGTTTGGAAAATTCTTTGCAGAGTTTGGAAAATTTTTTGTTAAGTTTGGAAATTTGTTTGTAAAGTTTGGAAAATTTCTTGCAAAGTTTGGAAAATTTTTTGTTAAGTTTGGAAATTTTTTTGTAAAGTTTGGATAATTTCTTGAAAAGTTTGAAAAATTCACTATTTAATTTAGCATTGCTCAAGCATTGTTGATACTATTTTATATGCTATATATAACTCACTTTTGTCCTTTGCACCTGTAAGAATCATTTTTCCGCTTGCAAAGAGCAAAAATATTACATTTCTAAATTTGTATACTAAACCAGGAAACAATTCTACTTTGTACATGCATTTCCCATTTAACATCTCATAAAATTTATATAGAATAATATGATACCCTAAATAAGCAGAACCCATAATAAAATCATTTTTTAAGTGATTGACAAAAATTTTTGCAGTGATTTCAGTGATTTGAATTGAGGAAATACAGCATAATAAGCACAGAGTTGGGATGAAACTTTAGACTCATTTCAGCAAAATTTGATATATGTCTTGTGAATTAAGTAAACAGTGCGTATTTCAAAGATTCAGAGAGCAGTGAGCCACTTTGAGCATACAATTAAGAGCCACTAGAGCTGTTCAAGTTGCCTACCTATGGATGTGAAGTTATTGCACATAAAGGTGACAAGCTAAAGCATGGCTTGAAGACTGCGTATCAGCAAGAATAAACATGAAAAAGATGAAATAATCCAAAAGACTGAATTTTGTACTTATAACCACACATGGGCGTGGGGGGGTTTGCGGGGTATGCACCCCCCAGGAGTTGAAATACCCCCCCCCCCTACCCCCCAGAAAAATTTTTTTTGCTTTTTTAGCAATTTTTTGATGCCATTGGATAGTGCTTCAATGAGAAACGTCGAAAAATGGTGTTTTTTTGCCATACAATCACTTTTAAGACCATTTTTGACCTTTAAAATTTTTTTCACCCCCTCCAGAAATTTTTTAAACCCCCCAGAATTTTGGTGCGCCCATCTATGCTTATAACCTCCTAAAATTCAACAAATTTCATGCAGAGTTTAGAAATCGTCTGATGAGATTTCAGGTTATAAATTATGAGATTCTTCACAATTTATTATGTGAACACATGATTTTATTGATTAAAATTAAAGAACAAGTGCTTGTGATTATTGTCTTGTGAGTGTAATTGGAAATTGCTTTTTAAAATAGTGTAAATATCCTTGTGTTTTAGCCTTAAACAATGACATAGTACTCTGGATGAGTTAAATACAATAGAAGAATAAATACTACATGTGTTTGAATCTTTTTTGTATAGGGCTCTTAAGAGGTATATTTTCCAACATGCTAACAAAATTTTTGATCTAAGTGAACAAATTCTTGTATTTTTTTTGAAATTTTTTGTAAAGTTTGGAACTTTTTTGTGAAATTTGGAACAAAGCTTGTACAATTCGGAAATAAGCTTGTAAAAGTCAGAAGGAACTTTCATAAATGTTCAGATATCAGAATTCAGCCACAATTAAAGGGGTATTTCTGCCCATATTGCATCCGAAAATCCTTGTTTTTATTGCAAACTAAGCTAAGTTAGTGAACCTGAAGTAGACAATAAGTTTTGGTAAAACTTGTTCCAAAACAACAGGTGTATGATAAGTACTGTAATGAGTCAAACCTACTTTCCCATTTTTGGCCAAAGAGCATACAAAGAGGAGGAAGCAAAATTATACAAAGGAAGCTATATATTGACTCGTTGCATGGAAAAATTGAAAACGCTTTGAAAAATTTTATTACCTGAAACAAATTCACAGTAACACACGTCTATAAAGACATATTCCAAGAATTTGGCCAGGCAAAAAAAATTGTGCCAGAGGGTGGCATTAGTATTTTCTACGATGAACAATTTTAGTTGTCTACTAGGGGGTGTTACGTAGTGAATTTCACTCAGAAATGACAATGGTCAATATAAATAGTCAATTTTGTAAGATCGCAGTGTGATATG
>JAVLUZ010000154.1:16708680-16743234 GCA_036768485.1 Mermis nigrescens
ACGCGCAGCGTAGAATTCTAGAGGTGAAATCTTAGAGTGCCTTTTTGGGCCCAAAATGGTGGGTGCGCGTCAAAAACACCGTTTCTCGGCGTTCAAACGTGCTCATAAAATAAAAAAATGTCGAAAAAAATCAAAAAAAGTCGAACAAATTGAACAAAACATAGGCAAAACGTGACTGGCGCGAAGCGCCGAGGAATTTGACGCTTTTGAGCAAATAGATGGCTAAAACGCTTTAAGAAGCACCTTTTCTACGAACTTTTCTGGAAATTTTTTGGAAACTTTCGAAAAATCGCGAATTCTTGGGGGGGGATTTCAGGGAGGGGGTGCGAAACTCCCAAACTCCCAAGATCGTGTATGGGCATCGAATGCGCCTAGCTAAAAATACATCAAAATTTCTTGTTTTTTATTTGATTTTTTTTTAATTTGAATCGCACTTCAACTCTCATTCCTTACTGTTGTCGTTCGTTCGCTCGTCCAGAAATGGGATTAAAATTTTAACTTTTTAATCATGTGTAACTTGGGCAAACTTTTTTTTTTGGTTTTTCTCATTTTGCAACATTTTTGAATATTAGTGCGAATGCTGAAAACTTAAAATCGAGATCGTATTAGTTATAATTTACTGTACTATTTTTAAATATTCTAAAATGATAATTTTCGTGATGATTTCTGTAAATTTTTTTGAATTCGTGTTCCGTCGCAATCTCGCTTTTCCAGTTTCATAAAAGTTCGTCGCATGGCGCTTTTAATTAGTCAATAACAACAATTATAGCCGCGAAATTTGATGTCTTCTAGAAAACAAAGTTTAGATGAGTATTTTCCGGCCTGCGCTATAACGCAAGACGTCGTCGTACGTTTTTTTGCGTTAGTTGTTAAAACGTACGATAGCGTTCTACGTTATAACGGGCCAAAAATGCTTACGGGGGGCAGTACCCCTAATGGGGGGCGGAACCCTGAATTGGGCGGAAAAATTAGCCATTTTAACCCGAAAATCGCTAAAAATCGCTCGAGAATCCTTAATTTTGCGCACTATTTAGGGCCAATGGAGGGAGCGGCCGCCCCCCCCCGCCCCTAAATTCGTCTCTGGTATTCATTGCTACTAAGTTAATCAATATGCTCGTTGTTTATTATTTAATTTTGAAGTTTTAATTTCCGTCCACCCCGCATTGCCCTATTTACCGGAAATTGTTTCGTCGTTTAATCAATAGGAGTAATGGAAAATAAAAATAAAAATTATCAATTTTCTTTATTAATTAAAAATTAAATGAGATAAAAATGAAAATGTAATACATTTATCTATTTTTTATACGTAAAGCCGTAGTGATCGCGTTTCGCAGGTCAAAGAAAGCATCGGTTGCTTATTTCGCCCGGGTAACGTAGTGGAGGCGATCGACCGGAATAGCATGGATCGCTATCGATTGGGCGTCGTGAAGAGAATCGTGGGTCAAAGGCTATGCGTAGAGTACGTGGCCGTCGACCAGGAGGCGGTCGATGTGGCTCGCCGGGTCAAATCGACCGACCCGGCCCAATTAGCCGTCCACAAGTCCATCTGGTGTCATTGCGCGTCGCCCTTCGTCAAACCGTACGGTTGGTGTTTCAAAATCGGCGCGCCTCTGTACAGCCCGGGTACGGCGCTTATAACCGTAATTTGATGTTTTGAATCGGTCGACGCGTTGAACCCGTATTCTTACGTTTTGATTTATCAGGATCGCGCCTTTATCTTTAAAAGTCGCTTTTGCGCCAGTTTATCTCGGGCGAGCTAATTATTTATGTAAGCATCCTGAAAAAATAGTAGTGCAAAATTTTATGGAAAAAATTTTCAATAATAAAAATTTACGCATCGTTTGAGTAACGACGATCGACTGAATGAGCCAAGTTCTTGCGCTTTTTCCGTTAAACCGTGCTCTCATCGCTTGTGGCATTATTTGTACTACATAAAGTGGTCTTTGTCTTGGTAATTCGTCGGGATAGCTCGCAAAGACTGTATTTTTTCGACGTTTTTCGACACGTTCTGTCCATTAAGATCAAAATGTTTTTCTCACTCAAAATGCTATAAAAAGTGTCGTTTTTTGGTCGCGCTCGAGCCAAAATTATGGAAAATAGTTCGTAAATGGCGCGAAGAGCTAAAAATTTGAAGATTTTAGGGTAAAGGACAGCGAATTTTTCCATCTTTCCGCTATATCTTGCCTTTCACCAGTGGCGGATCCAGGATTTCCCTAAGCGGGAGGGGGCTGGCCGTACCCCTAAGGGGGGCGTGGGGGCGGAACCCTGATTTGGGCGGTTGGAAAAAATTAGCCGTTCTAACCCGAAAATCGCTAAAAATCGCTCAAAAATCCGCAATTTTTGCGCACTATTTTGGGCCAATTAGGGGGGGGGGGCGCGGCCGCTATACACCCTGAATCCGCCCCTGCCTTAAACCCTCCTCCTTAACACGGCCCTGCGTACGAAGAGCATTTGCTTTATATGACGTGTTCTACCTTTATTTCTCTTGTTTTTATAACTTGTAGCCTTTTTAGACGTGTATTAACAATTTAGGCAATTATCGATTTTATGTTTTGGTCGGATCAATGGACTTTTGCTATTTTTCTACTGATTGTTTAGCGCTTTCGATCAGCTTATTATTTGATGATCGTTCTAAAGTTAAAGCAGTCGTAAAATGTTGAGGAAACGGTTATTTAAATATAAATAGTATAGCGTAAAGAAGGTTGAAATTAAACCAAATTTAGAAAACTGAAAAAGATGAAACAAAAATTAATGTAAAATATAGTGTAAAACATTAGCTGTTGCTTAATTAGTGAGGCGCATTTACGCGGTATGTCGTTTTTGAATACTGCGGGAATGGTTTACCAAATAATAAATGTGTTGGAAAATAACTCGTTATTTAAGGGCGAATTAAACAGCAATTCCTTCTTATGGGCATTTTAGCTGTTCCTCCAGGTATTCGCTTTCTTGAGGCTACTGTTGCGGAATACGAAAGGAAGGTGCAAAAATTTATCGTTCGATTCGAACGATGCTACGAAAGATTTGCTTCCCGCGGGTGAATCTAGAGGGGCATGGACTAATTTACTATTTTTGTTATCCAATCTGATATATATATGTAAGTTGATAATAATGGTGATGCATAAATTGAGTTGGAAATATATAATGAATTTCGTGCCCCTTAAAAGATATTACCACACGTGGGCGTGGGGCACTGAGGTATCCACCCCCGAGATTGAAGATACCCCCCATGATCAAAATACCCCCAGAGTTCGAAGTTTAGAAGTTTTGCCGCTGTACTAGCGACAATTACAGTACGCCATTGGATAGTGCTCGATGAGAAACGTCGAAAAATGGATTGTTTACCGCCACACGACCACTTTTGCAAGACTATTTTTCTACCTTTAAGAATACTTTCACCCCCCCCAGAATTTTGGTGCTGCCCACCTATATTGCTCGTGGACTCGAAAATTAGCTCGTCGGGCATGAATGCAATTGCATTTCTCTGTCCAAACGTGTCCGCATTGGCTTTCAATTCTTCCGACAACAGCATGCAAACGCAAACACGCGGAGAAAAGTCATATTTCTTCCAAAAAGCCACTCTTCTAAATTTTTCCGGTTAAATGCTATGTAGTACGAAAATGAAAGTATCTATGGTTAAATATATATATACATATATATATATATATATATATATATATATATATATATATATATATATATATATATATATATATATATCTATATATATATATATATATATATATATATATATATATATATATAGATCGCTCAAGAAATTAAAGAAAAATTAAATGAGAGTTTAAACAATCCTAAAAGAGCATAGTAGTTTAAACTAAAGATTCCTTCATAATAAACGAATCAAATCGTTCAAAATAATCAAGCGAATCGATTAATAATTAAATGATCGATGATTAATAAATAAGTAAATAATTAGACTAATAATTGTTTAATTGATTTTATTAATTAAATGAATAATAAATTAGCCGGCTGTAAAGCGGAACGACGATTTTGGCGTTTACGGATCTTTGCTCAACTTTACACTTGACCCCATGAGCTAGAGACGATCCGACGATTTACCAATAATTATTGCTCAATCGCTGCCGCTAAGTAATCGACTTTACCAAATACGGCGCCATGGAAATAACGTACGCATGGCTTGGCGGCTCGTTCAGCTTATTGGTCGATCAGGATTCGCCATTTATTTTTCCTGTCCGGATATTCTGAATCTCTGGGCATTGATTTGGAACCGCCCGAAGGTCGATCATCTTTTCATTAACTCAATCCTTTCCTACGACTCGCTTACTGTATCCTAAGTTACGTAGGTATTTGTCATATTTTCAATTTTTAGGCTTCAATTTTTTAATTTGAATTTAATTGAGTCAAGTTTTAATTAATCCGGTTTAATTAAAACAGTCGATAAACTACAATATCTATCAATCATTGATGAATTAATTATTATTGAAATTCATTAGTTCAAGTGAAAAATCGATCAATTTGGTTTAATGTGTACATATGTAGTTGTCGCCATGAAAGATGACGCGCTATCATCCTCAAATTATGATAGATGGTGAGTCGCGAGCGCCGCGTTTCGTCCATCATGCGCTATTATCTCTTTTTTATTATTATACGCCATTAATCTGTATCATTCACTTTAATCCGCAATGCGGTTGGCGCAATTTAGCTATTAATAGCGCTAACAAGAAGGAAGCGCGCACGTGAATGCTGCAAGTGTGCACGTGCATATCGTTCTATATTTAGGCGAGCCATGATTGAAATCAATATTTTCACAAGCCGGCGACGGACGATGAAGAATTTTGCGAAACGTTCGCAATACAGAGCGATGTACGCAGCACTGATTGAGGTTTTAAAACAGTTCGAATCGATTTATAAAACGCTCTCAAAATGCTAATGAAGTTTTTAGATGACTCAATATATAAAATAATTAGACGGTGCTTGGATTGCAAAAATATTGATTTTAATGTTGGCTCGCCTAAATATGGACGACATTCAGTGCCCGCTTCCAGCATTCACTACATGTTTCCTTTGGCGCTATTAATAGCTAATCATGTGCCCGTCGAATCGCCAGAGTTAACGGGATGATACAGATTAATGGCGTATAATAATAAAAAGAGATAATAGCATGATGAGAACTGGCTGCGGCGTACGCACACTTTTGTTGAATTCTTAGAAGTGATAGCGCGTCATCTGCTTCATGGCGACCACTAGAGTTAATTCATTTTAGGTTACGCGAAATCATTCGACTGGAAGTCTTACTTGAAGGAGACTAACTCACTCGGTGCTCCGGATGCCCTATTTAATCGGGTGATTGATTAATTATTAAATCAATTTAAAGCCAGACTAAACGGATTATCTTTTAGTAATATAGTTTACTTACTCATAGTTCGGCACTTATTAAGCTTTTGCGCATTACATTTTCAAATTTTTATTTTTGGCCATTTTTTCAGGCTCTGATAAATACGCATCGCTGTAAAATTAATGTAAAGTGAAACCGCTCGAGAAAAAGGACTCGAAATCTCGTAAAGTTTTTAAACTGAAGTCTTGGTCTACAGTTTATTTTTTAAATTTAATATTTTTCTATAAACGCTTTGCAGTATTTTACAGACTTTTTAAAAGTTAAACTTTATTCAAAAGTATAATTTTTAAATCTTATTTTTAAATTTTCTGCGCAGTCTACCGAAAACGCTTTTGTAGTGGGCCAAAAATTAGAGGCAACCGATAATGTTGATCCGCATTTGGTTTGCGTGGCGACGGTGGTTGAAGTATAACATCTTTATTAATTATTTAATGTTTATCCGGTATTTTCATTTATGTTTTTATTTTTCTGGGTTTCCGCCTTCTCAATTTAACACCTAACTGGATTTCCACAAATTTTTCCGCCGTTTCTAAGTGGAATTGAGTGTTCGAAATTTTCTTCATTAAATCGTTATCATTTAAATCGATCTTCATCGTAGATTTATAGGTGTTTACTTTTCTTCGGCATTCTCTAATCTGTTTCTTTGTTTTTGCAATCTTCCGTGTTCATTTTTTGCTTTAATTTATTTACTTCGCTTTCTCCAAGTTTCAAATCCGGTTGATCGTGAAAATCCGCCGCACACTTGAATCTTCTAAACCGTTTATGAACTGATCAAAATGTAAAGTATTGAGATGTTCGCAGATTGGTGTTTTCCAAACGGTTCGCGTACTTTGCGTGTCTAAAAAATAACCGTTTGATTTTACTTATTGTTTCTGAGACAGAAAACGGTAAACTCAATTTATTACCTAATCATTGCCAGAAATTCGTCAAGGTCAAGGTCGTCTAGTCAGAATACATTACGACGGTTGGGGCGACGGTTACGATCAGTGAGTTCGACACCTCTTCGCCCGAGTTATTTCCAATAGGTCGGCTTAAAATACGCCTTATTTTACTATTGACTTTTGACGCCTCATTAATCGCGTTATTTACGTAGCGATTTATGCCTATACATATTAGTTACATATAATACATTTGATATATTGATGTTAAATTATTTAAGTCAGCGTAGACTTAAGAACAAATTGGTTAGATATACCTCTAATAAAGAAAGTACACAATTATGAATAAATAGGGTGCCCAGATACTTTTGGTCCAAAATCAGGACAGGACGTTTGAAAAAAGTAGCACTTTTCAAAATAATGTTTTATTACTACAATAAAGCATCAAATTCACACGTATTCGCGTTTTCTGTTAGACGATATCTGATTCAGCACATTTTCGTCACCCAAAACCTTTTTATACATTTCACAATACGATGAAGAATCATTTTAATTTGAAGCAAGCATTTCACGGTTTCAACATTCAATCGATTTCGATCGTCTGTTCACTAGACTTTTTGCACAAGGAAAATACTCGTTCCACAGCCGCGTTTGATGTGGGAATCAGAAAAAATTACGCTAATTACAGTTTTCAATTCAACAAATTTTTTGGTTTGAAACAAAGTGGACCATTTCTTATCACTCATTATTAGAAGCTTCTTCTGATGAATTTAATAATTTTCCGATTGATAAAAAGGTCTACTTTGTTTCAAACCAAAAATTTGTTGATTTGAAAACTCTGGTAAGCGTAATTTCTCGATTCCTACATCAAACGCGGCTGTAGAGCAATATTTCTGTGCAAAAAGCGGATCTAGTATACAATTTACCCACCACCGTTTTTAGCCGATTCAAATAAGCTACAGTGACCAAACTTTACACAAAAATTATCAAATGCGTTCTGACTCGCATCAATAAAAATAGTGCTGGTCACTGTAGCTTATTTAATCTACGAGTGTTGGTCACTATAGCTTATTTGAATCGGCTAAAAAACGGTGGCGGGTAAATTGTATACTAGATCCCAAAAAGCAGTGAACAGATGATCGAAATCGATTTTACTTCATCAAACAATGAATCTTTCATATTTAATTTCTGACCAGTGCGGATGATAGTGCGGTTTAAATTTCATTTGATTTGATCAGCTTGAATGAAAAGTAGCAATCTTATGAATAGTAAGTAACTGAGCGCAACATACTTTATTTAACGTTCAGCATGATTATCTTAAAATTTTAAAAATTTCGGGACAAATCAGGACAGGAACCCGAATTTCAGGACAAAATCAGGACATTTTTAGAATCAGGACGAGCTTCTAAAAATCAGTACAATCCTGATAAAATCAGTACATCTGGGCACCCTATGAATAAAACTTCCATTTAACGTGCCAATATGGCACGTTTATAGGGGTTTGACATGGGAGGTCTGGATAGAAAATCGAACTCTAAAGTCGGCTATCCTTCAGCCTGTCACTACCAAGTGTTCATGCACGAGTTTTTATTCGTGTGCCTCCAGGAAGAGAAAACTCGTTTGCATTGCGTAGGGTTCGAACCGTCAACCTTCTGCGCCAGGTGCAACGGTGTTTACCACTACGCCACAAGGCGTCTAAACAATTATGAAAAATAACAATAATCGCTTGATAGCGCGTATGTATTATCGTTATATCTTGCTCTTCTTTGTAAATTATTCATTCGCTTTTGAACTACTAATGTACCAAAAGTCAACACAGTCTGAATATTTTTTATAAAGGTTTATCTCTTTGCTTAATTTAAACCAAATGGATACGTAACTTCGATCGATTAACGGTTTTTTATGAACGCGAGCCGCTAGTTTGAAATCGAGCTACTTCGAGTTTGAGTACAAATGTTTTTGGTATTTTGCCAGGATGGTGCGAAATGGTGGGCTATGCGCTCGAGCAGCCCGTGGGAGACATGGGCGGCGGCGAAAGCTCGGCTTTACCCGCAAATCAGTCAAAGAGTGGCAAGAAAGCTAAGAAGGTTTTTGTTGCAAATTTGATCTGAATAATAAATAATAATAAATAAATTAGCTACTGATTGAATTACTTCCTTATTTAAGTATAACGTAAAAGCTCGGTCGTCGGAGAGTTCTTATTTCCTTCTTCGTAATTAAATATCAGTCAAGGTGACGCATTTAAAATATTGAAAATTTGATCCATTTTATATTTTCTAAATTACAGAAAGTCATCGATATGAGAAGAAATGGGAAAAAGAAAAAAGGAATAAGAGATGGAAGCGCAGCGAGCTACGTATTAGTAAGAAAGAAACAAAAAGACGTGAGAAACATCATCCGAATAATCGCTATTGCAGAATTTAAAGCGTTTTTGACGCATAATTTTAACTTGGTAGCCTTGTTTAAACAGTATGATTGACAGGTTATTCAGGCACGGCACGCACAGAATATCTATGCTTTCGAGCATAGACGCGCAAAGCTATGAAGCTGACTGGGAAGCTACTACTTCATGCGCGTATGTAGTGAAGAAAGATTTTTTTAGAAATTTTGAAATTTTGAGAAATGGGTTTTCTTCAGTACGAATAGGTTTTTTTGTACTCGAATATTTTAATTTGAACGGATAAAGCTAAATCATAAATCTAGTTATAAAAAAATTCTGAATTAATTGAGATAATTGTAAAGTTTATTTAACAAGCTCCCGAATTAGTTGAAATACCAGTCGAGCTATGATGCGCCTCTGTTTTCTTTGCCAGATATCCGTGCTATATTTTTTTATTTTGTTACCGATTTTTTCAGCGAAAGTCAGCCGAATGCATTTAAAGTTGCGAACTGTCATTTCCGTGATTAATGCCTGATTGCCATTGATATCGTTTTTGAAGAAGTTGTTGCCGTTGATCTTTTGTATCGTTTGATGCATTGAACATCCAGTGGGGGCGGCGGTACCCCTAATGGGGGGGGGGGGTCGGAATCCTGACTTGGGCGGAAAAATTAGCTCTTTTAACCCGAAAATCGCTAAAAATCGCTCAAAAATCCTTAATTTTGTGCACTATTTTGGACCAATGAGGGGCGCCCCCATAAATCCGCCCCTTTAAACATCTCGTTTTTCTATTGCTCACTGTCGCATATTTTTACATATTTTCGTGAAAACGTTATTTTGACTACTTTGTTCAGTTTACTGCTTGCGTTGCGATTGAAATGGCAATGTATTTGCATTATTATGAGCGTATAAATCTCTGAGTTCTCATTTGCGTTCAAATCTGCGTACTTGAAGCCGCGTATAAACAAAAAAGATTTTTTAGTAAATGTTTTTTGTCGCTTATCGTGAAGCTCGCGTGTCGAGGCCCGTGCATTCCACTGCGTAATTTTTTTATTGATGGTGTATGACGCGTTGTTTTGAGTTAGTAAATGTGCCTATCATTACGACGACTGTGTAAAATAAAAATCGAATCTGTAGCGGCTTAAGAATTCTAGGGAGACTTTCAACTTGATTTTGCGTCTTAGAATATTATCTAAAAAGCGGCGGGTTGTGCTAAAAACATCATTTTCAAAGTTCTTTTTGACTGTCTTATCTTCCTGCAAAAAAGCTTGCTTTCGAACAAATTTAGGAAAATGCTTTTCAATTATTACGTGTGTTGTTTTAAAACTGATTTAAAATTTTGGAGTCGCAAACTTTTAAACCGAGTGAATGGATGTGTTTTGACCCGTGTAAAATTAGCGTTTAATAACTAATTCAGCCGCTATCCCCTTTGTTTGTCGCGCTTCTTGTACGGAATTTCTAAAAGGAGGCGAACCCCAAATTTTCTTAAAGGTGTCAAAAATTGTACGGAAAATTCACCCATTCTTAAACTTACGATTTTTTAACAGTTTTAAGAGTCAAAATCATTTGTGTGTTGTATGAAAAAAGTTGGAAATTTTCTGCGAAAATGGCGCAAAATTAGGTCAAAAATCGTCACAAAGTACTGGAAAGATGCGATAAATCATTTCAAGAAATAAAAAAATTAATTTTCCGTACGTAAACTACTCTTCTGGCGTAAAATAAAGTTTTAACAGTGCCAAGAAAATTATTGAATCTCATTAATGATTGATGCGTGGCGCGAAGCGCCGGACAAACCCGAAAATTCGTCATAAAAATGAAATCTTAAAACTATCTCTGACGATGACCTCACAGATTGCTATTATACCTATCGTAACCTTGGGCTTACTGTCATTGAAAATTCTTAGATTCTTAGTATTTGTGCACGAAGTTATGTGAAACAGACTATATTCTCGAAAAAATTCTTAAAAATTTGTGACCAACCTTATGTAAAACAGATTATAGGTATTAGCCGTAAGATGAATGCCAGCAATTGTCGATCATTTTATTATAAATCCTTATTAGGCTGAAACAAAATTATTATTTTTCAACAGCCTCTAATTTTTCTTCAACCGAATTCTGATTCAAAATCGGTGCTACATATGTATGTACGTATGTCAATTTGCATTCTGCAAAACTGATGATATCCTTCAATTCGTAAATATGTAGTCGCCTAATAATTTGACTTATAATCACACCTGGGCGTGGAGGTTGAGGGTTATGCACCCGCCCTAGAAACCAGAATACCCTCCCCCAAATTCAATTTTTGAAATTAGTTTGTTTTTTTTCGCAATTTTTCGATGCCAATGGATAGTGCTCGATGAGAAACGTCGGAAAATAGTGTTTTTTCGCAATACCACCATTTTTAAGCCGATTTGGCGCTTAAATGAGTGGGGGCGCTTAGATTTTTAAGTCAATTTTGTTTGCCAACTTCCAAATTTTATTAACCTAAGGAACATGTTGTTATATCCCTAACCTACGAAACTGATACGTAATAGTATAGGTCGGTATACTTTACCTAAAGTCTGTTTCATTTAACTATGCAGTTTTCTTTCAAATTTTTCCACAAGAATTAGGCTACAAAAGCGGTTTAAACTTTTGATACAGTAATGCGGCTTAAGACTGGCATGCGTCTCCAAGTGACTCGACATACTGTAGAATATCATATTAATTGTATTAGCGTAAAACGCTTTTGTAGTCACATTGAATTTTTTCCAAAACCTCAAAGCTTAATGAAACAGGTTATAGTACACACAGAATAAAAAATTGCTATAATCAAAGGGAACGCTTAGAATGAATGGGGGCGCTTTTATAAAAATATCGCGCTGCTCACCGCCTCCGTACTTATGTGCGTATCAGTAGGAGACGATGGAGGATTACTTACCTTCGGGGCTTACTTAAGTTCTTACGGATCTAGGATACAATACCCCTGCGTTTCTTAGCCGATCCATATAAGCTATAATAACCAAACTTTACAAGGAGATAGCTATAAGCCTATTGTACTAATCTGACAAAATTGATTAACTTACGGTGTAAACTTACTGCTTCAAAAAAATTTAAAAAACTTACTTTACTTTAAACTTACTTCAAACTTACTTTTTAAACTTACTTTTTTTCAAATGCAGGATATTGATTGAGATACAAAAAACTGCTTAGTTTGAAACCCACTGGAATCGTTTACAATTTTCAGATGCCGTTAGTACGTTGCAAACTGTGAGTGTAAAGCAATAAGTTTACACCGTTAGTTAATCAATTTTGACAGATTAGTACAATAGGCTTATAGCTATCTCCTTGTAAAGTTTGGTTACTGTAGCTTATATGGATCGGCTAAAAAAAGGCTGTGGGTGAATTGTATACTAGATACGTTCTTACGCAGTGGCGGATGTAGGATTTTCCTAAGGGGGGACGGTACCCCTAAGGGGAGGGCGGAACCCTGCCTTGGGCGGAAAAATTAGCAGTTTTTACCCGAAAATCGCTAAAAATCGCTCAAAATGCTTAATTTTGTACACTATTTTAGGCCAATGGGGGGGCGGCCGCCCCCCGCCTCCCTAAATCCGCCCCTGTTCTTACGCTACTCTCAGCGCTGGTCAGGTTGTTGAGGCACAAGGCTCGGACCAACCTAAATGACCCTCAGATCCTGGATCTCCTCAGTCCTAAATTTCTGACAGCTCTTTGTCGGAGGATCTCGGCAGCTACGCCCTAGAACCCCGGTAATTGCAAGCAAGATCAGTTGATCTTATCCCAAAACCCCAGAAATTCTAAAGTTGATAATTTAACTTGTTTTCTAGTCAAAAGCTCTTTCTGAAACGTTTTAGTTCCTAATAGTACTCTCAGACATTGATTCCAACAGCAGCGAGCTGATGCTGGCCACTCATCCTACGTAAAAATATGATAATAATGTTCATGGGTTTTGGGTTCGAAAATGAGTAAATGAATTTCGAATAAAAAGGAAATACGAAAAATGATTCACCTTTTCAGATAGGGCACTAAAATCGTCGGCCCAACCAGCGGTGTCGAGTTACCCGTGGTATATATTACCTCTGAGTATGTAACTATAACAAATTTAATAGACGAATAAACAAAATACAGCTCTAGCGCAAGTGAAATCCAACACTATATACAGCGCGAGCCGAAATAACGACTCTATCCAGCAAATAACCAAAACGTCAAGAGTGAAGAGAATCAATAATAAAGAGTATAAAAAGATATATATACAAACATCAAATGAGATAACTTGCAGAAGTCATTTGACACGCTTTCTTTTACACTGTTGAGACAAATATTGACTGACTAATCTCAATGCACTCTTGACAAAAGACCGGTCAAGTCTTCCCATGTTTTTAAGATAAAAGTATGGGGAGAAGTACGAATCAGCGGCATAACCCAAGCTAACTCATCTCATGGATGCCTGCTTAATTGGCTAAGGGGTTAATGCGTGCGAAGGGGTCTAATTGCGAAAACGGTAAATTGAGTAGCTTGGCGTTTCGGTAGCGCCAATTCAAAAGTTCGTGAATTCTGTACCGATTTCGATACGATAAAAAGCATTCAGAATGCAAATGTTCGTTCGTATATATAATTATAATTATAAATTCAAGGGATTTTTTCGGGGGCGCTAAAATGAAGGGGCACTAAAATGAGTGAGGGCGGTTATTTTGGGTGATACGGTAATTTACATAGCAGACTCTCTGGAATACACTGCAATTTCAAAACAAAATACACTTTCCACATTTCATCCTTTCCCGTTTTGGTATACATACATACATTCACGTAATGTACATAAATGCTGGGCTTAAAAATAAAATTGACGTTGACAGGTATGTACATAATCGGTGGCTGAATTTCAGCACTTTTTGATTCAAGTTCAAATGTACGCAGAAATTATTTCATTTGTAAATCATTTTTAGCCTGTCGCCTTTTTTCACATGCGTTGCGTCCTCCAGCCTAGCCGGTCAGCTGAATTTTGGTGGACGAACATTTCGACGTCAGCAGCCGGTTTCACGAGCTTGTCTAACTTGAGTTAGACGACTAACTTGAGTTAGCCAGGCAAGTTAGACAGGAAACTTAGCCAAAGGGAGTTTCACGAACCTGTCTAACCTAGTTAGCCGGCTAAAAGTTAGTCGACTAACACCTAAAAAAGTTAGCCTGGTCAGGGGGGTGGCTAACTTCAACTTAGACAGGCAAAATGTGTGCTTTTGTGGATGTTAGATTGTTTTTGTGAGAAGTTTAGAAAATGTTGCGTCGTTGTTTGAATGGTTTATTAGATGACAGCGATGATGATTATGAAAATTTGAATAAGCGGCCTAGAATTTACCGAGATAGAGACAATCCGCTTGATAAATATAATGACGATGAATTGTATAAACGTTATCGATTTACCCGATCAGCTATTATGGAAATCACTGATATGTTGATGGATGATTTGGTAATTGAGACTGAACGTGGTTATGCTGTGCCACCCATACTTCAAGTTTTGGCGTCACTTCGATATTATGCGTCCAACAGCTTTCAAGAGGTGATTGGTGATACTTTGTCAATTTCCAAGCCTACAATCTGTCGGCTTTTGCGAAGAGTTTCCTTTTCGCTTTGCAAACGTGCAAAGAAATTTATACAATACCCCAAAAATGATGAAGTAAACAAATTCCAGCAACAATTTTTCAAGATTGCAAATTTTCCTATGATTGTGGGTTGCATTGATGGTACGCACATTCGTATTGTTGCACCTAAGGAGCATCCCCACGTGTATCGAAATCGAAAAGGATTTTACTCGTTGAATGTTCAAGCCGTGTGTGGACCTGGTGGTCAGCTAACAAACCTAGTTGTGAAGTGGCCTGGTAGTGCCCATGACTCTCGTATCTTTCGCGAATCTGCTTTAAGCCGAGGTTTGGAGGATGGGAGCCTTAAAGGTACACTGTTAGGGGACTCTGGTTATCCCTGCCGCACATTTCTTCTGACCCCATACCGAAACCCAAATAACACTGCCCAGAAAAATTTCAATAATGCTCAAAAACAGACAAGGGTTTTGATTGAACAGACTTTTGGCAGATGGAAACGTCGATTTTCCATACTGCACAGCGAAATTCGTACAAAACTTGAAACTTCGTTTGCCATCATAGTGGCTTGTGGCGTTTGCACAACATCGCAGTGCAAAAAAAATTGCCGGATTTTGATGACATTCTACCCGAAGAATTTATGGATGAAGAAACCGATTCTTTCGGTGATGGTCAGTCAATGCGTGATCATATTGCCTTGACATACTTCAATAACTGAGTAGTTTTTTGCTTGAGTTGAATCGTATATTGCGCGTGTTTTTGCTTCTTATATAAATGTAATTAACTTGAAAACTTGAACTTCATGTTTTTCATTTAGCAATGTTCCAAAACGTAAATTTTTCCGAGGGCTCTAAAATAGCTTCTAGAATGGAGGCTGTTTTTACAACTTTTTACAAGATGTTAAAAATTCAACATTTTGTTATGATTTGTTCTAATAATCGGCCGCAATCTATCAAGGGCATAGCCAGTGGGCTGGCAAACTCCAGGGCTGGCCAACTTGTTTTGGGAATTTTGGGAAGTGGCGCAACTTCCCAAAATTCCGAACTTTTACCCCCCCAGAATTTTTTAAGGGGGGGGGTGAAAAAAAATTTTTGGGGGGTGGGTGAACCTCCCCACGCCCATGTGTGGTCGTGATTGTGTGAGCACTGGGAGGAAAATTTTTCGACGACGTTTGATTTTATTCACTAAAATTGCGAAACTCACTGAGGCCTGCTGAAACAGTTCAAAAACTCGTTTTCACCACAAAATCAATGCCTGCCAGTTTGCCGACTACAATTCCGAATTCGGATGAAAGAGAATGAAAGCGATATGTCTGGTGATGACGAATAATGTAATATGTGATGGTCTGCTATGAATTATGCTGCATTCCATTTTATGCAAACAAAACATCTTTTTTGTGTCTTAGGTTTCTTCAATGAGCTTGTAAAAATAACATTCGAAAAATAAAATTCTCCCTTATTAACTCAATAGTTTAGTGAAAATATGCAAAAACCATCAAAAACCAAGCAAAACCCAAGAAAGACCAGATCAAAAACCAAAAACCAAAAAATTGAAATTTTTAAATCTTGGTTTTTGCCACCCCTGTTCCCATTCAAATTTTGGAATCACGAAATTTTTTAACAAATATGTGGGCCTTTTCAAATCCAATTTTCTTACAAATGCAGGAGCATGCAATAGCATGTGCGGAATTTCTAATAGTAATCTTACCAAGCCATTAACAAATGATTTGGTACTATTAGAAAATCGGTATTAGAAAGATAGGTACATAGAATATAAGTAATGTAATGTCGTTTGCAACCTATCATAACAATGTGGGCATTCATTCATCAATAACAAAATTAACTTGCATGAGTCACAACGAGCATTTACAAATTTTCATAAATCGAATTTTGTTGCATCGGCGCACTGGGGGCACTAGAAAACTGAGTAAATTGTGCACCATCTTTAGCAATGCAAGACTGAGTGAAAGCTTGACAGGCAGCCCCGAATGCATTCATCGCATTTGAAACGGAATACCACCCTTGAATTTCGGCATTGACTTTTTGCTGCATGAGATTTTTTTCCATCTCGAACTTATTCTTCTCTGCAATATGCTTTGCCTCTTCGGCAAGTAAAACACGAATTATCATGTCTTCCTTGCACAATTTTTCCTTTTTATTCTTTGGTTTCTGCAAAGCGCTGTTGCCTGAAGTTGTAGCGGATTTAATTTTTGAGGTTTGAAAAACCGCTGCTTCAGATTCGTTTACACTTTGACTGAAATCTTCGACCGAATTTTCATCCATGGTCGCAAAGAATTTCGAAGTGAATTCTTCATCACTGTCGCCTAAATCGAATCCATCCCCATGGCCAGTAATTGATGGATTATTTTCTCCAATAACCTGCAAGACGTCTTCGGCTTCCTCCGACACACATATTTCTTCACAACCACCCCCGTTTTCTGACGCTTGCGTCTTTCATCGGCTACTTCGGTTTTGGCTTTTCCACACATGTTCTTCCAACATTTTTTCACGTTGGCAGCATCTCTATTCATTCCATATTGCGCACTGACTTGCATTGCCAACTGAAGCATGAAAACGACTACACATGCGATGACTATCACTCTATGTACATATGATCCATCAGAATAGTCGGTGAAAAACTTTAAACAAGTTTGTACAAACTTTTTCAATCAATGATTTAAAAAACATTTTAACCACTTTTTGTCACATTGTTTTTTAGATTATTGCGGCAACAGTAGAGGAAATTTTTTTCTGATTGCATATAATAATTTGTGGACCTTTTGTGGGAAAAAATAGGTTTTTAATGCAAGGGCCACAATCCTTTTCGTGTGTGAATTCACAATTTATTTGATTTTTAAACTGGGCTTTTTGATAATTTTTCAAAAACACTATATTGCTTATGTTGTGCGATGCAAACTTTCAATTGCCCAAATGGCTGTCTTTTTTTACTTCTTTCCATTTTGCCGTTTTTCTTTTGTTTGAATCGGCCTTTCCGTCATTGCAATTGAAAATTGTGGCATGGTCCCTGACAAACTGAGTGATGAATCGCCTTTCCGGTTCAGTAAACGGTTTGTTACGTTTAGATTCAGTACATGATCCCATAATTGTCAATGATAAAACAAAGAAAAACGAACCAAACACTGCACGGAACGATTTTTAATGCACAAAATGTTATTATGTAATGTACCTATGTTTGGTTTAAACCACATTTTTCCCTGTCTAACTTTTATGAGCCTGTCTAACTTCAAAGTTAGCCCGGGCTAAAGTTAGACAAGGAGTTAGACACCCTCGTGAAACCCAAAAAGTTAGTCGGCTAACTTTAGCCTACTAACTCAAAAAATTTAGCCGGCTAACTGAGTTAGTCGACTAAAAAGTTAGACACCTTCGTGAAACCGGCTGCGTTTCACGAAGGTGTCTAACTTTTTAGTCGACTAACTCAGTTAGCCGGCTAAATTTTTTGAGTTAGTAGGCTAAAGTTAGCCGACTAACTTTTTGGGTTTCACGAGGGTGTCTAACTCCTTGTCTAACTTTAGCCCGGGCTAACTTTGAAGTTAGACAGGCTCATAAAAGTTAGACAGGGAAAAATGTGGTTTAAACCAAACATAGGTACATTACATAATAACATTTTGTGCATTAAAAATCGTTCCGTGCAGTGTTTGGTTCGTTTTTCTTTGTTTTATCATTGACAATTATGGGATCATGTACTGAATCTAAACGTAACAAACCGTTTACTGAACCGGAAAGGCGATTCATCACTCAGTTTGTCAGGGACCATGCCACAATTTTCAATTGCAATGACGGAAAGACCGATTCAAACAAAAGAAAAACGGCAAAATGGAAAGAAGTAAAAAAAGACAGCCATTTGGGCAATTGAAAGTTTGCATCGCACAACATAAGCAATATAGTGTTTTTGAAAAATTATCAAAAAGCCCAGTTTAAAAATCAAATAAATTGTGAATTCACACACGAAAAGGATTGTGACCCTTGCATTAAAAACCTATTTTTTCCCACAAAAGGTCCACAAATGATTATATGCAATCAGAAAAAAATTTCCTCTACTGTTGCCGCAATAATCTAAAAAAACAATGTGACAAAAAGTGGTTAAAATGTTTTTTAAATCATTGATTGAAAAAGTTTGTACAAACTTGTTTAAAGTTTTTCACCGACTATTCTGATGGATCATATGTACATAGAGTGATAGTCATCGCATGTGTAGTCGTTTTCATGCTTCAGTTGGCAATGCAAGTCAGTGCGCAATATGGAATGAATAGAGATGCTGCCAACGTGAAAAAATGTTGGAAGAACATGTGTGGAAAAGCCAAAACCGAAGTAGCCGATGAAAGACGCAAGCGTCAGAAAACGGGGGTGGTTGTGAAGAAATATGTGTGTCGGAGGAAGCCGAAGACGTCTTGCAGAGTTATTGGAGAAAATAATCCATCAATTACTGGCCATGGGGATGGATTCGATTTAGGCGACAGTGATGAAGAATTCACTTCGAAATTCTTTGCGACCATGGATGAAAATTCGGTCGAAGATTTCAGTCAAAGTGTAAACGAATCTGAAGCAGCGGTTTTTCAAACCTCAAAAATTAAATCCGCTACAACTTCAGGCAACAGCGCTTTGCAGAAACCAAAGAATAAAAAGGAAAAATTGTGCAAGGAAGACATGATAATTCGTGTTTTACTTGCCGAAGAGCAAAGCATATTGCAGAGAAGAATAAGTTCGAGATGGAAAAAAATCTCATGCAGCAAAAAGTCAATGCCGAAATTCAAGGGTGGTATTCCGTTTCAAATGCGATGAATGCATTCGGGGCTGCCTGTCAAGCTTTCACTCAGTCTTGCATTGCTAAAGATGGTGCACAATTTACTCAGTTTTCTAGTGCCCCCAGTGCGCCGATGCAACAAAATTCGATTTATGAAAATTTGTAAATGCTCGTTGTGACTCATGCAAGTTAATTTTGTTATTGATGAATGAATGCCCACATTGTTATGATAGGTTGCAAACGACATTACATTACTTATATTCTATGTACCTATCTTTCTAATACCGATTTTCTAATAGTACCAAATCATTTGTTAATGGCTTGGTAAGATTACTATTAGAAATTCCGCACATGCTATTGCATGCTCCTGCATTTGTAAGAAAATTGGATTTGAAAAGGCCCACATATTTGTTAAAAAATTTCGTGATTCCAAAATTTGAATGGGAACAGGGGTGGCAAAAACCAAGATTTAAAAATTTCAATTTTTTGGTTTTTGGTTTTTGATCTGGTCTTTCTTGGGTTTTGCTTGGTTTTTGATGGTTTTTGCATATTTTCACTAAACTATTGAGTTAATAAGGGAGAATTTTATTTTTCGAATGTTATTTTTACAAGCTCATTGAAGAAACCTAAGACACAAAAAAGATGTTTTGTTTGCATAAAATGGAATGCAGCATAATTCATAGCAGACCATCACATATTACATTATTCGTCATCACCAGACATATCGCTTTCATTCTCTTTCATCCGAATTCGGAATTGTAGTCGGCAAACTGGCAGGCATTGATTTTGTGGTGAAAACGAGTTTTTGAACTGTTTCAGCAGGCCTCAGTGAGTTTCGCAATTTTAGTGAATAAAATCAAACGTCGTCGAAAAATTTTCCTCCCAGTGCTCACACAATCACGACCACACATGGGCGTGGGGAGGTTCACCCACCCCCCAAAAATTTTTTTCACCCCCCCTTGAAAAATTCTGGGGGGGGGGTAAAAGTTCGGAATTTTGGGAAGTCGCCACTTCCCAAAATTCCCAAAACAAGTTGGCCAGCCCTGGAGTTTGCCAGCCCACTGGCTATGCCCTTGATAGATTGCGGCCGATTATTAGAACAAATCATAACAAAATGTTGAATTTTTAACATCTTGTAAAAAGTTGTAAAAACAGCCTCCATTCTAGAAGCTATTTTAGAGCCCTCGGAAAAATTTACGTTTTGGAACATTGCTAAATGAAAAACATGAAGTTCAAGTTTTCAAGTCAATTACATTTATATAAGAAGCAAAAACACGCGCAATATATGATTCAACTCAAGCAAAAAACTACTCAGTTATTGAAGTATGTCAAGGCAATATGATCACGCATTGACTGACCATCACCGAAAGAATCGGTTTCTTCATCCATAAATTCTTCGGGTAGAATGTCATCAAAATCCGGCAATTTTTTTGCACTGCGATGTTGTGCAAACGCCACAAGCCACTATGATGGCAAACGAAGTTTCAAGTTTTGTACGAATTTCGCTGTGCAGTATGGAAAATCGACGTTTCCATCTGCCAAAAGTCTGTTCAATCAAAACCCTTGTCTGTTTTTGAGCATTATTGAAATTTTCTGGGCAGTGTTATTTGGGTTTCGGTATGGGGTCAGAAGAAATGTGCGGCAGGGATAACCAGAGTCCCCTAACAGTGTACCTTTAAGGCTCCCATCCTCCAAACCTCGGCTTAAAGCAGATTCGCGAAAGACCACGAGAGTCATGGGCACTACCAGGCCACTTCACAACTAGGTTTGTTAGCTGACCACCAGGTCCACACACGGCTTGAACATTCAACGAGTAAAATCCTTTTCGATTTCGATACACGTGGGGATGCTCCTTAGGTGCAACAATACGAATGTGCGTACCATCAATGCAACCCACAATCATAGGAAAATTTGCAATCTTGAAAAATTGTTGCTGGAATTTGTTTACTTCATCATTTTTGGGGTATTGTATAAATTTCTTTGCACGTTTGCAAAGCGAAAAGGAAACTCTTCGCAAAAGCCGACAGATTGTAGGCTTGGAAATTGACAAAGTATCACCAATCACCTCTTGAAAGCTGTTGGACGCATAATATCGAAGTGACGCCAAAACTTGAAGTATGGGTGGCACAGCATAACCACGTTCAGTCTCAATTACCAAATCATCCATCAACATATCAGTGATTTCCATAATAGCTGATCGGGTAAATCGATAACGTTTATACAATTCATCGTCATTATATTTATCAAGCGGATTGTCTCTATCTCGGTAAATTCTAGGCCGCTTATTCAAATTTTCATAATCATCATCGCTGTCATCAATCTAATAAACCATTCAAACAACGACGCAACATTTTCTAAACACGAAAACAATCTAACATCCACAAAAGCACACATTTTGCCTGTCTTAGTTGAAGTTAGCCACCCCCTGACCAGGCTAACTTTTTTAGGTGTTAGTCGACTAACTTTTAGCCGGCTAACTAGGTTAGACAGGTTCGTGAAACTCCCCTTGGCTAAGTTTCCTGTCTAACTTGCCTGGCTAACTCAAGTTAGTCGTCTAACTCAAGTTAGACAAGCTTCGTGAAACCGGCTGCTGAGCAGACAGGTATAAAGAATAGTATTTTTGGAGCGTTTCTTCGCAAACTCTACCTCTTAAAAACGAAATTCACAAAATTTACTAGAGTTCACTCTACATATGTATGTATTTCAATCTTCTTAGCTCAAGCTGGAATTTGACGTAACGTGATTTATGCTCAATTGTTACAAAAAAACTGTACACAACAAGCTTAGGTGTGCTAAAATTTATCGTCGTTTTAAATTGTGCTTGCAGAAGTTTCAATTTTTTCTTTTTTTGTCTTTAGAAAGAACCATAAAGTCCCCTATGTGCATGTCTGGTTTGGAACCCCCCAGAACTCCATATTTTCAGAAACCCTGCTTTTATTCGCAATTTAGCGGTATTATTGGTTTCATATTTTGGATCGTTTGAAAATTTTGCTTGTTTGTTGGCATCTTTGGACTTGGAAAAGTCTTGAACCTCGCCTGGGAATTCCATCTCTCGAAGAAAATGTCCTCTTCCTGCAATTATCGATGACAATTTTTTGTGTTGTTTGTTTTGTTTTTTTCTGCTCTGCTCACTAAAATGTTTTGGTCCTTCTTGCAGCCGTCTAAATTTTCGGATTCTTCTGGAATTCAGAGTCACACCACCATGCCAAAGTGCTGAGAATTATTCATAATAATAATAATAATAATAAGCTGATAGAGACGTTTGATGTGTTGATAGTCAAATAAAAATACTCCGTAATTTGTTGCGTACCTCACACAGAAAGTGGTCCACAGACGGTCTGCATTTTTACAAATAAACAAATTAGATTTGGCTGTGCGCTGAGAGCCTTATTGGCAAAAACTACAAATTAATTATTTACAATACCTACATACAATACTTGTCAATTGAAATTAAAATTACTGTCACAAATGTTACTTTGCTGTTGTAACGCAGAAGAAGCACATATTTATCAAAGTGAGAAACATTCCGAATCAGACGCGTAACATTGAGGTTTAGAGGATGCCCCTATCCAAATTCAGTCGTTTATCCCCATTTCCCCCCAAGGTCTAAAATTTGTCACCTCCATCTACCCCTACTCTGAAGAGATCATTTGAAAAATATTTTTTTCTCTTGTACTTGTTGAGCGTATTACTCGTAAATTACTTTTCAGGTCAGAGACAAACATATAATGATTTATTGGTTTGAATTTTATTTTTTTTGAATCCATGTCTCCTGCGAACGTAAAAAACGGGAATATGTACTACATGTAACAAAACACATTCGTCCTGCTTAACCAACACACCCGACGTTTGATTTTTTCTGCTCTGATCAGCAACAAGAGGCTTTTTGTCTTAGATGTGTGATTGACCTCAGAAGTTGGCGACTTGAACGGCATTTTGAACAACTTACTGCTGAGTAGTGCGACAACAAAGTTGTCTCTCGTTGTTTTTGAGAAAGGTTGTCGACCTTGATTTACTCAGGCACGTTTTAATCGCTGCATTTGTACGTCCGTTCATTAAAAGGTCAAGTTCTACTGAACACCAAACGCGATGGATAAATATAAATATTTTGCTGCGTTTGATCGTTTTGAATTAGACAATATTTGATATTTGTATTTCATAAGATACGCATATTACTAACTAATACTTCGTTGAACCAATCGCAGTTCCTTATGCGCATGTTTTTGCCATTTCTTGTGGTAATTGATACTTTATTTGTTCGCATTTTTTGCGTTATAGAATGAAATTTGGAGGCGAGCCGAGCCACCATTTTTTTCATTTAACACTCAAATGTTCCTTCAAAAATTCGTTTGGGATCATTTATTTAAAAATAGCTTTTGATACTGAATCTTGCAGATCGCCCGAAGAATCCATGGAAACGCCGTGATTGGCGGACTTTTCTTGCATTTAGACGGTTGACCTCTGCTCGAAATATTCCGTACACAGAAAAATATTCTTTCAGTTCTTGACAAGAAATACTTCATTATGAAGAGAACTAATTAAAAATAATGAATTACAATTTGAATGATTCGATTGTAATGAAACTAATATGACCATTTACTGGTGAGAACGATTGTCATACCGTTACTAATCGATTTAAATGCATTAGATGCAGATTTGAGCTCACTGATTTTTAGTAATATGATTTATATTGCTTTTTTGTGTCGCGCTAGAATTTTTATTTAATTTTGTTTCCGCCGGCATCTTTAGTGTTCACAAGAACTGGATATAAAGGTGAGGTCAAAAAAGGGCTACACTCTAATATTGCATTGCAACTTAGCCTAATCTGACCATAAATTTTATAATTAGCTGCATTCGACAGCTGATAATGTGCTTGTTTTAACCGCGTTAGATATTTTGCACAGTTGCCAACATAGGTGGGCAGCACCGAAATTCTGGGGGAGTGAAAAAATTTCTGGGGGGGGGGTGAAAATTTTCAAAGGTCAAAAAATGGCCTTAAAAAATGGTGGTATGGCGAAAAAGACACCATTGTTCGACGGAAGTTTCTCATCGAGCGTCTATCCAATCGGCATCAAAAAATTGTCAAAAAAAGCAACAAAAAATTTTTCTGGGGGGGTATTTTGATTTCTGGGGGGTATTTCAACTTCTGGGGGAGTGCATACCCCCCCAAACCCCCCACGCCCATGTGTGGTTGCCAATAGTTCGCGTACTAAGGCGATTTGTTTACACCCCAGTTTGGTATTGTTTTATCCCCATAGTTTTTAGTACTTGTTACCCTTTTTTGACATCTCTAGTCAACAAAATTATTAGCCCCATCGGCTAAAGTCCAGAGTTGGTACTTCTTCCTTCCAAATGCAAAAAATGCAAAATATTGTCAAAAGGATTAGCTAATTGATTACATATCGAACAAGCTTTCAAGGTTTAAAAAATATCGAAGTAAAAATGGGGGTAGCGCTAGTACTGACGTTAAGTGGCTAAAAGTTTTACACGGTTTTAAGATACATTTTTATCTACGTACGAAGCGGATTTAAAATTTTCTATTCAGATTTGCCGAAGTTTGACCAAAAGTAGCCTTTTTGGCCAACCCTGTATATACACACCTGCTTACCTAATTATATATAAAATCTTTCAGGTGATCTTTGCTGGCTGTCCGACCGCCTCGAACGTTCTAAATAACACGATAATTGGTGAGATTTTGAATGTTGTTACGTCGGATAGTTGGCTCTTTCAGAAATGTTTTTGAAATTCGCGTGGTTCAAGGTCGAGTGTTTTTTAATGACATTGATTTTAATAATGCGCTTTTGAGTATAAAAACGCTTGCGAGTATTCGTACAATTGAGATACGTATCTTGGAACTTTTTTGATCCGAATTATGCTCAGAAGAGACAAAATTCAAGAAAAAGGAACATTTTCAGTTTTTTTATCTTCCCTGTCATTCCTACTCAAAAATCAGTCGGTTTTTCTGATTCTAGACTGCTTTTGATGTAAAAACACATAGATTTCAAATGTTGAGCTTGTCACATTTACAATTTTGTTAAAAGCAAACCGAAAACTAATTTTTTTAAAGGAGATCCGACGGTTAAATGCGGGCCTTGGAACATTGATGTGCAGGCATCAACTGCTTTTCCGTTCGAAGGAGTTGTTTATATAAAGGATTGGAGAAGGTCCTCAGGCTGCTTCTCCAATGGCAGTATTAATCCTACTTCAGACCCTTTGAAGCCTAATCTCTTCGTGTCGTTGCATGATTTGAGTCAATGCGGCATGGAAATGAAAAGAGATGTGAGGAAAAACTATTTAAAGTCGATATTATTTGGTTTTCGTGCTCAAATAGTGATACCCATAACGTCGATTTTATTCAGCTTTTTATTATCATTACGCGCAGGGGCGCAGGATTCGAACCCCTAGAACCTTAAAGATCCAGCATACTTGGCTAGTTCCTGTCAATTTCAGTTAACATTATTTTTCATTTTTTTTATGCTATTAAATTGTTCGTGAGGAATATCGAAAACGAAGTTTGACCTACAATGCAGTATGTCACGCCAACAGTCCAACAAGACATTTAAGGTTAACTTAGACGCAGAATTTTAATTAAGAAATCGCCGATGAAATTAACTGAATTTTACGTACAAAGAGGTATTCAATTTTTTGGAATACTTCGACTATTTCTAACACAGTTTTGATATCTAATAAGAATAAGTTGAATTCTTTGTATGTACGCATAGCTCACGTTCAGTCAGACTCCTTTATTATTATTATTATTATTATTATTATTATTATTATTATTATTATTATTATTATTATTATTATTATTATTATTATTATTATTTTTATTATTGTTGATGTTATTATTATTATTATTAATACTATTATTATTATTATTAATAATATTATTATTATTATTATTGTCATTTCATTATAATTATTATATTATTATAAAAAATGATAATAATAATTATTTTAAATATTAAAATAATTAATATTATTTATATAATTTTATTATTAATATTATTAATATCATTATTATTATTATTATTAATATTATTATAAACATAATTAATAATTAATATTTTTAATATTAAATTATTATTAATATTTATACTATTATTAATATTATTATTATTATTATTAATATTATTATTATTGTTATTATTATCATTATTATTATTAATAATATATATTATGCCTATATATTACAAACGTAATATTTATCTGATCATTTTCAGATTAATACAGGTGATGTTGTCGTCAAAGGAGTTTGGGTATTTTCGTTCCATCCCATGTTCATCACTCGCGTGGACAAAGCTTTTTCAGTCAATTGCATCTTCAAGCAGCGAGAATACACTGTGACCTCCAAATTCTTTGTCAAGTTAGTGAGGAAATATCCCTTTTTAATCACGCTTGATTCATAATGTGCGGCTACTGAAATAACCACAGTTAGCCCTCCGCCTCTCAAAGTTTTCCAGTATAAAATCTTACAACGAATGTTGACTTAAAAAGCAAATCATTTACCTTTTAGCAACGAATATTTCTTCTAAATTTTGCTCTTATAAAAAGTGCAGAATGGACCTATTGATGATAGACTAAAGAACGCATGCCGTTATCATTCCTTAGAGCTTCGTTGAAACGTAAAAGCGTGCTTAGTCATCAAAAGAGCGCTGTCAAAATTTTGGCTCTGCTTTCGTATTTCAGAAGCAACATCGGAAACATTTTATTTTTAAATTAGTCGTGTCCTTCTTTCAAGTGCATATGCAGTTTAAGAGAGTTTGTTGACATTGAGGATGATAGAGTGAAAATAAAAACAATATTACTTTCGAGCTATTTTGAGCTTTCAGCTCTGAATACAGATGGACAGGTTTCATTTTATCTTGAGCAGTTAATTAGTTGTTAGGCGTCTAATCATGCTATTTTGGCGACATAGTTAGGGAAACTTTCTAAAAATTTTCTAATCGACTTATTTTTATTGAGCGAAACGATATGAAATAATTTAAAAAATGTATAATCAAATAAAAAATGAAAAATGATTAAAATGTAAAAAATTAAAGAAAAAAATTACTGATTTAACGTCTTCTTATTCCTGACTTTTATGCAGCGATCTGAGTACTGTATTGATCGGTCGAACGGCTTCCACGCCAAGTGTAGTAATGAAAGTTGTGAATGGACGAGTGCCAGACCCTCGATTAGCTGATGCTACTGTGATTAGAGTGGGAGACCCGGATTCAAACATTATGGTTTTTACCGACACAATCAAGTAAGTGACTAAAAGTACCCTACTCGTGACAAGCAACTACAAGTTAATCGCGTTTGAATAGATGTTTCATTTCTAAATCACATCAAGATGCCTGATCGCTTTATTTGATTGTATCTATCTGTATTCCAAAATTTAAAAACTCCGTAGAAATTCATATTTACGCCCTAAAGGGCTTGAGAGAATCCGCCGGACTGGATGTTGGATGAACCCCGAGAACCCGAAAACCTCACAGACACGCAGAAACGTTCAAATGTTCTTTTGCTTTTTTTCGCATTTTTGGGTGTCAATGCATAGAACTTGCAGCATTCCGAATCTTCCAACTACAATCAGCTTTTTTATTAATAAATTTGGAAAATTCGGAAATGCAAATGAATAAGGCTTTTGAGCGAGTTCAATCATGAACCAAAATCTTGTGCGGCCTTGAAAGCAGTGCAGATATTTCGGTAGCATAGATGCTTTCTTTATTTTAAGCCTTTACCTAGGGGTAATTATTTAATTTTTAAAACCATTTGAGAAAAATTATGACTCTTTAATCAATTTCACAGCGGCTGTAATTTATGAATTTTTAATTTATAAATAATTTATAAATTCTATATTTAATTTATAAAATTTATCAAAATTTATAAATTTTCGGTATAAATGGTACCTTTTCTTGTAAGGTTCAAGAATGTATATATTCAAATCATTTGGTGCATTTATGGTTCTGATGGCCGCAGATGAACCTAATGAGTGGTGGTAACATGGCATACATAGGCAGCGACCAAATTTTGGGTTCTCATGGGGCAAAAATCGGCAAAAAAACACCGAGAATTCAATTTCTGTGAGGATCTTTTTTGTGGAGTACCGTTTCCCCTCGAGCAGTATATGAGCTAATTTGATAGGAATTTTTCTTGATGTCGGACGTAAAATCAATATCCAGCTTTATTCATACTCTGAAAGTTTCATTATAAAAAATTTTGAGTATAGAATTCGAAGACGCATAAATTAAAATTGTTTATAATGGCTGCCTAATGCATAAAGATAGTATCAAAATGACCCATGGCGCAGAAAGCGTTAATATCCTGTTTGATTTAAGCCTTTACTTACTGATTGCTGAAAGTGCTTTTAAAGTTGAATTTCTGAGATTATAGGCGTAGTTGGTATACGCGTGAAGCACTGCACGGCAGAAAATAGAAGAGGCAACCGAGTGCAGATTATAAATGACGGGTAAACACATTTCTGAGCATTTTTCGGAGGTCTACCAATTGCTTCGCACGGGTAAGAGATAGCCAAACTCCTGAGTGAAGCAAAATTATGGTCAAAAGCGTACGAAACAGTTTTTTTTACCCTAGCGGTTGGTGTCACTAAAATAGAACAAACCAAGTTTTTATGGAAAACTTATCAAATTTTAATCTAAACGATTTTAGTATTACTCTGACGTTTTATACAAATTTAATCCTCGTATTTCGAGCTAGAAGCTGACTTTTAGAACTTGCTGAGTGTTGTGTTATTGTGTATACTTTATGGTCGTGCGATTATTTGATAAAACAGCAAAGTCCAGGGCCCGGTTGCTCGACTTCACCTTAATAAAGGCTGACCATCAAAAATTAACTTCTAATGGTCGGCCGGTTGCTCGACTTCACTTTAACACCAACGACCGATTGAGATTCCCTTAACGGAACCATTAACGTTTAGGTGACACCTTAACTAGTGGTTTTCTTTAAGGTTCGTGAAAATCGGGTTGCTCTGACTTGACCATTAATTAATGGTCGAGCATTTGTTAAGGGAAGTTTAGGGGTACCATTAAAGAAACTTTAACAAAAAGCTTCAATGGCTGCGTCAAGGAACATCTAACGGTAGCTTTAAGGTAATCTGGAATGGTTGCGTTAAGGGAAGTTTGATGGTTGTGTTAAGCTCACACGTAATTCACGAGAATTTTAATGTTTTGGTCAAAATAGATACAAAACTTTGGAAACCTTAGTTATTGGAAATTTGAATTTCCTTTTTATTTTACTCTTTTACCGCTTTACTTTTGATGTTGGTTCGAATTCGTCTGATAATGGATTGCGAGTGACAGCGATGCACTTAATGAGGAAAATAAATGAAAAACGCTCGTTAGTCTGGGTAAAACATAGTTGGTTGCGTGCGATGATCTGGAAATTGAAAAAATAGAGAAATAAAAATAGGGAAATACAATTTGGTTTTAGCGCATTTTCGGCATCAGCTAAAGAAAATGAAGAGGCTTCATCTGAAAAAATTCGTCCTCGAATAAAATCTTCATTAAAATTTATTGTCATTAAAATGAACCATGGATTTCATTAGACAGTGGATCGACGAGCATGTATCATACTCTTATTATCAAATAAAAGAATAATGAAAGAAGCTTTACTTTTTTAAGTGTGAAATGTAATCATTGAGTTCGATTAAGGTAGATCCCGACCTACCTTGAGAAATTTATTTTAACAAAACCATCAAAGTCATTAAGGTGAAACCCAGCAACCCAATTTACCTTAAAGAAACCATTAAACGTTTAATGGGAGCATTAAGGCTTCAGTCGAGCAATCGTCCTTAAGGTAGACATTGAAAAACTGAGCCTTAATTAATGGCTGCACTAAGGTAGAGTCCAGCAAACGAAATTAAAGCCGAGCCATCAGACTTCCTCTAAAGTCGAGCTTCATGGTTGAGTCGAGCAACCCGATTTTTTTAATCGTTCCGTAAGTGGAAATCGGACTTAATGCGACCATTAATTAATGGTTGCGTTAAGGTGACCATTAACGTTAAGGTAAACGTTACTTAATGGTCGAGTCAAGCAATCGGACCCTGGAGTAATTACTCAATAGCCTGACAGAAAAGAGCTAGTGTGCTAAAAAGGCAGTCTGAACAATAAGGTAAGTAAATTGGTGTATTTAAATGTTTTATATTAGGAAAAATTGAGGATAAAAAATAAATTCGCACAGGTGCATAGTTTTAAAAAGTGCTAAAAATCGCTTTTCTTGAACCTTTAGGACTTGTATTGAAAGTCATTAAAATGTTCTGTTCACAGTATTAATAATCATACATAAGCAGCAGCCGAATTCTAGGGTATATGGGTGGCGTAAAACCGGCAAAAATCCCGAAAAAAGATGCCGATAAATTAAATTCTGGGGGTCTATCGGTTTCTCGGGGGATCCTGATCCCCAAACTTTACCTTACGCCCACTTGTGGTAATAATAACTACCCGGATTTCAAAATTCTCTTTTTTCTTTCCGAAGATTTCTTTTATTTATACATTACTTTTTAACAGATCTCGTATACAGTTAACAGTCATTTTTGTAAGCCGTTTGACCAGAATTTTCTTCAAGAGCCTTTTACAAATAAAATTGAAAAATATGTTTTGATTTGCAATTGTTCAAATGAAAGTTGTATTAATCAAGCGGCATTCATTAGACACCGCTTTTTCCGAACGCTGATGAAAAGAGAGATGTGGCTATTTTTAGCGTTATAACTACTTACTTTGTCAGACGTTTTTCACATCGTTTAGTAGAAAGCTGTGCAAGTTTTTCTATAAGATGTGATTCGCAATACATAGGTACATACTTTCATTTTTATAAGACATTTTTAGCTGCACAACTGATTCATTGGAAGTTTCTGACGTGACGTACAGTGCCGAAAAAGACAAAGCAAATGCGCTTGCCAATGCTTTTAAATTTGCAGATAATGAGGATATGTGGCTGAAGTGTACAGTCTCTGTCTGTATGAAAACACCAAGCAAGCCAGCTGGTCAAAGCCACCCTATGAATGAGGAGTCGTGTGACATGGTTCAGGTATCATTAAACGAAGTTTTCCGGCTCACACGTACAATATATGTACATAGGTATTTTGTAAAGCATCGTCGTAATCTTAGTTACGGGAAAAATTAAGACTTTGTTTGCTGCTTCACTCAAATATCACGCTTCGAGTAAGAGCAAATCTGCATGAAATTACAGAAAAAACGTCAAAATCGCGAAAAGTTTTAGGTTCTTAGCGTTTTTCTTCATGACATGCGCATACCTACTGAGGAATAAAATTTTCAATAAAATCGAATTGCAAGCATTTTCGGGGTTGATACATTAGAAAGCTTTTAAAATTCACTCTATTTGAAAGATTTTATTTCTATTTAGTGCACTAAATGTTCTGACATAATCGCGGCAGCTACCGCTCATGAGTTTTTACATTTTCCGTTGTATTGTGAATTCCTAAGTCATGTAAATTCTATTCATGGACAACAAGAGCACTATTGAGAAATCGTACGAAATCGCAAAATTTTAAGTCTTATTTCTAATTATAACAATTAAAAAAATATTCCTTGTATTTGTATTTTACCCACATACATATATTGGACTTGATCAAAAAAACTACAGTCTGTTTCACGGAACCTTGTGCATGGATCACAATTCTCGAGTCGATGTAAACCGATTACAAAAGCGGTTTACACTGAAGCAGCAATCATAATACTGTGTATAGCAATTGATAAGCATACGAAGTTTTACTAAGCAAAATTGTATTACAATATGCTGCCTAGAAACCACTTTTGTAGTGGAACGCTGAAAAATGATTTTAATGCACTAAGGTTTCGTGAAATAGACTATAGGTACCATTTTTATTGCAGCCTTGCAATACCACAGCAAGGAGAAAACGTCTTGCGAGATTTGATTCGAGTTTGAAGGAATTACAGCAGCTGGGTGATGAAGTGCTCGAGCAGCGAATTAGCGTCCTTGATTCATATAACAAAAACAAAGACTCAAGTGGCAAACGTGCATGTAATTTTGAAACTTAAAATTGAAAATTTTATTACACAATTCGAAATTTTTAATGGGGGATTACATTCTGCCGTAAAGCCGTAACATTATACAGTGTCTAGAATTTATTTTCAGATAACGATTCAAGGATCGCATTTTATTCGTCCATCCCAAAAAGGCCGTCCAGCGCTTTACAGAAGTCGAATTCGATTTGTATGGGTCGAAATGTATTCGCTTTATTATCGAGTATTTTTATTCTTATCATTCTTTCATGCTTAACTCTTATCTTAGATTGCGTTGTACGTCTATTATCAACAAAAAAGTTAATTTTTTACAATAAAAGACTGCGCGTCATTCGATCAAAAAATTGAAACTGGGAAGGAGCCCCACTAAATGCTCAAATTGAGAACGAATTCTCTGCCGAGTGAAAATTTCTTTTACTGCACAAGCGTAACACAAACTCAAATTTAAAACAAATGTAGACAAGATAATAATGAGGTACTTACCCTAATATAGGTTGGTTTTCCTAATTCTAAAATCTGTTTTGGGAAATACTGTCGGCATTTCTCGATTTTCTTAGACTTGCATAAAAAGTATTTTTTGCGATACAATTTGATCCATAAAAGGATAAGTTAAAAAATGTGAGACAAAAGATTCTGACGAAAACTGGAAAGGCTGGAGTAGTGTTCGGAAAATTAGTAATGATCAAAAGAGGCATCATAGTAAAGTAAGAGGCTAAACAACAGAGAAATAAAGTGGCAGGAAAAAGTTTTCTGCTATATTCAAGTTAGAGAAAAGGCGTAACTTGAAATACATCAAACTTATTTAATTATCAGTAGACAAAAAACAGGCGATTTTTTTTGTTTCGAATGTTTTCGAAAACATGTTTCGAATCGACGTTAAAAATAGACAATTAAAAAATGACTGAGAACGAGAACTATGCATTAATCTATCAGGACGATCTTAACCTAGCGAATCAGATTTGTGTCAAATCAGATTTAAATATTTACATTAAAAAAATTTGAGGAGGGATAGGAAGCGGCCGGCCCACCATTGGTCAAAATATTTGCCGAGATAAGGAATAGATACATATGTAATTTTCAGCGATTTTTGGTCGTCGGTGAACATAATTTCTTAAATTTTTCCGGCGCGGATGAGTCTTTTTGAAGACATTTATTTGCTTGCTTGGCGGCCTGGAAAAGTCGTATTTTTGGGTTCGGAATGGGTTTTTATTGCAGAAAACATTTTCATGACTCCTTAAACGATTTCTGGAACAGAAACAGCTATTTCAGCATAGTTTTCTTGTTTTCTTCCATTTTTATGCAATAATTTCAGAAAAATTAACACTTCACAACAAAGATGGGAAATACAGCTGCATTTCAGATCTCTAAACGTCCTTCGTAAATTCGAAAGATTTTTTTGGCGCTTCGCGCCGCATTTCCGCTTAATACATTTCTCATAGGCGATGCACGTTTCCACCCATGGCCCTCAATGTCTTATTTAACGTGAGCTAATCCATAAAATAATCATACGTATGCCACAATATACGCTCATACATGTAGCCAGGCAGCGCAGCTAGCTGAAGCCACATATTAGCAGACATCTCTGGACTGATCTATAGAGCAGTAGGTACTTATAGTAGCTAATAGTAGGCGGAATTAATATTACAAAAATGGAGCGGAATTCCCTAATTGTACTTAGACGCTACATAAATGTTTACGTATCATGCGACAGTTAAATGTGATCGGAATCGTTACACTATCATCTCTTCCTTTTTGTTCCTTACATTATGGACTATATATAGATTAGTAAATATATAATAGGTAATATGAAATAAAATAAAATAATAGTTTATAGTAATAGATCAAAATACGCTGCACGCATGCTATTTTTCATTCAGCTTATAAATACTATCGAATGACATCACATTTTATGATATGAAAATGAAAACGAGTCAAATAGGCTAAAAGATGACGAAATTAATGAAGACCAGTTTATTGATTTCCATCAAAAATGTACAACCATCAGAAGATACTAAGCAGAACCTCGATTTTAAATCCACTTTAGAGCCAACCTTTTCGGATGGTTACGTAAATATCGAAACATATTTATGAATTTTTTTAAAAAGCGGTAATTTCGCATTGATGAACGTTCTGCTTGTTTTCTTATTTTAGGAAAAAACACGAATCGATCAACCATGCTGATTTTAAATTAGCAAAGTTTAAGCATTCCGCTATATGTGTAATTTCGCAATCGGCTTCTATTACATATTCAATTTCTGTTTTGTTTATTGTGGTGAATTTAAAATCAAAATATTCTCGTCTCGTGTATCAAAAGAGGCACCATTTCAAAAATAAGCAAGTCTTTGCCAGACATGTAAGAAATTTGTAAATAAAAAAGCAAAAAAACCTAGAGATGAATGGAAATAAAAACCTTTCTGCAAAATGTCAATGTCTTTTAATTGAAGTTCCAATTAATTGATTAAATTATTCAATTCATAAATAAATTAATGTAGTTGATCAATTGATTCGAATGTCCTCAGTTGGTCTTAATGCGTATAAACACTATCATGCCTATTCTTCAGATTTTTTGGAT